>CM032454.1:98976847-99030686 GCA_019049505.1 Pachyrhynchus sulphureomaculatus | reverse complement strand
TAAATATATGCTGTCGCGGACGTTTTTGTAGAGTTTTTTTTGAGGCGAGAATGTTGCTATACATTGTTTTCATATATCTTATTTACGCAGCATACGTAAAAATATCTGTCCGACGACTGATTTTTTTTCCGACTTCATCCGACATTTATCATTATAGGTCGGTTAATTTGTACAGACTATCCACAAACTTTACACCCGAATCTTTCACGTAAAACACTTTATCCATTAGTGAAAACCAGAATAAAATCCGTCGTGTGGTTACTGAGAAAATCGTGTACAGACATACAAACAGAAGCGGAGGGGGTTTGTTTTACCTATACTACGTATTGATGATAAAACACGTCACCAATAAAGTACCAATTTATGGTACATAAAAAGAATAAACAAATGTATTTTTTCATTTCAACAGCTGTTTTATCCTTTTAAAGAGTTGATTGAGTGGTCCGTTACTTTGTGACAGTACATTTTAACAATAAAACTACTTAATTACTTCGTTAACTGTCACTAAATATATTTGTAAAGATTTTACTATTGCGTTATCGCGATTTCGTAGTACAACTACATTGTCAAACGCTTAACTAAGACTAAAACAGATTTTTGGTATTTTATGTTTATATGATGAACAGATGTGGGTCTATTACATGTTAAAAAAGTTTGAACAAAAGAGAATTTGCTACGTCTAATTGACTATTCAATAAATTTATATTATGGTCCTTTGAATGTCTGTAAATTTCTATAGATTCTAAGAAGTTGAGTTTTGACCCTTTAGGTGCCATATGGAGTATTTGTAAACAATCGATATTGGAAAAGTATGGCCTGTTTCTAAGAAGTGTTTAGCAAAGTGTGATTTTTCATTTTTTTAGCCTACAAGAGGCATTGTGTTCTGCGAATCTTGTCTTGAAATTCCGTCCCGTTTGGCCTACGTAACAGCTATTGCACTCTTGACAATGCTGTTTATCCGTTTTTTTTTTATAAACGCACTTTTACTATTGTTATTAAAATTAGGATAATTTTTTAATTTAATCTGCTGGGAAATTGTTTTAATAATATATATTATATTTTTTCTAATTAGTAAAAAATTTGAACATATGTAATTTATTAAAATTTTAATTATGTGGTTGTATAAAAATATTTATAAATAAATTGCTGACCTAGGTCGAAAGAGTTGTTCACCTTCTTCGGCATTCGTTTGTTGTCAACAAAAAAGCCAGCTGAGGCTTCAAAGCTATTTTTGATGCCGCCTACCGGCTGAGTGTGTTTTTATACTGGAGATTTGCAGGAAAAGTTTGGGCATATCGTTTATCGATTATTTTTGGTAATGGTGGTGACTTTGTTTTATTTTTAATTCCTTCTATTGGTTATTAATATTATAAGGACTTGAAGTAGTTTCCATAGTTTTTCGTACAGTATTTTTTGTAGTATTGGCCATAAGGATTTTACTTTTTCTTAAAGCTTTCGCGATAAATCCTGAAGTAGACGGTTTCCTATTTAAATGTGATTCGTAGTAACAGAAGCGTTTTATAAGATCGATGTTCTTTCATTACTTTGTATGAGAAAAACAACATTTATATTTTCAGCTGCTTTAAACAAATGCTCGGGAAGACGTTTTTTGCCCACGGGCCAAATTCCAACTGTTTTAAATCCGTTCATAATGGTGCCAGTGGTTACCTCTTTGGTCAACTTCTGCAAATAACATTGTAACTTGATATTGCATTACTTGACGACCTGGATTTACCCTTAACCATTGTTCTGTTGCTTGAATATAATAATCGCTCATAGGTTTAAAAAAAAGTGGATAAATCCGTTCTGTAGTAACGCCTGGCAGTTGTAACATTAGGCTTCACTATAGTTAACGCCTTCAGGTTCTTCGAATGCGTTGCAGAAGTAACACTATATTTTCAGGGGTTAGCTTTACAATGCTTGTAAAATATTTCATCCATTTTACAAATAAGTTTTAGTTAATATAGTCAGTGTCTGGAATGGTGACAACACCTTCAGAAGGTGTGCCATTCTCCAACTCAAGATTTTGTCTCATTCTTTTGAATATAAGCGTTGGTGGCACATACTGTCCAGGCATACTGGCACAACACAAGGCATATTCTTCCGCTTGTGATTGCGTCGATTTGTTTCTTCCTTTTTAATCCTAAAACTTTTTGCATTTTTTTCTGAACTGTGGAAAACTTCATCAACGTTAAATATTTTTGCAGACGAAAATGTCTTTTTAGTGGGTCGATCCTCTACTTTGAAAAATCACCTGTCAAGAGGCAATGACCGGTTGTTCTTCCCCCTTCCAAGGAGTTATTTCTTTTCAATGTCAGTATTTCACAGGCGGGTTAAATTTATAAATAATTTTGTATATATACCATATATATATATATATATATATATATATATATATATATATATATATATATATATATATATATACATATATACATATATATATATATATATATATATATATATATATATATATATATATATATATATATATATATATATACATATATATATATATATATATATATATATATATATATATATATATATATATATATATATAAATATATATATATATATATATACATATATATATATATATATATATATATATATATATATATATATATATATATATATATATATATATATATACAATATATATATATATATATATATATATATATATATATATATATATATATATATATATATATATATATATATATATATATATATATATATATATATATATATATATATATATATATATATATATATATATATATATATATATATATATATATATATATATATATATATATATATATATATATATATATATATATATATATATATATATATATATATATATATATATATATATATATATATAACATATATATATATTCGAAAATTTTTGAAAAATTTAAAGAACGAGGTAAAACTCTCTTTTACCAAATTATTTATAAACTTAACCCGCCTATGAACTGATATTGAAAAGAGATAACTTCTTGGAACGCCGAAGAACAACTCGATTATTGCCCCTTAACAGGTGATTTTTCAGAGTAGCGGAGAGTAGGGAAATCGACTTTCTCAAAGGAATCGCGGATAAAAATACATTTTGGTTCACGAAAGTATTTAACGTTGATAAAAGTGGATTCACCGTTCGGAAAAAAACCCAAAAAGTTTTAGAATCCAAAAGGAAGAAACAAATCAGCGCAATCACAAACGGGGAAATAGGCCTTGTGTTATGCCAGTATGCCTGCACAGTATGTGCCACGAAAGCTTGTATCCAAAAGAAGAAGACAAAATCCTGAATTGGCAAATGGCACACCTCCTGAGGGTGTTTTCACTATTCCAAACACTGGCTATATTAACTGAAACTTATTTGTAAAATGGATGAAACATTTTATAAGCGTCTTAAAGCTAACCCCTAAAATTAGAATGTTACTTGTGCTTGGTGAGAATATAACGCATTCGAAGAACCTGGAAACGTTGAACATAGGCCTTACTACTCACTGGCTTCTGCCACTAAATGTGTCTTTTTTAAACCTATAATTAGTTATTATATTTAAGCAACAAAAAATGGTTGAGGATAAATCCAGGTCTTCAAGTAACGCAATATCAAGTTGAAAGTTTATTTACCAAAGCTTAACAAAGAGCTGCTGAAATTTATGAACCGATTTAAAGCTGCTGGAGTTTGGCCCTTGGTCAAAAACGTCTTCCCCGAACATTTGCTTAAAGCAGCTAAAAGTATAAATGCAAATAATAACAAACTGAAGTAATAAGAACACATCGATCTCAACACACGCTTCTATTATTACTACTAATGAAAACAAACAATTTGATATCTTCGAATAGATTGACACATTTAAATAGTGAGCCGTCGGATTTAACGCTAAAGCTTTAAAAAAAAAATAATTTTAAATCTTTATGTCCAATATTACAAAAAATACTGTCCAAAAACTGTGAAAAATACATCAAGTATAAAATGATCAATGACTTGATGACTTCACAAAACACACCCCAAATGAGTTTTCAGCAAAGTTTGTTTCCGATCTTTGATGAAAACTGATGATCTTGAAATTTTTTTGTTTTTTTATATACCAGATAAACTATCAAAGGTAATGCACTCGTGATAATTTTCGTTCAATCTACAAATTATGGAAAATATTCTAGAATTTTTTCAATATTTTTTGATCAGTACTTTTCGAGATAGGGGAGTAGACAAGGCTTTTTGGGCATTTTTGTTTAAATATTACAAAGAAAAGTGTGCGCAAGCAGTATATCATACATATTTTTAAACTCGTGTTTCCACGGGCTTTAATTTGACACACCACTCGATGATCTGGTATTTTTTTTTCACTTCCGATTTGACCTCCAAAAACTAACCTCTTAAGCCAAAGCTTACCTACCAAAACTACGCGGTTCTGATTGGGCCATCAATTCCTATATTTATGCTAAATCTAAACTTTCTATCTCAAATAGTTTCGGAAAAAATCGGGTGTGACAGAGAGTCACACAGACGGATAGACAGACGGACGGACACCGAAGTAATTTCATTAGTGTTCCGTACGGAACACTAAAGGTAAAGACATCAATAAATGAAAGATTGAAAAAAAAAGAAAATGCCATTAAAAAAATTATACCATTTACTCGACTCTCCACACACTTCCGCAGACACCTAAAAAAACCCTTTAAAGCCCACATGAGCGAGCCGAATATCTTTCGACACGGCGCACATTCGGATGAAGTACTACTAACTTGGACCCTTTGATTTCCATCGTTTTGTAATAATTTTCTTTTTAAAATGCACATAATAAATAGAACTTTAGTTATGTTAGGTTGGGGGTAATAGAAATGAGTTCATCATAAGATAATTTTAAATTTAAAAAATTTTTCAATGTCACAAAAGTAATGCGAAATTTGCATGTAGTGACTAGAACATAGCAGTACAAAAAAGATGAGAAATGGCCGAAATTTGCCTGATTTTTCATACGTGACCATTTCGAGTCAACGTTTTTGTTATATTTTTGGTTTACAATGGAGACGATATAGGAATAGCTAAAAAGTAGAGTATATTCATATATTCATTAGAAAAACTCGAAAAATGTTGACAAATGTCCTTGGGTCAATTTTTTCCAACCACTTTGAGTTTAGGTTTATGGTAGGGTTGGTAAATTTAAACTTTATATAATTATCAAACATCTCAAAGGTAACGTTCATTCTCATATTCACTAAACAATCTTGAGGAAGGAGAAAAATGGCCAAAATTTGTAAATATTTGAAAACCTTACACATTAAAAAAAAATCGGTTACTTTATCGTAATCGGCGACTCCAAATACCTATTATAACGTTGGAAAATTTCAAGTCCAAGTAAATATACAGGATCCATAACTATCCAAATATCTATTTTACGAAAAATTTATACTTTTTTCATAAAAAATCGATTTTCATTAAAAAATAAATAAGAAAATCGAAAAACTTGCAGGTACATTTTCTATTAAACATTAAAAGATGGAGAATTTTGTCTACGTTAGTAGTATTTCATCCGACTGTGCGGTGTTCGGCGTTAGAAGAAAGCTAAAAAAATATTTAGTGCCAAAAAGTATTTAGCTGAAAATGGTAACAATTTTTTATAATATATTTTTATTATTAAATTCCTATTCAAATGTAAAAAATACTTATAATCCTAAATTCTGGTTAAAGCTTGGTTTTTTTTTTTAAATTTTTCCTAGAAAACTGAATTAAAAAATTATCCCAATTTTAATAACAATAGCCAAAGTACCTTCACAAAAAAACACAAATAATAACAGTCATTAAGGATAACCGTACGGTAATGACTGAAAAATTATCAGGTACATAAGGACTTGTAACCAACTATACCATTAGAACACCTGCAAGCCGCAAGGCTATGCAGTGGGCAAATGTACTAAAAAGCACACTGTATCCACTGAAATAAAAAACTGTAAACCAACCTTGTAAATTTTATCGAGTATTAATAAAACTTTAAACTTAACGTTGTGGTTCAAACTCGCCGATATAGTGTAGTTGTATGATAAACCAGTGGCAGCATATTCATGACGCCATTTCTTTAGGGACGATTTTTTCCTTTATTATTGAGATCCGCTGTTTAAGATGAATTTTCTGCAATTGGTGTTACAACAAGGAGGCGCCAGCTCCAATATATGCAGTGAATTCCATATATATATATATATATATATATATATATATATATATATATATATATATATATATATATATATATATATATCACTACCATTGGAGCGTTACGACACAAATATTATCTTAAGCATCCATGTTAAAAATCTATTATTTAACATATATTTTTAGCAAATAAATCATGTATATTCAAATAGTTCTTAAATTATCACCGAGAAACAACACATTGTAATAAAATAACGGTCATATAACAATGGAGCGTCGAAGCACTAGTCTATCATTCTGTGATCTACATCCACACTACAGGTTTTGCTTATATATTTTTGCTTCTAAAGCGTCCGCTTTACATGTCGGCGTATACCAAATAGACCTTAAAACGTTCAGCTATGTTGCCACATGATTTTAATATAATAACTGGCATTTGATTGAATTACTAGGAATCAGTATAGAAATACTCTTCCTAGAATTACTTAGTGTTTTATTTGGGAAAGATGTTTTTCATTTTTTATTTATTTTAGGAGTGTCTATATATTAATGCTATTTATAATGAGATTTGTCTAAGTATCTTTGTAGCTGTCTGTCTATGACTTGATATCTCTTTAATAACACAGGCCGACAAATTTTTTACCCAGAAACCAAGATATACCGAACCGAAGGTTTTTGACGCGCTAAATTCGAATCTGAGGTCAGAATTTCTCTGATGGCTCGGGTTTTCGAGATATTTTAACCTGAAAGTTCGAAAATTACGGTTTTTCGAGATATTTGAGGTTATGTTACATCGAAAGGTAATTTTTTTCTATGAAACCATCAATGGGGTCCGAAAGAACTACTCTTCCTCTTCGAAACGCATTTGGATTTGTCTGGATTTTTTTTTTATCTTTGAGAAATCGTATGTTGAATTTAAGTAATTAGACTTATTTCTCGATTTTTGGAAAATAAAAGGCATCGAATAAATACAATTCTTCGACACATTTTATTGTTTTTGGAGGGTTATTCTGCATCTCTACCTACAAGAGCTTGGTAGCAGCATCTTCGTAGAAGAAAATATGCTAGATATTCCCATTTTATTTCGCTTTTCGGTTATTGTGCTTCCCTAATGCAAATCCTTTTTCGGAGAGTTTTGTTATCATTAAGTCTTTGTGTGTCATGGCGGCATCCTTTTTTTGCCACTTTGCTATTCAGATATGATATGAATCATTTAAGAGTTTTATTGATTGAATCAGTTTCCATTTTTATTTGATTAAATGTCGGAATAGGGTTTGACACGATGGCTTGAAGTGACTGCAACACTCACTACATAATTCTTAAACTTTTGATGCAGCTATTACTTCTGCTTTGGTTTCACTTTTACTCGAACGCAGATTATTAGAACCTTTCCGTACCGAAGGTCGAGGTGATATTGCAACGACGGACATTTTGTAAGCATAGTTTTGCCTGGCTTGCGGAGATAAGTTGCCACAATTTACAGAAAAGTAAGGTGGCTCGTCGTACAGACTACAAGAGGTTGCCACTAACATTAGTGGCACATAATATACTAAAGTTTTTCGGTCGCACTCTTAATACCGGAAATACCGAGATGATGCTACCTTAGCTCCTCTTTACGAAAATCTGTTGTTACAAGAAACAACGAAGTAAAAGCTCTTGGCATCTCATTGCACTTGGAGATTTGGGATGAACAAAATATTGAAGCCACACAACTGATGCCTTTAATTAACGATTCTTACAATGCACATGGATGTTTTGAGTAAACTGATAATTCGGGAATAACACTTATCAATATTTTCAACCAATACAAAATGTGCTTGTACTCTAATATAAAAAACAGAATATCTTAGCATCTTTAATCAAAAAGATGATTAAATTACAACCCTGTACAGGCAATATACTAAATAACGCTCCCTACCTCGTTGCCTGAGAACATAGACTAGTATATAAAATGTAGAAAAGTCTGAAAATAAATCAAACTACTTTATTATTCAGTGTGTAATTGCTTATTTGTTGACAGTCCTAAAACGTGCACTGCAGAAAACCCCTACAGTACTCCAGGATTGTCGCGTATGTGGATTCAGTAGAAAAGAAAACTATATGCTGTATAGATACTTATAGGGCTTAATAGTTGTTAATGCATGTACTCTAACCTGGCTTGCGTTTTGCGAGCTTAGTTTTTCATATGAATACATCAATTTCCAGATTAATTATTTAATTCTGTATATAGCATTTTTCATATTCTGCTTAAATCGGGAGTGAACAGAAATTTGATGTATTTAAAAAGATTACAATAACCTACCTTTTTTTAAGACTTACGATTTAGATTTATCTATAGCCCGTCCAAATTTGAATGAAAAATTGAAGTTTTCAGTTGCTCAGATCTTAAAAATTCTAATAACTTTCGTTATACGCTGTTTAATAAGGATGATATTTAGAATTTTGTGTGAAACTCAATAATATCGTATGTTTCATTCATCTTAAGAAATTGATACGCTGGTCTGAAAGATGGGATTCACTGCATGTATGCTAGTTCGATAAACATGAAGTTCATTTAAAACCACCAAAATTTCATACGCAACTTTTTATTATATTAAGTTGGGATACTTAGGTTCAGCTTTGCTTGTTGTATTTTTTTTTTTTACAACAATTTACAATAAATGATTTAGTCACACAGCTCTTCTTCTATGAAGAATGTTGATAAATTTAAGATGTACTTAAATGTCATAAAGAATGAGGTCCTTAGGAGCCCTTTCCATATTATTGAACCCTAGGTGATATTGTGGTTTCCTATGAATTTTCAAACAGTCCGTGCATTTCAGTTTTTGCATGGTCTTGCATAAATATTCATTAAGGTTAAATTTTTTAAATTATCTTTTTATTTATGCTTCCAAATCCCTGCAATTGGCAACCTGGTCATTGTGTTACTCCCGCAGACGGTTATTATTTATAATGGTGATGTCAATCAGCGCCATATATCTTAAACTGTTACGGGTTACTTTTGTATAGAGAAGTCACGGAAAATAGATTTTAGTTAAAATAACCTACTTTTGTATCGCTAGTAAGAAGATTTCAATTTCTAGAGATATCTATTATAACGTCAGCGGAGTTTTGTCGTCATTTTCCTAAGTGAGTTTATTTGAACATTCACCAGGCTTGTAGCTATTTGTTGGTGGGAGTAGAATTCGTATTCCGTTAGACGTGATGGTATTGAATTTATACTCTTTCGTCTAGTACTTGATAACAATATAAGCTACTTCAAAAATACTACAATTCGGACATCAATTTTGTAGATCTTTGATATATTGAGAAAACACTTATCAGGTGCTGAATCTAAAGCTTTATTGTAGTCTTTCCAGGTAGCATAAAGATGTTTCTTATTGGTATAATCCTAATTGAAGAAAATGCAATTTTTTGCAATTTACTGCTTTCGTAGTACACCCTTTTTCCAGTTTTAGGTCACTGTTTACTCTCGTTTGGAGTATCAATGTACTGCTGGAGAGTATTGTTTGCAATGCCTCTGTTGCGAGAGCAATGAACTAGGTTTATTTTATCTTCTACCCTTCTTTAACGTATTTTCAAATTTTATATTTAACTTTTTATGTCACAATATTTAAAACTTTACAAACCAACAGTAATTTTTAAACATAATAGGCCCCTTGAGAATTAAAAGATTGTTTTGTATATGATATTTATTTCCTTCTAAGTTTGGAGCATTGCTTATTTGTAATTTGTTTATTATTTTTATGTTTTATTTATTATGACAAATCTAGGTGTTAAGAGAATAACAGCAATTATTAACTCGGAAAGAATATCTTTATTTGGTGATGATTATTTTATTAAATTTTTGTCTATATATGACTAATTTCTTTTATCTCAGTTTTGTAGTTTACAGCATTTTTTTAAAAGTTATTTTATAGACAATTTGGAGTAATTTCGATCTTTATTTACAATTGTAATTTCATTATCACTAGGGTCATGCTTTAGATTTGTTGTATGTTTATTTAGTGCTGTGGACACATTTTTTATATATTTGTATCCATTCAATCTGTTATTGAATAATTGGTAGATGGTATATATTTGACTTTTAAGATTTGTAAATAGGAAACTTAATTAATTTGCAAACTAGAATATTTATTTCTTTAAAGCACTTTTTAATTTTTTGGAAAGTTCGTTCGTATTTTATTTTCTTTATTATTTTTAGTACGTTTCGTTGAATTATTATATAAATCTGCAGTAACTCAACAAGCTATACTAAACACATTAAAGAAAGCCAAGTTAGTAGCACATAGCACGTCCATATGTAAACAAAGTTTGCTAAAAATTAGCAAGTGCTTAAAAGGAAGATAATATGGAGGTTTGCCATAAAACTCAAAACAAATTAAGTTTAATATTTACAAATCTCAAAAGTCAATATCATCATCATAAATCAAGCCAATGTAATGTATTCAAAACTTTCCACAGAAGGCCCAAAATATGAATTGAGATGACAAGTCAATAATTGAAAAATAGATTAAATGAACTTAAAGGATGACTTTAGTTTATGAAATTTAAATTATAAATAAAGATCCAAAGTATTCCAAGCTGTCTATAAAATATATGATCGAAATTAAAAAAGAAAAAAAAAATGCGGTAATCCTCAGAACTGACATAAAAGGAATTTAATATATATCCAAATTATTAAAATAATCACCACCAAAAAACAGTTATGCTCTAACAGTTAATAATTGTAGTTATTCTCTTAATATCAAGATTAAGTAATAAAAAATATATCGTAATAAACAATAATAAGAGATAAGAAAAAATCATATATAATACAATCTTATAAAAATACCTGTTAGTTTGGTGAGTTTTAAATATTGTGACATAAAAAGTTGTAATTGTTTTAAATGTAATCTCGTAAAATTGTTTTATCATGGAGGTATTGCTTTTTAGGATTGAGGATAGTATAGAATAATATTTCAAAATGTCCTGAAATAGTGAATCGTCAGTATATCTTTATTACCAAGAACCACCATTCCGCCCTGTAGAGCAACTACAACGTTGTCAAACTTTGTGTTTTCTAAAGAATATTTGATAAAATAACAACCTATAGATAGACAAAGGAAAAAATATTTATGAAAAAAAAAAAAAATTAATTCATACAAATACAATTTTAGATAAAAAGAGAAGCTATTAGAGACTATAAAAAGTTTTGTGATGTGTGTTGAAAGGAAAAAATATTTATGAAAAAAAAAGTTATTTATTCATACAAATACAATTTTCGGTAAAAAGTGAAGCTATTAGAGGCTATAAGAAATTTTATGAAGTGTGTTGTAGTTAAAAAACAACTATTCCCAAATAAACTACAGATCGTTCTTTCATCAATATCAAAAAGAACTGCTGGAAAACATACTACACTGAAATCTCTATGTTTCAAAGACCAATTAGGTAACTTCTTGAGTACTATAATTGGTTAGAAGAAAAATTCGCTGTCTTATATGCCTATTTATTCATTTATTTTATTTTATGACAGAAAAATCTCTATTTTGATGTCGCAATTATGAAAAAAAGATTTATGAAACCATTTTAATTTTTAAAGTAGGAAAGTAGAGAAATTAAAAAGTCGTGAGGCTAGTTTATTTAAAGAAATTCCAAATTGGTTTCGTATCCATATTATAATTAAATAAACATGTTATTTTTGTACCAAATCAATGGAAAAATCTCGAAATGAAACCTCGCAATTCCGTATACAGTCACTTGCATAACTAGTAACGAAGTCGACAATTTTTAACCACCCTTTCTTGTGCTTTATTTCTAAGAGCTTTCTTACAAAAAAAAAGACAACAAAAACTAATTACAATAAACTGTTCTCTAATTTTTCTATATTTTCGAACAATAATAATTTGTTTTTCATTTACCCATTGAATAATTTTTTAGGTCATGTATTGATTTTAAAAATTTTGGAAACGTAATGTGTTAAAATGTAAAATATAATAGCTTTACTTATTTTTCTAACGCGATTTTTGTGTAGTTTTTATTTAAAATCCAAATTAATTATTATTCAGAAAAAGGTAAAACTCTAACGGCTTTTATTATTTGATATATATATATATATATATATATATATATATATATATATATATATATATATATATATATATATATATATATATATATATATATATATATTATATATATATATATATATATATATATATATATATAAAACGTACATATGAATTCTGCATTTCTTGCTCTCAAAGAACGTGTATACGGGAAAACGAAAAGTCTTTTGAATTTTTAAACTTACATTCCTGTATATAGTGCACAACACAGATAGATGTGGGCACATTATTTTTTTTAAAGTTGCACGATGAAAAGACGCGTACTAGAATGTAAAAACGCATACTCAGTATCTAAAAAAAAAAAAAAATGACAAATAACAAAATTAGTTTATATATATATATATATATATATATATATATATATATATATATATATATATATATATATATATATAAGCCTAAAATATGTCCCAATTAAATCGTTAAGAATAAATCCTATTTTAAAATATCAAATCTCTGTCAACGTCAATTAAAAAATTTGCATTATTGTAGTAATAAAACATTAAAAATGGCTATAACTCATATTATCTACTACCTGTGTCTTCATCATATACATATCTGACATGAAAGTTGCTTAATGATATGAATATAAACTAGAAAACCGTTCTGATCAAATATTTGTCACAATGGTTACAGTATAAAATTACTTCATATTAATTTTTCGATATTACTAAACCCATTTTAATCAATTATAGTAAAAAGTCTAGCAATATAATGTACCTAAATATAAAAGATTAGATTATTCATTTTCTAATAATCGCGGGACATACATACATACACATAAATACACACGGATACAGACACGCGTAGAGTTCTATACAGGGTTTTATGAAAATCATTTAGTATCTTTAAACTAATAAACCCAAAGACTTTAATAAATATAGCTTCGTTCTAACTAATAAATTGACCATAAAGATTTAGGATTTTACAACCTGTACGAAAATGTTCGCACCAAACAGATATACAAAAAACAATTGACTTGGACTTGAACGCTTAAGGCTACAGAAGTAAACTATTTAACTATAAGTATTTTTGACATTTCTAAATATTTAAGCCGTACAAAGTTAATATTATTACATATTTCATAATTGTGTATGGCCTCAAAATTTAGAGAACTCTCAATACATATTGAGTAAAGTCAGGAAATCAGAAGTGTCTACTGTGAGGTAGCTTGAGCTTAAACATTTTTGGAGGTTACTTTTTAAATTTAACAAGAATTAAGTGGCTTTCGTTTTAAATATTTATTACTAATTTTTTTTTTGAAATAGTATGTATTGTTGTTAAAAGCGACATATTATTTTATATCGAAAACAGTTTTTTTTATGTTTTTTTCCTTGAAAATTCTGCCGTTTTAAGAAAATATATCCAAAGATCATGACTGTAAGAAAAAACAATATTAGGCAACATTGTTGTGAACCAAATTACCCGAGTCCCAAAAAACTAGCAACTAAGATTTTATACAATTTTAAAAATGTTGTAGTTGTTCACAAGCGATAAAGACCTCTTTATTTAAATCAGTGATATTACCCAATTCAATTTTTTTTAAAAAAATTCAGACTGAACTATATATAGAAATAAAAAAAAAGTGTTTCTGATATCGGGGAGAGCGCTACTAGATAATTTTTCTAGGTTATCGTGTTTTCTTTATTTATGTACGAAACCAGGTTTAACGATAACATTTTTCATTTTGTAATTGATAAGAAAGAATTCGTTAATTCATTTTTGCGTGTATCACTGTGATAATATTGCGGATAAACAATAAGTCGACAAAAAAAATTAAGCGGCGTGATTGTATTTATTGAGAATTATGTATTGCGGGGGACTCATTTACATTTACTAAAAAACACATCTAAATGAATTATTTTTTGAGATTTAATATACCGACGTATACATATGTCTATTCTCGGTGAATCTATCACTGTATATTTTTTAGAAAATAAACAAAGCTTATGTAAATAAGCTTTCATATTTTAATTTTTTTTATGGGTCCAGCAGACGTGCTGCACGGAAATCCCTAAAGCACTACAGGAGCGACACGTGTGCGGAAAAAGCGATTCACGTTGGTCTTAAATCGCTGTAAATTGTACTCTGTGGGAAACACAGTCCTGGGCAAATTATTCCAAAAGGATGAGGTCTCCATATAAAAGACTGCTTGAAAAGGGTTGTGCGAGGAGTAACAAGCTGAACCTCATACGGATGTGAAGTATTAGCGCGATGTGTATTTCTAGCATGCATCGCTCTTGGAGGAATTAAGCGGGCTACATCCATCAAACACTTTTCAGGGAAGTACTTGTAGAATAGACTCAAGTAGCCAACCCTTCTTCGACGTTCCAACGAATCAAGGCCGCCGATCAGTTCCGGGTCTCCAATCAGACGAACAGTTCTTCTCTGACTAGAATTCAACAAATACAGTGTAGGTTTGGGAGCAGAGTCCCAATATGGGAGCTGTATTCTCTAGTTGGGCGAATTTGAGCTTTGTACAGAATTAACAGTTGTTGTGGAGTGTCAACAACGTATCTGATAAAAGTTATATCACAAATTTATAATAAAAAAAGTACTAAAGCAATTTTTCTGTTTCATCTCTTCGAAAGTTGCAGTTCTAAAAATTTCAATTTGACTTTTTGAAACTAAATAATAATTTATTTCAGTCATAACAACTTATGGTGTGATATAAATCACAAAAAAAAATATCGAGCATTGGATGATCTTCAAAGAGACTTACAACTGCAACCTGACATTTCCCTTTAAATGTCATTTCTGTTCTATAAAATAAAAATATTGAAAAAAACATAATTTTTAGAATCCTTGGCATCAAAAACAAAGAGACATATTGCATGATATATTCAAATTAAGTCATCTGACTTCCTTTCCCATCTATTTAGCCCTGTACATGTTTGACAAAAAAAGAATTTTAATTTAGGCATTACTACAACCAAAAACCAAAGAAAATTCTGATTATGCTATTAAATTTTTTTCTCCTAAAAGGCTGCCCAGAAATTATAAGTTGCTGCTGTACTTTAAATATTACAGGCGTACCAAATTTGAAATTAATATCATATTTCGAGAGGTAGAAAGGTAAACGGAAATCGAAAATTATTTTGTTCTGATCGACTGAACGGTCTCCGGCAAGGTGAAGATACGCTCTATATATTGAGCTCACATCACTGAGAAATACTAATTGATGTATTTCACTGTCATATTGAGCTAGTGTGGCAACGAGTACTATTTGTTCTGTTCTCTCCTTCCGATTCAAGCTCGGTTAATGAGTCGAGATACAAATTCGTCTTGAGATGATACAATAGATGGGAAAAGAATAAATAATTTCTGAAATAGCGTCCTTGTTTAGTGTTGACAATTAATATTGATTTGAGTTTATCAGCCTTAGAGATTTCGCTGTCTTACTGTGATTGTTGGCCAACTGTATCTTTGCTCTTATAAAAAATACCTCTGTTGATCTATGGCTTGAACGGTCCCCAGCAGAGGGCAGGTATGTTTTCAATATTTTAACTTATCGAATTACTTTCTAATTAGTCATTAGAAGAGCACATAGAGTCTGATTAGCTTCACGATCAGAAAGTGGAGATATTTTGGAAATACTTGTAAACTTATAGGATTTTGCCTGCGCAACCGCAATGGAACTTCCTGGGTGCCATAAAATAACACTTTTCAAACTTGACGAGTAAGTAACTGTTTTATACACTGCAGTTAGTGCGCTTGGGTTTATTATTTTCTAAGCCAAGTTATATGAAAATTTGGAAAAAAAATTACGGTAATGCTAATTTTTCTAATCATAATTGCCAAAAAATTGCAAATCTTGCAAACAGCGGCAAAAACAAAATTAGGAGCTGCAGTGTTTAATGAAGAAATTTAATTAAATATTTACATGTATCGTAAAAAAACATGCCGAATGCTTCATTTTTAACTCCTTATTGAATTGTATCAACCCCTTATACCAAACGCAAATAGTTCTAAAAATATTTAAATTTATTATATATATTTTATTATAATATGAGACGCTATGATATATTAGAAGACAATTTTTAGTAAATAATTATCTATAAACTAAAATTTCGTAAATTAGTTAAAATAAATAATGAACTCAGTTTAACGCTTCCAATTTCCGTTGTTCCTAAGTCCAATGTTTCGCGTTCCTGGTGTATTACCACCCGCTGTTGACAATACAGTCAACATGCTGTAACACAACCACAGAATACAATATTTTTCTGGCCTGTAGGGGGCGCTCAGTGTAGTAGATTTCATGTGACTTACTAGCTGAGAAATAACTTGGGTCCCTTTCAAAGATCGATCTACTATGGCAGTTTGGATATTATTGTCGTGTGCCTTTTTCATTTACTATCTCTTGCATGTTAGTACATACGTGAATTACGTATCTGCTTTTAAAATTTTTCGAGTTACTTATATCGTTTATTCGATAGCAGTGTTCAATTGGTGATACCAGTCGTAAATATAACCGATTATCAACGGCTAACGCCGCCTCTCCATCCCCAGTTTCCAATGTCTTCTATCATAACACGTCTCTGTCTCCAAGTTTCTAGCTTTCATGGCTTCCTCCACATCATCTCGCCAACTTCTTCTTGCTCGCCCTCTCTTTCTCTTTCAGGTGATATCTACTCGAGCATTCTTCTGGGCCATCTGTCTTGATCCAATTTCTTGGTATGTCCAAACCAAACCAATTGCCTTCTTTCAATTTCATCTGCGACTGTCTGTTCCTTGCCTATTATCTCCCTTATCTGAGAATTTCGAACTTTTTCCATTCTAGATTTCCCGCAGCTCCTTGGCTAAAAGTCCATCTCGGTCGCTAGTAACTTCTGTCAGTTCTGCATACTAACGTCCCATACTTCACACCCGTAGAGCATCATACTTTCCACTAAGTTCTTATATATTCGTTTCTGAGTCTCCTTTTTAATATCTTTCTCCCAAAAGAGTGAATTTAATGCTCCAGTTACTCTTCTACCTTCAATTATTCTTTCTTTTATCTCATCTCTGTTATTTCCTTGCTTGTTTAGGGTAATCCCTAAGTATTTGCATTTTTTGACTCCTTGTATTTCTTCCGTTTCTAATGGGTGGTTATTGCATTCTTTATTATTATTACCCAATTCTGGGTATTCGCATTTACTCATGCTCATCTTTAGCCCTATTTTCTCGTCTTCTTCTTGGAGTTTTCTAATCATGACTCCTAAATCCTCTTGATGTTCAGCCACGACAACCTGATTATTCGCAATATATAGACTGTATAATATGTCGTTCCCAACCCTAAGTCCCATATTCCTACATTTATTTGTCCATCCTTGTAAGGCTCTAGCTAAGTATATTTTAAATACAGTTGGTGACATGTAACATCCCTGTCTGAGGCCTTTGGTAGTACTGAATGCCTCTGTTAAAGTGCGATCATTTTTTATTTTAGCCGATTTATTTTCGTAGTATTCTCTCGTGGCGTTTATCAAGGTAGGTCTTATGTCGAATTGTTCCATTGCTTTCCATAGTTGTACTACAGGTACGTTGTCATATGCTTTTTCTAGATCAATTAGTGCAATATGTGTTTCTCTATTTCTCTGTTTTTCGCGGTTTATTTTTAGAGTGAAGATATTATCCATTGTCGATCGTCCAGCTCTGAATCCGGTCTGTTCTTCCGGTTATTTTTCTTTAATATCTTCTTCGATTAGGTCTCTAAGGATCCGTGAATATAATTTAGCAATTGTTAGAATCACTGCTATCCCTCGATAATTTTTTAGATTGTCTTTTGGTCCCTTTTTATGTATTATCGTAATATACGATGTTTTCCATTCCATAGGGGTCTTTTCGTCGTTCAAACATCTTTCGAATAGGTTTTTTTAGCATTTGTATCAGTTTTGGGGGACCGTATATAATAAGTATGGGTATCGTTCAGTTATATTCTATTATCGGTATTGTAGGTAACATTTTCCTGTTAAAACGCAGGTCGCCTTTCTTCTAAAAGTTCTTTGAAATATGATATCCATTCGCTGTCTCATATAATGTTCACGTTTATTCCTCGTTTTTGTGTTGTTTTATAGAGTTTATCGTTTTCCAAACTTCTGAACTTCTCGTGCTCCCCCAGTTATTAATCGATAAAATCGCATTTCTTAAGCCATGCTGTATTTTTCTCTCTAAAAACTTTTTGTTTCACCTTCCTGTTGGCTCTTTTGTGTTTTTTCTTTGTATGTAGGTCCCCTTTCTGTATTTGTTCTTCGTAGAGTTCCTTTTTTCTTGAATTAGCTGTTCTATTTCTCCATTCCACCAATACGTTTTAAGTTTCCTTTTCTCTGTACCTAGTGCTTCTTTAGCTGCTTCTGTCATACATCTTTTTATGTCTTGATATTCATCTTCTATGGTTCTACCGCTTTCTTCAAAGATTTTAGTTCTAGGCGCTAGCGGCGCTTGCGATATAGTTATTTCGTTCTGTCATCATCGGTTCTATATTATTGTCGTTTTCGTTTTGTGTGGTATCAATCTTTGCTTCGACGCACCTTTACAAACGGCATATATATTTTTTCACTATGCAGTGGTCGGATCCGCAAACCCTAACGTCCTGTACCTTGATCTCAGAATTTTGTCGTATTATAAGATAGTCTATTATTGACTTAAGTCCTTTTGTATGTTGGTACCACGTGTATTTGTGGATGTCTTTATGAGAAAAGCAGGTGTCCGTTATTTTTAAGTCGAATTGTTGGCATATGTTTACCAGTCTCTCTCCATTATTGTTTAAGGTATCTTCTCCATGCATGCCTACAATCAAGTTTGTTTACCTTTTTACCGACTCTGCTGTTTAAGTGGCCAGCTGTTACAATTTCGTGGTGGTTAGATATTTGTTCTATAGCATTTCTTAGTGATTCTTCAAAATCATCATTTCGTTGGACAGTAGCATCGTCATTCATTCCATACCCTCCTAGAATTGTGATTATTCTTCCTCTAATTTGACAAGTCATTTTTATTATGCGTTTACTTATTATTTCCCAGGATTTGACGTATTTTTGTAGCTTTCTGTAGATCAAAATAGAGACATCCATCGGAGCTCTTTGGTCCTTATCAACATCCGTGAAAATAGGCAAAAAGTTTTTATTGTTTTCACTTCCATTTCCTTTTTTCTTTGTTTCTGAGAGGACAGCTACATTGGTGTTTCTTTCTGCTAATTCCATTATTATCTTTTGAAACTTGTTTGTAATACCGTGCACATTTTACCAATATTCTAAGTCCATTTTTGTTGCTGTTTTCGTCTTTGGGATTTTCCGTCCGATATCCTAGGCGTTTTACTGGGTGTTGTAGCACTATTAACGTTTTTACAAGTGCAAGGTCACTGGCCTTACGACTCAACCCACATCCTTGCAGGACCGGATACCAATCTAACCAGTAAGAGAAAAATTGCAAATTCTATATACTTTAAATAATTTCATCAATTTGTATTACTGTCTTATACGGGAGATGAGTTTGTAAAAAGTATATTTCAGATGAGATCGAATATTTATCACATATTAGTAGAACTCTTAATAATCAGAAGAAAATGACTAGTAGTTTTTGAAAAGGATCATGATATGACCTAGTATTCAGATAACGATCTATTTGAATATATATAGTCTTTGGGTAAAACGAAAATTTGAGTGTGTATGCATTGAAATGTGATATGCATCACACCTAAACGCCGATCATTCCAGCCAAAAAAGGCAGTCTTTCAAGTTTTTTTAATCACCAATCCAGGGATTAACTCTGTCACCGTAAATCCGCCGTTAGATTCTTCCGATCCCGAACTGCTTTCGGCATCTAGTATCCTACGGATCAGTGACAGAGAGGCGGCTAAAGTGCGCAAGATTTGAAACTATAAATCTGCTAAACGGGAAGAACTTACGAAATATTTTCAAACTTTTACTTGGTTAGACGTTTGCTTCAGATCTTATGACCCATCTGACTGTATTAAGGAGGTTTCCTAATGTCATTTTGGCTGACATGGAAATCTATATCCGTTTTTAAAACAACTTTCTTCGAATGGCAAGCCTTAGTTTGACTGAAAACGCAAAAAATCTGTTGCTTCTAAACACCTTACCTACCGATAATGGCGTACAAATCCTACCGTTATAAATCGTAATATCTTTGTTTGTACCCGGAATAGAAGCAAAGAAATTATCGACAAAACCAAGGAGACACACAACTGAAGTATTAAAAACAAACTCCTTATCTGACCCAACAATTTCAGGTCTTTTTGGTAGGTCGCTAAGGCCATTAGTCCAAATTTCACCAAATCGACTACATCACCACTGACACGGACACATAATACTATCACATCAGCACCAGTTGACAAAGCCAACTTGTTAGCTGAACTCTTTGCTTCACATTCTACTAACGATTTTCAAGGAAACACACCACCACCTATTCCCACAGTACGCAGGCAAGAATGCCTGAAATTGTCTTTAGACAATGTATCATAAAACGTATTTTAATGAAACTAGACGCCAAAACAGCTTCTGGCGCTGACCTGCCAGAGTACGCAAAAAATGCGCTAACAAACACCAGTTTTCTGTAGACTTTTCAACCTATCCTAGAGAAAGGAAATATCTCCTTCTTACTGGAAATCACTACAGTTCACCCAATACCAAAAAAAGGCAAGAGGATCTTGCCAAACAACTATGGAAAAGGCTATCCGTAAACATGTTTTAAAATATCGAAAGAAAATCAGTATTATTAGCGACCATCAATATGACTTTCGTAAGAAATAATCTATAGATCTTCTAAATTATGTAACCCATGTTTGAAATAACGTAATTGAACACTTCGGAGAATATTGTTCGATTGCACTTAATATATCCAAGGCATTCGATCGTGTTTGACGGATTGTTGATAGGCTACTCTCTCAAGTTATGTCTGAAAAGTTTTGTTTTTGGCTCTCGTGTTTCCTCAGAGAGCGTTCTTTGCGAGAAGCAGTTGATGGGTTTCTTTCTAATACCTTCATTATGAATGACGGTGTGCCCCAAGACTCCATACCGTCTCCTACTTTCTTTCCCATTTATATTAATCTGCTGGAAAAGTCCAGAAAACCAATCTACAGCTTTACCTAGGACAGTCCGCTTAATTCTTTATTCAATGTAAACGCTCGAACATCAGCGGCTCATGCAAATATCAGCAGACAGCAGGAAGTCGTTCTGCTTAATAAAGATCTAGATGAAATTATACCCTAAGGTGACAGTAACCAAGAAGAATTTAACGCTGCAAAAACCCAAACGGCAGTTTTTTTTTAAAAGTTAACGTTCCTGAACCTGAATAGTTAGGTGGGCACTCCGTTTTTCCAGCATCGTCACTTATTTTGCTGGGCGTTAATTTGGAAGCAAATATGTCTTGGCACGAATATGTTCCAAACATAGATAAGAGAGCTTCTTAAAAGCTGGGAATATTATTTCGAACTAGAAAGCTTTACAATCTACAATAACTGCTAGTTCTGTACAAAGCTCAAATTCGACCAAAGATGGAATACGCTTCCTATATTTGAGCTCCACTCCCAAACATATACTGCATTTATTGAATTTTGTTCAGAAGAGAACTACTCCTGAGACTCAGAACTCACCAGCAACTTAGATTCCTCGGAATATCGAAGAGCGGTTGGCGAATTAAATCTATTTTCATGGAAAATGTTCAATGGATGGAGCCCGCTTAATTCCTTTCACAGTAGTGCATGCTAGTTGCTCTAATACTTTACATCTGTATGACGTTCAGCTTGTCATTCCTTTTACAACACTTTTCAAGCTATCTTTTATATGGAGACCCTCATTCCTTTGGAATGATTTGCCTAGGATTGTGTTTCCCCCAAGTACAATTTACGGCGATTCAAGACCAGCCTAATTTGGTATTTCCGCCCGCGCGTTGCTCCTGTGGCACTTTAGGGATTTCCTTGCAGCACGTGTATTTTGCTCATACAAAAAATTTCTCTGGGTTAAAATCCTGCGAACACTTATCAGTTACAACTACTTTGCTCGTACCTCTCTGGGCCTATACAGTGTTCCAATTTCGAACAATAAAAATCACTAGAGATGTCTAGTGCACTCGTAGGTAAAACGTAGTAAATTTAAGAAGATCTTATCCCAAGAACCACGATTTATTATCTAACCGAAGTCGCGTAGTTTTAGTTCCATACTTTTCGTTACAACTGAAAATTAGCTCGCATCATTGGAATATGCTTACTTGATAAATTTTATTTGTTTCATTTCCAATTTATCTTAAACACAAATGTTAATTTAGTAATCCCTACGTAGGCAGAGTTTTAAAAAATTCAGTTGCTCTCTATATTTAGATAATCCGTATATATCGAAAAGGGATGAAGTCAGGTAAAAAAATGGTTTACGAAATTTAAAAATAACAACATATCAAGTTATGCACGCCCACATTTACTAAATTGCGGGCAATTTTTGTTTTAAAATTCGCACGTGCTTTGAAAAAATACTTAGTGTAATAGATTTCGAAAATGTCTTATATACGTAAAAAAAGCTATATATATATATATATATATATATATATATATATATATATATGTACACATATATACATATATATATATATATATATATATATATATATATATATATATATATATATATATATATATATATATATATATATATATATATATATATATATATATATATATACGAGGCTGGTTTGAAAAGTCCGTGCAAAGTCCGAGAGATGGCACCACCGGCGCGTATCGAGGTCATGTTTAGTTAGTAGCATCTCTTGAATAAACGCACACCAAGTTTCAACCATATTGGTCTATTTCTTTGTGTTTGGCATTCGTGTGAATCAAGGAAGTCGAGTGATTTTCAAGAAATGGACGAAAAAGAATTTCGTGTGGTGATTAAACATTACTTTATGAAAGGCAAAACGCCTCAGGAGACTAAAGAGAAGCTTGATAAACATTATGGTGACTCTGCACCTTCGATTAGAACAGTTTATAAGTGGATTCAAAATTTTCGGACTGGCCATATGGGCACAAGTGACGCTGAACGTTCTGGACGGCCTGTGGAGGTTACGACTCCAGAAATCATTGATCAAATCCATGATATGGTGATGGATGACAGAAGAGTTAAGGTGCGTGAGATTGCTAGTGCTGTGGGCATCTCGACTGAACGGGTACATAATATTTTGCATAAACATTTGGACATGAGAAAGCTATCCGCAAGATGGGTGCCGCGATTGCTCACGCTTGACCAAAAACGGAATCGTGTGAAGTGTTGCAAGGATGGTTTGCAGCTGTTCCAGAAGAATCCGGAGGACTTTAAGCATCGTTTCGTCACTGTGGATGAAACATGGATACATTACTATACTCCTGAGACCAAACAACAATCTAAACAATGGGTTACCAAGGGGGAATCTGCACCAAAAAAGGCGAAGACCGTTCCTTCGGCCGGAAAGGTTATGGCGGCTGTCTTTTGGGATTCGCAAGGGATAATCCTCATCGACTATCTGGAAAAGGGTAAAACTATTACAGGTGAATATTATTCATCGTTATTGGACCGTTTGAAAACCGAGCTGCAAGAAAAACGCCCGCGATTGGCCCACAAGAAAGTCCTTTTCCATCACGACAACGCACCAGCACACACCTCAGCAGTTGTGGTCGCAAAATTAATGGAAATAGGATTCCAACTCGTTTCACATCCCCCCTATTCTCCAGACTTGGCTCCCTCGGACTACTATTTGTTCCCCAATTTGAAGAAATGGCTGGCGGGACAAAGATTTTATTCAAACGAGGAGGTGATTGCAGACACTAATGGATATTTTGCAGACTTGGACAAATCCTATTATTCGGAAGGGATCAACAAACTAGAACATCGTTGGACGAAGTGTATAAGCCTAAAAGGAGACTATGTCGAAAAATAAAAAAGGTTTACCCCAAACACATAAGTAGTTTTTATTTTTGCACGGACTTTTCAAACCAGCCTCGTATATATTATGATATTATTTTTATATAATACCCCTATTAAACACGCATAGTCAGAGAAGCCTTGGAAATCGAAAAGAATGGACAACTAAATAAGCGGAAGGATGAACTAAGTATCTCCACTACATGGAAGGGTCTACTAGCTAAATGAAGGAATAACTAAAACATAGGGAAGACAACAGTCAGCATAGCGTCGGAACCCGTAATTACCACTGATACGGGCACCCAGCCGGCAAACACCGATGCTCAGGCGAACACTTCCGACCCCCCACTTATAATCTGCGTAGCGACGCCGACCTATAAAAGACGGCGACCGCACTTCATTCTCCCAGTTAGCTCTTAGCAGCAGCAGCAAGATCACAGTATCAAGTAACAGCAAGAGCACTTGAAAATGCCAAATGAGATTTGGGTGAAACGTCGTGCAAATTCATTGTTACACGAACGGATTGAAACCTGGAATTTTATATATATATTATATATATATATATATATATATATATATATATATATATATATATATATATATATATAAACTATGCTTTCTGCATACTTACAACCTTAAAAATAAACAGCAATTGAGGTTCCAAACGTGGAATCAGATTTACTGCAAAGCAGAAGAACAAATTCTAATATTTTTTGGATCTCAGAATCTACACTGTCTTGGGTGGAACAAGAAGCTACCCTGAAACTATCAATGGCGGGTATTGGTGGGAGACTACTTGGAGCAGAAAAGACTGACGATAGAGGCAGTTTATTTCTAGTTCTCTAGTGGAATGCATATCTAATGTGATTGAGTAAATCAAGCGATATCACAAAAAGAAACCTACCTCGTCGTATGCCAAACATATTAATAAGGAGTCAGTTGTCCCTTGTCGAAGTTCATGATGAAATAGGGCCATAAAGATAGCAGGCTGATAGAATCCCCTGCCAATCATGTGGTTCGAAAGCCACGTCCCTGGTTATTATTACGAAGATATAAAATTGAGTTTGCGAAAAGTATCTCTCTCTCTCAAATCAAATCTTAACATTATTTACACATTTACATTTATTAACACCTTCCATTTAACTGGAAAACATAAATGGAGCAAAGAAGATAAGATTTTGGAGGTTTCGACTGCTAGAAATTCGAATTCATTTTTCCTTATATTATTATGTATCGACCCTTGACCATTTCTCATTTCGTTGGAAGCTTTAAGCGACATAAGGGGCCAGATTAAGACAACCAGAAGCATGCGAAGTTCGAAATACGTTTCATTATTTCTTCCTTTATTTTTATTGTTTGATCAAAAACAGCGGTTAAGGTATTGGAGATATGACAATGAGGGCCGAATCGAAACTATGCGTCGATATAATACGTATAACTTATTGTGTTACCGTTTGACAGATACATAACATAAAACTAATAATCTTCCCGCAATTAAACATGACTTCTAAAAATAGTACCAGACTCTACTGTGCCATTAAATTTAAAATATTGAAGCTTTGTTTGCTTTAGTGAGATTTATAAAAAAAGCATTACATGGTCCTTCCTTTTAATAATTGCGTGACGCCACAGCAAATTTAAATTATCTAACTGTTGGTATTTCCATTATCTAGTTAGCCGAGCAAATTTATTGTTCCAGTAAAATATATTGCGTGACTTCACGACAGGTCTTAATGAATGAAAAATCATTTTCTTTTCTTGTATTTTTTGCTGCTTCTTCTTTAATAACCTATTTCATTGACATAATGATATTGTTAGTTACTCGCATATAATCGCCACTTCGCCCTCATTAACATATATTTTGCATATCTAAAACAATTTATCTTAGTATATTTATCTGACTTATGGACAACAGATTTTTGACTGATTTGGAAAAAAAAATACTATGTTACTGCTAACAGCTATTGATCTATAAATTTTTCGTGTTCCGTACAGAACACTTATAAGATCACTTCGGTGTCCATCGTTTGTCTGTCTGTCTGTCTATCACACCCGATTTTCTCCGAAACTCTTTGACACAGAAAGTTGAAATTTGGCACTAATATAAGAATTGGTGGCCTCATCAGAGCCGGGGTGAAATCGGAAATGAAAAAAAAAAGTTACTAGGTCATCGAATGGGATGTCAATTGAAAACTTGTAAAAATATTAGTTAAAAAATACATGTAATGTGATACTTGCGCACACGTTTCTTTGTATTATTTTTAAGAAATTGCTGTTCAGAAAGTTATGAAAAAACTCTGGAATATTTTCCACAGGGTGTAGATTGAACGAAAATTGTCACCTTTACTAATTTATCTGACATAAAAAAAAATTTAGTCATCAATTTTCAGTAAAGATCAGAAAAGAACTTTGTTGATAACTCATTTGGAATGTGTTTTGTGAAGTCACTGATCATTTTATACCTCTGTAACAAAAATATTTTTAGTTTAAAAGCAATCAAAGTACGGAATACTAATTGCGAAATTCCAAGTGGTACTTGACCGGTTGTATTTATTTTAAATCCGCACAGTCTGCATTAAATACGGACTGCCCGCTAGTTATATAAAAACAAATTTTATTTAAATTGTCTATTATTATAAGACACTTTGTATATACTATTTTGCGATAAAATATAGCTTATAACCTGATCATAAGTCTACTTTATTTTGGTACATAAATTTGTAAATACCCATGTAGCCGCTTATATAATCATGAGTAAATTTGAAACCGAAGTCACTAGGGAATTTGAGTATTTCCTATCGCAGTGATATAGCTAAATAGATGATATGCTGGCGATGTTTAGTACAATGAAATCAAATATATATATATATATATATATATATATATATATATATATATATATATATATATATATATATATATATATATATATATATATATATATATATACATATACATATATATATATATATATATATATATATATATATATATATATATATATATATATATATATATATATATATATATCAGCAATTTCTTAAAAATAATACAAAGAAAAGTGTGCGCAAGTATCACATTACATGTATTTTTTAACTAATCTTTTACAAGCTTTCAATTGACATCCCATTCGATGACCTAGTAACTTTTTTTTCATTTCCGATTTTACCCCGGCTCTGATGAAGCCACCAATTCTTGTATTAGTGCCAAATTTCAACTTTCTATGTCAAAGAGTTTCGGAGAAAATCGGGTGTGACAGACAGATAGACAAACGATGGACACACAAAGGTCTATTGTCCATAAGTCAGATAAATATACTAAGATAAATGGTTATAGATATGCAAAGTATATGGTAATGAGGGCGAAATGGCGATTATATGCGAGTAACTAACAATTTCATTATGTCAATGAAATAGGTTATTAAAGAAGAAGCAGCAAAAAATACAAGAAAAGAAAATGATTTTTCATTCATTAAGACCTGTCGTGAAGTCACGGAATATAATATAATAAATATATATAATATATAATAAATATAATGAGAAATGGTCAAGGGTCGATACATAATAATATAAGGAAAAATGAGATAATTTAAATTTGCTGTGGCGTCACGCAAATATTAAAAGGAAGGACCATGTAATGCTTTTTTTTTATAAATCTCACTAAAGCAAACAAAGCTTCAGTATTTTAAATTTAATGGTAAAGTAGAGTCTGGTACTATTTTTAGAAGTCATGTTCAATTGCGGGAACATTATTAGTTTTATATTATGTATCTGTCAAACAGTAACGCAATAAGTTATACGTATTATACCGACACATAGTTTCGATTCGGCCCTCATTGTCATATCTCCAATACCCTAACCGCTGTTTTCGATCAAACAATAAAAATTAAGGAAGAAATAATGAATTGTAATTCGAACTTCTCATGCTTCTGGTTGTCATAATCTGGCCCGTTATGTCGTTTAAAGCCTCCAACGAAATGAGAAATGGTCAAGGGTCGATACATAATAATATAAGGAAAAATGAATTCGAGTTTCTAACAGAAACCCCCAAAATCTTATCTTCTTTGAACCAGTTATGTTTTCCAGTTAAATCGAGGCTGTAAGTAAATGTAAATGTGTAAATAATGTTAAGATTTGATTTGAGAGAGGGAAACACTTTTTGAAAACTCAGTTTCATATCTTCATAATAATAACCAGGGACGTGGGTTTCGAGCCCCATGACTGTCAGGTGATTCTATCAGCCTGCTATTTTTATGGCCCTATTTCATCATGAACTTCGACAAGGGACAACTTACTCCTTATTAATAAGTTTGCCATACGACGAGGCAGGGTTCTTTTTGTGATATCGCTTGATTTACTCAATCCGACATTAGATATGCATTCCACTAGAGAACGAGAAATAAATTGCCTCTATCGTCAGTCTCTTCTGCTCCAAGTAGTCTCCTATCAATACCCGCCATTGATAGTTTCAGGATAGCTTCTTGTTCCATACAAGACAGTGTATATTCTGAGATCCAAAAAATATAGAATTTGTTCCTCTGCTTCGCACTAAATCTGATTCCATGTTTGGAACCTCAATTGCTGTTTATTTTTAAGTTTGCAAGTGTGTAGAAAGCATAGTTTATATATATATATATATATATATATATATATATATATATATATATATATATATATATATATATATATATATATATATATATATACGAGGCTGGTTTGAAAAGTCCGTGCAAAGTTCGAGAGATGGCACCACCGGCGCGTATCGAGGTCATGTTTAGTTAGTAGCATCTCTTGAATGAACGCACACCAAGTTTCAGCCATATTGGTCTATTTCTTTGTGTTTGGCATTCGTGTGAATCAAGGAAGTCGAGTGATTTTCAAGAAATGGACGAAAAAGAATTTCGTGTGGTGATTAAACATTACTTTATGAAAGGCAAAACGCCTCAGGAGACTAAAGAGAAACTTGATAAACATTATGGTGACTCTGCACCTTCGACTAGAACAGTTTATAAGTGGTTTCAAAATTTTCGGACTGGCCATATGGGCACCAGTGACGCTGAACGTTCTGGACGGCCTGTGGAGGTTACGACTCCAGAAATCATTGATCAAATCCATGATACGGTGATGGATGACAGAAGAGTTAAGGTGCGTGAGATTGCTAGTGCTGTGGGCATCTGGACTGAACGGGTACATAGTATTTTGCATAAACATTTGGACATGAGAAAGCTATCCGCAAGATGGGTGCCGCGATTGCTCACGCTTGACCAAAAACGGAATCTTGTGAAGTGTTGCAAGGATGGTTTGCAGCTGTTCCAGAAGAATCCGGAGGACTTTAAGCGTCGTTTCGTCACTGTGGATGAAACATGGATACATTACTATACTCCTGAGACCAAACAACAATCTAAACAATGGGTTACCAAGGGGGAATCTGCACCAAAAAAGGCGAAGACCGTTCCTTCGGCCGGAAAGGTTATGGCGACTGTCTTTGGGATTCGCAAGGGATAATCCTCATCGACTATCTGGAAAAGGGTAAAACTATTACAGGTGAATATTATTCATCGTTATTGGACCGTTTGAAAACCGAGCTGCAAGAAAAACGCCCGCGAGTGGCCCACAAGAAAGTCCTTTTCCATCACGACAACGCACCAGCACACACCTCAGCAGTTGTGGTCGCAAAATTAATGGAAATAGGATTCCAACTCGTTTCACATCCCCCCTATTCTCCAGACTTGGCTTACTCGGACTACTATTTGTTCCCCAATTTGAAGAAATGGCTGGTGGGACAAAGATTTTATTCAAACGAGGAGGTGATTGCAGACACTAATGGATATTTTGCAGACTTGGACAAATACTATTATTCGGAAAGGATCAACAAACTAGAACATCGTTGGACGAAGTGTATAAGCCTAAAAGGAGACAATGTCGAAAAATAAAAAAGGTTTACCCCAAACACATAAGTAGTTTTTATTTTTGCACGGACTTTTCAAACCAGCCTCGTATATATATATATATATATATATATATATATATATATATATATATATATATATATATATATATATATAATACATTAAAATTCCAGGTTTCAATCCGTTCGTCTAATATGAATTTGCACGGCGTTTCGCCAAAATCTCATTTGGCATTTTCAAGTGCTCTTGCTGTTACTTGATACTATGATCTTGCTGCTGCCGCTAAGAGCTAACTGCGAAACCGAAGTGCGATCGCCGTCTTTTATAGGTTGGCGTCTACGCAGATCGTAGGTGGGGGGTCGGAAGTGTTCCTCCGAGCATCGGTGTTTGCCGGCTGGGTGCCCGTATCAGTGGTAATTACGGGTTTCGGCGCTATGCTGACTGTTGTCTTCTCTATGTTTTAGTTATTCCTTGATTTAGCTAGTAGACCCTTCCATGTAGTGGAGATACTTAGTTCATCCTTCCGCTTATTTAGTTGTCCATTCTTTTCGAATTCCAAGGCTTCTCTGACTATGCGTGATTAATAATTATTATTATGGTTTTTATGGGTATTATAAAAAAATAATATCATAAATTGCCCGCAATTTAGTAAATGTGGGCGTGCATAACTTGATATGTTGTTATTTTTAAATCTCGAAAACCATTTTTTTACCTGACTTCATCCCTTTCCGATATATACGGATTATCTAAATATAGAGAGCAACTGAATTTTTTAAAACTCTTCCTACGTAGGGATTACTAAATGAACATTTGTGTTTAAGATAAATAGGAAATGAAACAAATAAAATTTATCATGTAAGCATATTCTAATAATGTAAGCTAATTTTCGGTTGTAACGAAAAGTATGGAACTAAAACTACGCGACTTCGGTTAGATAATAAATCGTGGTACTTGGGATAACATCTCCTTAAAACCTTTACCTTACCTTACCTCACCTACGAGTGCACTAGACATCTCTAGCGATTTTTATTCTTCGAGATTGGTACACTGTATAGGCCCAGAGAGGTACGAGCAAAGTAGTTGTACTGAACTGAACTGTTGAACGCAGGGTTTTAACCCAGAGATTTTTTTTTTTATGAACAAAATACAAGTGCTGCAAGGAAATCCCTAAAGTGCCACAGGAGAAACGCGCGGGCGGAAAAACCAAATTAGGTTGGTCTTGAATCGCCATAAATTGTACTTGGGGGAAAACACAATCCTAGGCAAATCATTCCAAAGGAATGAGGGTCTCCATATAAAAGATAGCTTGAAAAGTGATTTAAAAGGAGTGACAAGCATATATATATATATATATATATACATATATATATATATATATATATATATATATATATATATATATATATATATATATATATATAAATATATATATATATATATATATATATATATATATATATATATATATATATATATATATATATATATATATATACATATATATACATATATATATATATATATATATATATATATATATATATATATATATATATATATATATATATATATATATATATATATAGTTCAGTTCACTTACAACTACTTTGCTCGTACCTCTCTGGGCTTATACAGTGTACCAATCTCGAAGAATAAAAATCGCTAGAGATGTCTAGTGCACTCGTAGGTAAGGTAAAGTAAGGTAAAACGTTTTAAGGAGATCTTATCCCAAGTACCACGATTTATTATCTAACCGAAGTCGCGTAGTTTTAGTTCCATACTTTTCGTTACAACTGAAAATTAGCTTACATTATTAGAATATGCTTACATGATAAATTTTATTTGTTTCATTTCCTATTTATCTTAAACATAAATGTTCATTTAGTAATCCCTACGTAGGAAGAGTTTTAAAAAATTCAGTTGCTCTCTATATTTAGATAATCCGTATATATCGGAAAGGGATGAAGTCAGGTAAAAAAATGGTTTTCGAGATTTAAAAATAACAACATATCAAGTTATGCACGCCCACATTTACTAAATTGCGGGCAATTTATGATATTATTTTTTTATAATACCCATAAAAATCATAATAATAATTATTAAACACGCATAGTCAGAGAAGCCTTGGAATTCGAAAAGAATGGACAACTAAATAAGCGGAAGGATGAACTAAGTATCTCTACTACATGGAAGGGTCTACTAGCTAAATCAAGGAATAACTAAAACATAGAGATGACAACAGTCAGCATAGCGGAAACCCGTAATTACCACTGATACGGACAAACACCGATGCTCGGGCGAACACTTCCTACCCCCACCTACGATCTGCGTAGACGTCGACCTATAAAAGACGGCGACCGCACTTCGGTCTCGCAGTTAGTTCTTAGCGGCAGCAGCAAGATCATAGTATCAAGTAACAGCAAGAGCACTTGATAATGCCAAATGAGATTTTGGTGAAACGTCGTGCAAATTCATGTTAGACGAACGGATTGAAACCTGGAATTTTAATGTATTATATATATATATATATATATATATATATATATATATATATATATATATATATACGAGGGTTGTGTAAAAAATAAGGTTCCCACATTTTTTTCAGGTGTAAGGCATTTTTTATTTGAACTGAAAAAATACATCATTGGAAAGTCTAGTTTTTTAGCTATTTTTCAACATAATCTCCAGATTTTTCCACGCATTTTTGTTGACGACTAATCCACTTTTGGAATCCCGCTTCAAAGAAGTCCTCCGCCAGTCCGTGGAGGAATTTTGGTGACCGCTTCCTGCACTTCTTCATCAGTCTCGAAACGTTGTCCACCCAAGTGTTGCTTTAATTTTGGAAACAAGTGGAAGTCACTCGGTGCAAGATCAGAGCATGTTCAACGGGATCCCAGCCAAAATTGTCTATTAAATCCTTGGTTTGGCGAGAGACGTGCGGGCGCGCATTGTCGTGGTGCAGTCTAACGCCTTTTGTCAGTCTTCCTCTCCGGCGATTTTGGATGGCTCTTCTGAGTTTTTTCAAGGTCTCACAATAATTTTCCGAATTTATTGTGATCCCTCGAGGCATAAACTCAACAAGCAGGACACTCTTACGGTCCCAAAAGACCGTAACCATAACTTTCCCTGCGGACAGCGTCTGCTTGAACTTCTTCGGTTTAGGCGATCCGGTATGGCGCCATTGTCGCGATTGTTGTTTTGTTTCCGGAGTGACGTAATGACACCACGTTTCGTCCCCGGTAACAATGGAGTCTAAGACATCTTCGGTATTCTCGGCGCATTCTCGAAGAAACTCGTGGGCACACTTGACGCGATCGGCTTTGTGGGTTTCTGAAAGCATGTGCGGGACCCACCGCGCACACACCTTGTGATAACGTAACCTTTCAATCAAAATCGTGTGGATTGTTTTTTTCACAAACCTCAGGAACCCGGGCAGCCAGTTCCCGAATCGTTATCCTCCTATCCTCGAGCAGAATTCGCTCAATCTTCGATACAACTTCGTCGGAGATCGATGGCCTTCCGCTTCTTTGCTCATCCTGGATGTCTGTGCGTCCTTCGGAGAACTCCCTACACCATTTGCGGACGTGTTGAACGCTGATACAAGCTTCCCCATAAACTTCACACAACTGCCTATAAATATCAACCGCTGGTAACTTTTTAGCTTGCAAAAATCGGATTACCGCACGAACTTCGCACCTGGTGGTGACGGCGATCGGGGGTTCCATCGCGGATGGCTGTCAGGCCAGCACTGAACGTCGCAACGAGTTCTACCAAGGCGTGATCTAGAGTGGGAGAATCAGCGCACACGGCGGTGTTGCCGGATTTCGCCTAGCATCTCGCGCGGCGAGTTTACAGCGTTGGGAACCTTATTTCTTACACAACCCTCGTATATATATATATATATATATATATATATATATATATATATATAAACTATGCTTTCTACACACTTGCAAACTTAAAAATAAACAGCAATTGAGGTTCCAAACATGGAATCAGATTTAGTGCGAAGCAGAGGAACAAATTCTATATTTTTTGGATCTCAGAATATACACTGTTTTGTATGGAACAAGAAGCTACCCTGAAACTATCAATGGCGGGTATTGGTAGGAGACTACTTAGAGCAGAAAAGACTGACGATAGAGGCAATTTATTTCTCGTTTTCTAGTGGAATGCATATCTAATGTCGGATTGAGTAAATCAAGCGATATCACAAAAAGAACCCTGCCTCGTCGTATGCCAAACCTATTAATAAGGAGTAAGTTGTCCCTTGTCGAAGTTCATGATGAAATAGGGCCATAAAAATAGCAGGCTGATAGAATCACCTGACAGTCATGAGGCTCGAAACCCACGTCCCTGGTTATTATTATGAAGATATGATATTGAGTTTGCAAAAAGTGTTTCCCTCTCTCAAATCACATCTTAACATTATTTACACATTTACATTTACTAACAGCTTCGATTTAACTGGAAAACATAACTGGATCAAAGAAGATAAGATTTTGGGGGGTTTCTGTTAGAAACTCGAATTCATTTTTCCTTATATTATTATGTATCGACCCTTGACCATTTCTCATTTCGTTGGAGGCTTTAAGCGACATAACGGGCCAGATTATGACAACCAGAAGCATGAGAAGTTTGAATTACAATTCATTATTTCTTCCTTAATTTTTATTGTTTTATCGAAAACAGCGGTTAAGGTATTGGAGATATGACAATGAGGACCGAATCGAAACTATGTGTCGGTATAATACGTATAACTTATTGCGTTACTGTTTGACAGATACATAATATAAAACTAATAATGTTCCCGCAATTGAACATGACTTCTAAAAATAGTACCAGATTCTACTGTACCATTAAATTTAAAATACTGAAGCTTTGTTTGCTTTAGTGAGATTTATAAAAAAAGCATTACATGGTTCTTCCTTTTAATATTTGCGTGACGCCACAGCAAATTAAAATTATCTAACTGTTGGTATTTCCATTATCTAGTTAGCCGAACAAATTTATTGTTCCAGTAAAATATATTACGTGACTTCACGACAGGTCTTAATAAATGAAAAAATCATTTTCTTTTCTTGTATTTTTTGCTGCTTCTTCTTTAATAACCTATTTCATTGACATAATGATATTGTTAGTTACTCGCATATAATCGCCACTTCGCCCTCATTAACATATACTTTGCATATCTATAACAATTTATCTTAGTATATTTATCTGACTTATGGACAATAGACTTTTGACTGATTTGGAAAAAAAATACCATGTTACTGCTAACAGCTATTGATTTATAAATTTTTCGTGTTCCGTACAGAATACTTATAAGATCACTTCGGTGTCCATCGTTTGTCTGTCTGTCTATATATATATATATATATATATATATATATATATATATATATTATATATATATATATATATATATATATATATTTATATATAAATATATATATATATATATATATAATATATATATATATATATATATATATTTATATATATTTATATATAAATATATATATATATATATATATATATATATATATATATATATATATATATATACATATATATTTATATATAATATATATATATATATATATATTTATATATATATATATATATATATATATATATATAATATATATATATATATATATATGTATTTATGGGTCTAGCACACGTGCTGCAAGGAAGTCCCTAAAGCGCTACAGGAGCGACATGTGGGCAATAAAAGCGATTCACGTTGTTCCTGAATCGCTGTAAATTGTACTCGATGGGAAACACAGCCCTGGGCGAATTATTTCATGATGTTCTCCATATAAAAGACTGCTTGAAAAGCGTTGTACTTAGTATCTTTATCTGACTTTATGGACAATAGACTTTTGACTGATTTGGAAAAAAAATACTATGTTACTGCTAACAGCTATTGATCTATAAATTTTTCGTGTTCCGTACAGAACACTTATAAGATCACTTCGGTGTCCATCGTTTGTCTGTCTATCTGTCTATATATATATATATATATATATATATATATATATATATATATATATATATATATATATATATTTATATATATATATATATATATATATATATATATATATATATATATATATTATATATATATATATATATATATATATATATATATATATATATTTATATATAAATATATATATATATATATATATATATATATATATATATATATATATATATATATATATATATATATATATATATATATATATATATATATATATATATATATATATATATATGTATGTACGAGTATTTATGGGTCTAGCACACGTGCTGCAAGGAAGTCCCTAAAGCGCTACAGGAGCGACATGTGGGCAATAAAAGCGATTCACGTTGTTCCTGAATCACTGTAAATTGTACTCGATGGGAAACACAGCCCTGGGCGAATTATTTCATGATGTTCTCCATATAAAAGCTGCTGCTTGAAAAGCGTTGTACGAGGAGTAAAAAGGTAAACCTCATACGGATGTGAAGTATTCGTTCGACGTGTATTTCTTACATGCAACGCTCTGGGAGGAATTAAGCGAACTACATCCTTCGAACACTTTCCATGAAAATACTTGTAAAACAGGCTCAAGTCGCTAACCGTCCTTCGATGTTCCAGCGAATCAAGGCCGCCGGTCAGTTCCGGGTCTCCAATCAGACGAACAGCTCTTCTCTGAATAGAATCTAAAAAATGCAGTGTATGTTTGGGAGCGGAGCCCGAAACATGGGAGCAGTATTCCATAGTTGGTCGAATTTGAGCTTTGTAAAGAATTAACAGTTGTTGTGGAGTGTAAAGCTTTCTGGTTCGAAACAATATTCCCAACTTTTGAGAAGCTCTCCCTTCTATGCCTGCAACATGTTCAAGCCTGGACATATTTACTCCCAAATTAACGCTCAGCAAATTGAGTAACGATGTTAGAGGAATGGAGTGCCCCGACATATCGGGTTCAGCAACGTTAACTTCTTGAGAAAGAACTGCCACCTGGGCTTTTGTAGCGTTAAGTTCCACTTGGTTACTGTCACCCCAAGATAGAATTTCTTCCAGGTCTTTGTTAAGTTGAATGATTTCCTGCTGTCTGCGGATATTCGTCTGACTAGCCGACGTCCGAGCGTTCAATGTGAATGAAGAGCTCTCTGAGGAAACATAAGAGTCACAAACAGAACTTTTCACACATACCAGAAGAGCGTAGCTTAGCCAACAGTCCATCGTGCCAAACACGGTCGAATGCTTTGGATTTGTCAAGAGCAACCGCTCGAGATTCTCCAAAGTGTCCATTTACGTTGTTCCAAACATGTGTTACATAAGTCAGAAGATCTCCTGTTGATCTATTTTTACGAAATCCATATTGGTGATCGCTAATAATGTTAAATCCTTCAAGATATTTTAGAAGATGCTGAATGATAGCCTTTTCCATGACTTTCGATATTATTGAAAGCAGTGCGACTGGTCGGTAGTTATTTGGCAAGATCTTCTTGCCTTTTTTAGGTATCGGCTAAACTGTGGCATATTTCCAACAGGAAGGAAATATTCCCTTTCTGTAGGACAGGTTGAAATGTCTGCAGAAAACTGGTGTTAGTACTCTCGCACTGTTTTTGAGAACTATGACAGGTATTCCGTCAGCGCCAGAAGCTTTTTTTGGTGTCTAGCTTCTTTAAAATACTTTTAATGATGCGCTTTCTGAAGACAATATCGGGCATCCTTGACTGCACTATGGGAATAATAGGTGGTGTTTTTCCTTGGAAATCAACAGTAGAATGTGAAACAAAGAGTTCAGCCAACAAGTTCACTTTTTCAACAGGTGTCGTTGCAATAGAATTATCTGGCCGTGTGAGTAATGGTATGGTGGATTTAGTGAAATTTTGACTAACTGCCTTAGCGACTGACCAAAAGGACTTGGAATTGTTGGGACAAGCGAGAAGTTTGTTTCCAATTCATTGATTGTGTGCTTCCTTGGTTTCGTCAATAATTTCTTATGGTGTTAAAATTTTCACGCCATTGTCGGTAGGCAAGATGTTTAGAAGCAACAGCTTCTTTGCATTTTCGGTCAAACCAAGGTTTGCCGTTGGAAGAGCAGTTCTTCGAAAAATGGATGTCAGTTTCCATACCAGCCAAAATAACATCAGAAACCTCCCTGGCGCAGTCAGATGGGTAGTCGGATCGAAAACAAACGTCTAACCAAGGGAATGTTCGAAAATATTGCATGAAATCTTCCTATTTAGCAGATTTGTAGTGCCAAATCTTGGGCGGTTTAGGCGCCTCTCCGTCACTGATTGGTAGGATACTCCATGTCGAAAGCAGTTTATGGTTGGATTTACGGTGACAGTGTAAATCTCCGGATTGGTCGTTAAAAAAGATCTGAACTCCCCGTCTCGATCAGGGATTCGTGTTGGTTCGTCAATAAACTGAGTTAAGCCACAACTAATTGAGAACCTTCACGACCTTGTTCGTCGGTAGTATTTGTATATTTAAGCCAGTTGATGTTGTGGACATTAAAGTCGCCCAGGATGGTAATTTCGACATTTGGATAATTAATTTGTAAATGATCGATAGTGTCTGCAAGAGAAGCGAAAAGTATTTTAAAGTTAGTATTACTTGGTGGCCGATAGAGGATGCAGATGAATCTTGTGGTTTGTTGAGTCGTTATTTTTAATCACATAACATCAAAGTTTGGAAGCTTCAGAGCCTCGTCTCGGTGGGAAGAGAGGTCGCTTTTGACAAAAAGACAGATTAGAGATAGTTGCTGCGCTAGTAGATAAACTGACCTTGGTTTCACAGAGTGCGAGTATATGAAATTTATTTGTAAGTGTTGGTGGTTGCATCGATGCCCAAAGTTGTATGGTCTACCAAAGACACACAAGCTCAACGTTCTTCTTAGACCTATTGTTAGCGCGGTGGCCTCACCTACACAAAACTTAGAAAAACTTCTATCAAAGATCATGCAACCAACCGTTGAAAGTGCTGATTCATACATCAAAAACTCCGAACACCTCACGAACATAATCAGAGACATTCAACTAGAGAAAAATGACATTCTGGCAAGTCTAGATGTTGTTTCACTTTATCCCAGTGTTCCAGTGGATGAAGCACTAGACAAAATAGCAATGAACGAGGATTTTCCAGCTTATGTTATAGAACTATCGGAACACTGTCTAAAAAATACCAATTTTGTCTTCAACAGACAGATATTCAAACAAACAGATGGAGCGCCTATGGGATCTTCCCTTTCACCAGTAATAGCCAATCTGTATATGATGTATTTTGAAACAGAGGCCCTTAAAAACTCACCACTCAAACCCAAACTCTGGAAACGATATGCTGATGACATCTTTATAATTTGGCTCCATGGACGAAATGAATTAGACAACTTCCTGACCTATTTAAATATAATTCACCACCGGATACAGTTCACTTTGGAAATAGAAGAAGAGAAAAGCCTACCTTTCCTTGATATGCTTATAACTCGGAAAAACAATGGTCAGCTTCAATACTCGGTCTACCGGAAGGCCACCCACACCAACAGATATTTAAACGCTGTCTCTCACCACCATCCATCCCAAATTCAGTCGGTAGCGAACACCCTCGGCTCGAGATCATACCGACTCACCGAACCAGACACGAGACAGCAAGAAATTACACAAATCACTAGGGCCCTTAAGCAAAATGGATATAAAGACCAGTCCATACAGAGAGCATTAGAAAGACAGCGGCATCCACAGACAAGGACAGAAGAACGCGTCCTCAACCAGAGTAAAGTCCTATTACCATATGTGAAAGGAGTTACAGATAGCATTGGAAGAGTCCTAAGAAAACACAACATAGGTGCAGCATACAAACCACAAAACACTCTGGCAGACAACCTGGGTAACCCCAAGGATAAGAAAAAACTGGAAAACCATGGAGTTTACAGTATCCCATGCAGAGACTGCCACAAATTGTACATAGGAAAAACAAACAGAAGAATCTCCACTCGGATCCAAGAACATAAAATAAGTATCAAAAACAAACAAACAACATCAGCTCTTTTTCAGCACCACCATGAACTGGTCACAACATCAATTTTAAACGATCTAAACAAATAGCCTCGATTTCAAATTATAAAACACGCATAGCTTTGGAAATCGAAAATAATGGACAGCTAAATAAGCGAGATGATGCGCTGAATATCTCCACTACTTGGAAGGGGCTACTAGCTACACCAAGGAGTGACCAGGGTATCGAGAGGGCAACAGTCAGCATAGCGCCGGAACTCGTAATTACCACCCAGCGGGCAAACGCCGATGCTCGGACGAGGACTTCCGACCCCCCCACCTACAATCTGCGTAGACGCCGATCTATAAAAGACGGCGACCGCAAGTCGGCTTCGAGCGGCAGCAGCAACGGCAAGATCACAGTTGTTTCTTAACTAAGCAGCTAATGGGACTCTATTAAATTTCCTATTGAAATTGAGAACAAGGAAAAAATGTAGTAGATTAGTTAAGTTGCAATGAATGCGATAAGAAATATGTTTGGTAAACTAGATGGTCAACTCAAATAAAATTCAAAGATCGTTTAGCCTATTTGAGCTAGGTTAGATAAGAAAATTTAAACATTACTGAATATACTCATAATCATAGGCTAATATTGAGTAATTTAAAGTTAATTGAAAATGTAACTGATAATCAAGATTATTAGATTCATACGAATGTATTGAAAATATAAAATATAAAGCTAGTCTAAATAAATACGGAAGACCTATCACTTACAATCCCCTGTACTGATTACTTGACCGTAACTAAGCATTAACTTTGACTAATTAGAACCCTTAGTGCAAAGAATCTATTTTTTAATTTTAGGTTGAGTTAATCATCACTCTTGTGATATTGAATGCTAACATTACAAGTGAAACACGAGTTGAGTAGATAATTAAATGGTTATTGTAGTGATATACAATGCCAAAACATAGGAAGAGCCTGCAGATAATCGTTTTTTGCCCTTTCGTAAGCCCTTTTAATTCAAGATGTCAGATAAATAAGTTAAAATTTGCTGCTGAAAAGGAAATAGTAGTAGTAGATATATATATATATATATATATATATATATATATATATATATATATATATATATATATATATATATATATATATATATACATATATATATATATATATATATATATATATATATATATATATATATATATATATATATATACATATATATATATATATATATATATACATATGTAATATATATATATATATATATATATATATATATATATTCTTCTTCTTCTTCTTCCTTCAGCCGTTCTCTACCCACTGTCGGGTATAGGCCTCTCTCAAATCTTTCCATTTTTCTCTATGTTGTGCTTGTTGATACCAGTTAAGTCCTCCGACTCTCTTCAGATCGTCGCTCCATCTCTGTTGGGGCCTTCCTATGCTTCGCTTTTCACCCCATGGTCTCCACCTAGTGATCTTGCCACTCCACTTATACGTCGCTCTCGCTACATGGCCGGCCCAGCTCCATTTCAGAGATGTTATCCGTTTGGTGATATCATCCACCTTTGTTTGTTGTCTAATCCATTTATTAGTTTTCTTGTCCTTTAAAGTAACACTCAACATCTTCCTTTCCATTGCTCGTTGGTGGACTTGTAGTTTTTCTATTGTTCTTTTAGTTAAAACCCATGTCTCGGCTCCATACGTTGTAGCTGGCAAGATACATTGATTATAAATTTGGGTTCTTGATCTTTGAGGAATGTTCATATTCAGTACATATTTCAATTTTCCATATGCTGCCCATCCCATACGTATCCTTCTTTCTATTTCAAGCTGCTGGTTTTCCTTTCCTATCGTTATTATTTGGCCCAGATAGATGTATGTGTTTACTTTTTCTATTGTTGAATGTTCAATCACTATATTTTCATCATTGGTGTATTCGTTACTCATGTACTTTGTCTTGGAGAAATTTATATATATATATATATATATATATATATATATATATATATATATATATATATATATATACATAATATATATGTATATATAGTATATATACATAATGTATAAAAAATATAATAATTTGTCTGACAAAAATGTAAAACTGATTATTTCTAAAAAGCGACATATTTCAAATCGTCTCAAAAATCATACGATGTGTCTTGCATGCTATCTAGTATTTAATATTTCATAACCCCATAGCAACAGACCTAATCTCTTCCCAGAAAAAATATACGGTAGAAAAGAATGAACCATTTAAAATTATTGAGTATATTTAGATGCAAACATTTCTGTATACAATATTTCTCTAACGTATTAAAATATAATAGCTTGACTTATTTTACAGTACTTAAGGAACTGGTATTTCATATAATGATAAGTTGTAAAACGATGGAATATAATTACTAATCGTGTACACATAAATTGAGTAACCAGCAAGTGCTCTTAAAATTGATTGATTATGATTTATTTCAGGATAGGACATGCATTTATGTATAAGCTTAATAGAAAGGTTGTGGTTCTAATTGGTAAGAACTGTTAACAAAATTTATATTTAAATTCTAGTAAAATAAATAAATAAATTAATAGTCCTAGTTCGTTTAAGTAATCATTTCTAACTTTGAAAATTACAACGAAATATAAATAATATGAGTTTTTCTCGCTACCTCTCATAAAACTAAGTAAAAAATGGTTTCTATAAAATTGTAATCTTTTAATAGATATAAACGAATCTTTTCACTTCAACTGGCTGTCCTTTAATCAACTCAGCAGTTCAATTACATTTCTAAACAAAATAATAACATGCAACATAAAGTCCAAGCGAAAATAGTCGCAATAATTTAAGAGACATCCTGTTCATAGGGTTGTGGCAAAGCGCCTGCTGCAGGCCAACTGGTGAGCGTCGTCATCCCAAAACGTGTTATTCTAAAACGCTTGCGCCAAAATACTGACCTACGCATCAGTTAGGAGATTTTGCATGGTATGTTTTTAACGGTTTCGTCCATCAAATGGGTGAAAATTAAACTTTCATAATGTCACATTTGACAGTATTAAATTAAATTTTAAAGATTGTATAAAAGCCGACCTAAGGAACTTATTGTCATCCCTGAGTTCTATTATGACTTTTAGATGAACCCGTAACTATGTGATGTTATCGAACTTCATTTATTTGACACAAAGTCGAAGGTGTTTTAAATATTCGAATTAAACTTTTAATAACTACTTAGATGTCAAGATCGAAGAACCATCTAAGTAAATGGTGCTGGAATAATATGAATACGAAAAATATTTTATCAAGACTGGTAACTCAATTAAGGATATATTTTGACGTTCCATACAAAAATTAATTAGAGACTTATCATTTTCTGCATTATGACCTCAAGGGTCCTATCTTAAAAGCAAATTAAATAATGAAAGAGGCAACATTGACTCTGTACATTATCGAGTTTTGTAGAGATAAAAAATTTTAATGATGATGCGTACAGCTCCATATTTTTTTTTATGGGTCTAGCACACGTGCTACAGGGAAGTCCCTAAAGCACTCTAGGAGCGGCATGTGTACGAAAAAAGCGATTTACCTTGTTCTTGCATCGCTGTAAATTGTACTCGGTGGGAAACACAGCCCTGAGCAAATTATTCCAAAGGGATGATGTTCTCCATATAAAAAACTGTATGAAATGCGTTGTACGCCGAGTAACAAGCTGAATCTCATACGAATGTGAAGTATTAGCGCGACGTGTATTTCTAACATGCACTGCGCTGGGAGGAATTAAGCGGGCTACATCCTTGGAACACTTTTCTTGAAATGAAATGATTTGCCAATATATTAATTTCACCTCTGTTACAATAGTGGTAAGGCTTATTTGAATGATGTTCTGTTTTCGTTATTATTGTTAATACCTGAAATACTTGATTAAAAGTAGTTGGAATCTGTAGAAAGGCTGAAATAATAACAGAGGATTATTACATTGGGATTGCCCGAGACCAGTGACGAGATATTATTATCCAAAAATGCTTGAAAGTAGAATGAATGATATTGTATTATAAATATATATTCTATTAAACTTCAAAACTACTAAATAATATATTTTTGTTTTGCTATAAAATTGTATGGAGTTGATATTAAATTGATAATTGGCTATACAAACTTTAGGTTATCGATTATTCACTTGCATCATTTAAGTAATAAAGGATACTTTAATATATATATATATATATATATATATATATATATATATATATATATATATATATATATATATATATTCTTATTAATTACATTACCTAAAATATCGGTACAGATTTGTATTACAGTGATAAAAAGACGTTATTTTATTTACAATGCAAAAATTGGAAGCTCTGTTGATATATCATTAGATTACGTTAAGTGAATAAAAACAAGTTATGTCGAAGAAGTTAAGAAAAACAAGTTTTTATTAACTCTTAAGTATTTAACTTGTGTTGGAAGAAATTTGCAAATTTGGGAAGTTGTTAAAAATATGTGTAAAAACTGAAAAATTTAATAATAATAGTTTACCCTATTGGTGTAGCACCTGAAAGGTAGTAACGATTTACATCGGTCTTAAATGCAGGTTATACTTAGTGTGAAACACACTCTATTGGTTTTTCATATAAAAGAGTTTGTAAAAAGAAGTGTAATAAGTTGAACCTCATACGGATGCCCTAGGAGAAACCAAGCGGGTATATAAGTTGAATGTTTCCATGAAAATTTTTATAATGTAAACTGAAATTACTAACTTTTTTTTCATGTTCTATTAAAATAAGGTTTCAGGTTAGGTATAAGGCGCACCGCTCTCATCTGGATCTGGGGAACACAAATGCACAGCAGTATTTTATTGATAGTAGAAACTGAGAGAAAAAAAAAATTCTTAGTACGAAATAATATTTTTAGTTTTTGAGAAGCTCTTTGCCATACATGTAACTTTACCTTCCAAAATATACTTGCTGCTAATAGAATGGAATATTTTGACATAACAATGTCGGGTTCTGTAGCATTTACAAAAAAGTTCTGCACGAAATTTGTAGGATTAAATTTTACTTTATTACTAGCTCCAAAGAGATATTTTCTCCTAGGTCTTTGTAAGGTTGAATAACGTTCTGCTATCTGCGGATACTTGAATAAAGGGCTGGTATTTCAACGTTCAAGGTAAACATAAATATTCAGAGGTCAACATCACCAGCAGCAAAATCTTGGAGGCGAAGGTGCAAGTATCAACACGTGATTTAAGAAATCGAAAAAAAAACAGTAACTCTTAAAAATAACAGAAATGAGAACAATGAGATTTATCACTGGCTGCAGACTACGTAAGAAAGATATGTGATATTTAAAATATTGAGCGATTATTCCAAGCCAGAAGACGAACATGACGAGACTACGTTGACATTGATCGACTAACCAAAATTGCAAAAAAGGAACAGACGAGTAGTTCTTTCTTCTTGAAAGATCGCTACACATTATTTAGAAAATAAGATAAATAATTATTTTATCATCAGTCAAGGTTAAGATTATAATTTCTTTTCAAGCTGATCGTTAAGGTAAGGAAGAAAGAGAGTAAAAGACACTATTTAACGATAGGCAGGAAAGTCCAAAGCCATAAACAATAACTTTTGGATATACTATGAGAGTGCAGCATAGCCTAACTTAATACGCGCACTACCCAAACGCTAATCAAGTACCCGAGTTATTGCATCTCCTCAGCCAGATGATGGCAAAATAGTATCAAGTAGTCCCTTCATCAGCATGATGAGGCTCCCAGGACCAAAAAATTCTGGAGATAAAATAGCCTCCCATTCGGATCTCCGGGTGGGGGCTTGTTCAAGAGCGTCAACATGCGGAGCCCACAATTTTAAAATAGATTTTGGGAACATACAAGGTTTAAACTCAAACATAAATTCAGTGCACCAACACCCTCAATCACATAAACCACATGTACTCACTCTCTGTGAAACCAAGTTCAGTACATCAACCAGCACTGTCAACTTTCACTATTCTGGATACGAATTCTATTCCCGGTTTCGGCGTCACTTTCGAATCTGTCTTTTTGACAGAAGCGATATCTCTTGCCAACAAGAGAAGGCTCTGGAGCACCAAAATTTGATGATATGTGGTTAAAAGTAATGACTCAACAAACCACAAGGTTTATCTGCTACCTCTATCGACGACCAAGTCATACTAACGTCATACCACTTTTTGCTTCTTTTGCTGACACCACCGATCATTTACAGAGTAATTTTCCATAAGCCGAGGTTGCTATCCTGGGCGACTTTAATGTCCACAACATCGAATGGCTTAAATAAAATTGTGAAGCTGAATCATTCTCAATCCGCTATGGCTTTACTCAGCTTACCGATGAGCCAATACGGATCCCTGATCGAGACAGAGAGTTCGCCAGTCTCCTTGACCTATTTTTAACTACCATTCCCGAGATTTACATCGTCCTACAGAAAGGAGATATTTCCTTTCTGTAGGATAAGTTGAAAGGTCTACAGAAGACGGGAGTTAGTTCTATTGGGCACTATGTAGTATAGTGCCAGAAGCTCTTTTGGTGTCTAAGTTCATTAAAAAACATTTTATGGTACACTGTTTGAAGATAATATCGGGTATCCTTGACTGCACTATGGGAATTGTTGGTGGCGTTTTTTCTTGGAAATCGACAGTAGAATGTGAAGCAAAAAGTTCAGCTAACAGGTGGGCTTTATCAATTGGTGTTGTTATAATAATATTGTACGGCTATGTGAGTGGTGGTATAGTGGAGTTTTAACTAATGGCCTTAGCGATTGACCAAAAGGACCTGGAATTATTGGGGTAGGCAAGAAGTTTGTTTTTAATTCTTTGTGACTGCTTGGTTTCGTCGATAATTTCTTTGTATCTGTTCCGGGCACGAACAAAGATGTTTCTATTTATGGCGTCAGGATTTTCAAGCCATCGTCGGTAGGCAAGATGTTTAGAAGCATCAGCTTCTGTGCATTTTCTGTCGAACCAAGGCTTGCCATTGGAAGCGCATTTCTTCGAAACAGGGATGTAAGCTTCTAGACCAGCTGAAATGACAGCGGAAATTTCTGGTGGGTCATCTGATCTAAAACAAACGTCTAGTTAAGAGAACGTTCAAAAATAATCCATGAGTTCTTCCTATTTAGCAGATGTGTAGTGCCAAATCTTGTGCGGCTTAGGTGCCTCTCTGTCACTGATTGGTAGAATACTAGACGTTGAAAGCAGTTTATGGTCGTAAGAACCTTACGGCGATAGTTTAATGTAGGTCAGAGAGACTGGCGAACTCTCTGTCTCGATCAGGGATCCGTCTACTTCTTTCTTACATTAACGATATAATAATAATAATAATAATAAGAGGAAGGCAGGAGGAAGAGGAATTATAGACATCAGATCATTACACACAAAACAAATACAAACACTTAGGAAATTCTTTCACAGCAAGCAAACCAGCCTCCACACAGCGACAGTGAAAGCAGACAAAAACTACACACCTCTCGACTTAGCCCGGGCAGACCACTCAGCAGACACACACAGTCACACCCAATTACAACAGGAAAAGATGAAAACGTGGTCAGAGAAAACACTCCACGGAAAACCCAGATACCACAGAGAACACGACCACGTAAATAAAAAACAATCATACACCTGGTTACGGGATGGGCAGCTATTCCCTGAGACTGAAGGCTTCTTACTTGCCATCCAGGATAAAGTCATATTAACCAGAAACTACCAAAAGTATATCATCAAAGACCCGACTATTGCAGAGGACAGATGTAGGAAATGCCACCAGCAGAAAGAAACGATCGAACACATAACGAGCGGATGTAAAATATTGGCCGGAACGGAGTACACAGCCAGGCATGATTCAGCTGTCAAAGTGGTTCACCAAGCACTAGCCACAACATACAGACTCATAGAAAACACAGATCCCTACTACAAATACACCCCAACATCCATACTTGAAAATGAAGATTACAAGGTCTACTGGGATATCAGTATCCATACAGATAAAACAGTCTCCGCCAATAGACCCGATATTACTTTTCAGTGCAAAAAAGGAAAAGTCACCTATCTGATTGACATAGCTGTCCCCAACGACACAAACATCCAAGCGAAATACACAGAAAAAAATTTCCAAATACACAGACCTTGCAACGGAAATAAAAAGGCTATGGAGACAGGAAAAAGTCATCATTGTCCCCCTCATTATATCAGCCACAGGCCTTACACCATTAACATTTACACCACATTTAGTGCAATTGGGACTCAACACAGACATACACAGAAACATTCAGAAGTCAGTGATTTTGAAAACATGTAACATTGTCAGGTCATTCCTTAATACGGAATAGTAATAGCGTTTGTGCTGACTTGGTTTTGGCCCGTCAGACAAACATGGAGCCACATTGATCAAATGTGAGAAAGAAGAACTTTTTGTAATAATAATAAAATTACAACAGGAAAAGATGAAAACGTGGTCAGAGAAAACACTCCACGGAAAACACAGATACCACACAGAACAAGACCACGTAAATAAAAAACAATCATACACCTGGTTACGGGATGGTCAGCTATTCCCTGAGACTGAAGGCTTCTTACTTGCCATCCAGGATAAAGTCATATTAACCAGAAACTACCAAAAGCATATCATCAAAGACCCGACTATTGCAGAGGACAGATGTAGGAAATGCCACCAGCAGAAAGAAACGATCGGATGTAAAATATTGGCCGGAACGGAGTACACAGCCAGGCATGATTCAGCTGCCAAAGTGGTTCACCAAGCACTAGCCACAACATACAGACTCATAGAAAACACAGATCCCTACTACAAATACACGCCAACATCCATACTTGAAAATGAAGATTACAAGCTCTATTGGGATATCGGTATCCATACAGATAAAACAGTCTCCGCCAATAGATCCGATATTACTTTTCAGTGCAAAAAAGGAAAAGTCACCTATCTGATTGACATAGCTGTCCCCAACGACACAAACATCCAAGCGAAATACACAGAAAAAATTTCCAAATACACAGACCTTGCAACGGAAATAAAAAGGCTATGGAGACAGGAAAAAGTCATCATTGTCCCCCTCATTATATCAGCCACAGGCCTTACACCAATAACATTCACACCACATTTAGTGCAATTGGGACTCAACACGGACATACACAGAAACATTCAGAAGTCAGTGATTTTGAAAACATGTAACATTGTCAGGTCATTCCTTAATACGGAATGGTAATAGCGTTTGAGCTGACTTGGTTTTGGCCCGTCAGCCAAACATGGAACCACATTGATCAAATGTGAGAAAGAAGAACTTTTTGTAATAATAATAATAATAATAAAGACCCAACTATTGCAGAGGACAGATGTAGGAAATGCCACCAGCAGAAAGAAACGATCGAACACATAACGAGTGGATGTAAAATATTGGCCGGAACGGAGTACACAGCCAGGCATGATTCAGCTGCCAAAGTGGTTCACCAAGCACTGGCCACAACATACAGACTCATAGAAAACACAGATCCCTACTACAAATACACGCCAACATCCATACTTGAAAATGAAGATTACAAGCTCTACTGGGATATCGGTATCCATACAGATAAAACAGTCTCCGCCAATAGACCCGATATTACTTTTCAGTGCAAAAAAGGAAAAGTCACCTATCTGATTGACATAGCTGTCCCCAACGACACAAACATCCAAGCGAAATACACAGAAAAAATTTCCAAATACACAGACCTTGCAACGGAAATAAAAAGGCTATGGAGACAGGAAAAAGTCATCATTGTCCCCCCTCATTATATCAGCCACAGGCCTTACACCAATAACATTCACACCACATTTAGTACAATTGGGACTCAACACGGACATACACAGAAACATTCAGAAGTCAGTGATTTTGAAAACATGTAACATTGTCAGGTCATTCCTTAATACAGAATGATAATAGCGTTTGTGCTGACTTGGTTTTGGCCCGTCAGCCAAACATGGAACCACATTGATCAAATGTGAGAAAGAAGAACTTTTTGTAATAATAATAATAATGGCTTTATTACCCAACAGTTTCCCATTAATAAGGTAAATATTTAGACATTTACATATTCAATGACAGTCTGTAGTAATTGCTTCTTAGTACAACAGTATATATCACAAACACTACAAATATGATTAAAATTAGTACACATTACATGAATAGGTGAATTCAATAACAAATTAGTATTAGGTCTGTTACATCTAAAAAACATGCTTGAGAACAAAATCTAATCTGAACTTGAACTGATGATAGAATAGTTATTTATCTTATTTTCTCAAGAATGTGTCGCGAAACGTATTTGACGTAGATCTCAAGCTTGTATGCCAGTGTTTGGGTGGCCTTTCAACTGATTCTAGAACTACTCGACTGTTCCTTTGTTGCAATTTTGGCAGGTTGATAACTGAACACTCTGTCAACGAAGTCTCTTCATGTTCTGGCTTGAAGTAATCGCTCAATACTTTTTTCTCGATTTCGTAAACCACCTGTTGAAGCTTACACCTTGACCTCTGAATATTTATGTTTACCTTAAACGTTGAAATACCAGCTCTTTATTCAAGTATCCGCAGATAGCAGAACGATATACAACCTTACAAAGACTTAGGACAAAATATCTCTTTGGTGATAGTAATGTGAAAGAATGCCCGATATTGTGTTCAAACAGTGTATCTTAAAATGTATTTTAATGAAGTTAGACATCAAAAAAGCTTCTGGCACTGACGGTATACCTGCCATAGTATCAAAAAAATGCACGAGAGAACTAACTCCCGTTTTCTGTAGACTTTTCAAACTATCCTATAGAAAGGAAATATTTCCTTTCCGCTAGAAATGCGCTACAGTTGAGCCAATACCCAAAAAAGGCAAGAAGACCTTGCCAAACAATTGTCGACTCAATAATATCGAAAGTCATGGAAAATGTTATCAATCATCATGTGCTAAAATATCTTGAAGGATTCAATATTATTTGGGACCATCAATATGGGTTTCGTAAGCAAAGATCTACAAAAGATTTTCTAACTTATATATGTATGTTTGAAACAACGTAATCGAATACTTTAGAAAATCTCGAACAGTTGCACTGAATATATCCAAGATATTCGACGGTGTTTGGAAGGATGGATTGTTGGCCAAGCTACGCTGTTATGGTATGTCTGAAAAGTTCTGTTTGTAGCTCTGGTTTCTCCTCAGAGAGCGTTTTTAACGAGTGACAGTCGACGGATTTCTTTTTAACAACTTCACCTTCAATGCCGGGGTGCCCCAGGGCTCCATACTGTCTCCTACTATCTTTCTCATCTATATCAACGATCTGCTGAAAAGGACCAGAAATTCAATCCACAACTTGGCAGTTAGGAATTTCCCTGCAGCATGTGTGCTATGTCCATAAAAAAAATTATACATACACTTGGTGAAATTAGGCCTATTAAAAATAACCGGTCAAGTGCAAGTTGAACTTGCGCAATTAGTGTTCCGTACGTTGATTGCTTTTAAAATAAAAAATTTTGTTACAGATGTATAAAATGATCAGTGACCTCACAAAAACACACCCCAAATGAGTTTTCAACAAAGTTTGTTTTCAATCTTTACTGAAATCTGATGACCTTGAAATTTTTGTTTTTTTAAATACCAGAAAAAATTATTAAAGGTAATGCACTCGTGATAATTTTCGTTCAATCTACACCCCGTGGAAAATATTCCGGAATTTTTTCAAAATTTTTTGATAAGTACTTTTCGAGATAAGGCGGGTGACAGCGATTTTTTAAAAATAATACAAAGAAAAGTGCGCCCAAATATTACATTATATATACACTCGTGTTTTCACAAGCTTTCATTTGGTACCACACTCGATGACCTAGTAAAAATTTTTTTTTCACTTCCGATTTCACCCCCTAAAACTAACCCCTTAAGTCAAAATTTAACTCTCAAAACTACATGGCTCTGATGAGGCCATCAATTCCTATATTATTACCAAATTTCAACTTTCTATGTCAAATAGTTTCGGAGAAGACCGGGTGTGACAGACAGACAGACAGACACCGAAGTGATCTTGTAAGTGTTCCGTACGGAACACTAATAATTTTTTGCTACATTTTCAAACCATTTATTTAAAAGGTGAACAAAAATTTATCTCAGTGAAAATTATCCTTTTGTTCGAAATCTGGTTGGATAACGTCATAATCTTATATATTTATTAATCAATTTTTTATTAATTCTGGTTATTTGAGATATAAATTTAATATATCAATTATTTGTACAAAGACTAGCATTACTACAAAAAAATAATTTTTCGTATAATTTCATTTAATGTTGGTTAAAGCAAAAAATCTTCATGAACATAACAGAAAAACGAAAATCTGGCTATTTCTTGTCCTACTAGTATTAGTACGTTTTTTTCAGTTTTCATGTTTTGCCAAAATGCCAAATAAAAACGGAAAAGTGTTTGAAGTAAGGTGGATCACAACGACATGTACTTTTCATAAAAAAATTTTTTGAGAAATTATTTTATTTATCACTGTTATTAAACACTATATTATTAATGTATTAATATTTGTTTTTTGTTTTCCTTGCTCAAGAAAAAAATGAAAAAATCACATAGTGTTTTTCTTCACGTTTTAGATCACGCAAAACATAGTCACTTATCTCCGTTAGTCCCTCTATCTGCCTATCGGTCTGTCTCTCTGACGGCTTGTGGGTACGGTAACTTTCGAACGGAATGAGATATCAATTTCAAACGTGGTGCATATACAATACTTAATAAAATGATGAAGCCTAGAGTTTTTAAACGATATTGTTCAAGGTGAAATGGGGGGGTTCGATAAATTTTATACGATTTTAATAGTCATATTTAGATTTATTTTGACTTTCTGTTGATATAATAAAAAAAATATTATACATATATATTTATAATAAAATATATAAAGAGTAAAAGAAGTGAGAAAGGACATTAATAATGTGACAAATGAGTTCAGAAGGAGGTAGAAGTCTAAGGGGGTGGGTGTCATTTCAATAGTATTATGAAAATATTTCTTGGTTTTTGATTACAATATTGGATATTTAATATAAAACAGCTTAGTTGAAGAAAATATACTTATGGAACAGCTCGTAAATTATTGCATTCATTTTCCTAGCTACCAAATTCTTTCTAAATTTTTGTCTTTCTTCACGTTTTGGGGTTTCTAGATCATGAAAAACATAGTCACTTATTTCCGTCTGTCTTTTTGTCTGTTTGCATGTCTGCTGGTATGTCAGTCTATCGGTCTATAAGTCTGTGGATCTGTCAGTCTCTCAGTATGTCCGTCTGTCGGTGTGCCGGTCTGTCGGTATGCCGGTTTGTCAGTCTGTTGGCACGATAACTATTGAACGAAAAGAGATATCAATTTCAAACTTTGTACATATATATTATCGAATAAAAGGATGGAGTTTATAGTACTTGAGCAATACCTCTTTATTCTGTAACTTATGAGCATATTTCGTTAGCAAAAAGCTTATATTTTGTTGGACGTTATTTTAAGGAAAGATTGTAGTTTTTTAATCAAATACTCTTTCTGATTATTTAAGCAAGGTAAGCTTCCAATTTATTACTATATTTGATATACATTGCATAACGTATCGCAGTTTACTTTTAGAAACTCTAGACGTAAAAGGTTACATATCAAAAAAAATACTTTTTTTGAATTAAACTAGTAAAGTACTTAATAAACCATGAAGA
>CM032454.1:98881847-98974347 GCA_019049505.1 Pachyrhynchus sulphureomaculatus | reverse complement strand
ATTAATTGTGCTCGCTTAAAACGAGTTTTCACGAATTTAGCATGAGTTTCATATTACAGTTTCGTACAATAATCAAATTTTATATTCTTAGAAAATTTTTTAGCCAGACCTTCAGCATTGCGAATTTCACACAATCAATTTGATATATAAACTTGCAAAATATACTTGGCGTTTTACGGTACTACCTTTACCGTCACATGTACCTTTACTGTGCGAAGTAGCAAAAAAACGCCACTCCACTTCTACATTAAAATATAACTTATGCTTTAACAACTTAGAAAAGTTGAATTTATTGTTGTATTGAGCACCAGATCAATCCGAAAAATAAAACATTTTTTTTACACTTTGACAACCGTGATTTACTTTTATGTACGCGACTAACTTCTTGCTAAATAAATTTGCAGAGCACACGTCAATTCCGCATATACGTGCCAATTAATAAAAATACAGTATGTTGTAAAATTTATTCAAAAGATGATAGATTTGTCAGTTATGATATAACCCATTAATTTAACATTACGACAAGACTTGTCAATTACTACAGATTTTTTTGTTAAAGGTCCTAAGAAATGTATATTCCTTTGAAAATTAAACGACTCCTAATTAAATAATTACTGTGTTTGTTAAGCCTTAATATTTATATACACATGCTATTTTGAATTATATGAATAATACAACGGTGCGCCACGCCGTTTTGCACTGCGCCACACGGTGCCTGCGCTCATAAAAACTAAAGCCATTTGAAGGTGAACTGAGGGCCGAAAGATTTTTTTTTTTCGTTTTCTGCAGAAAACAATGGCGCATCTACGGAATCAAACCTATTGACGATAAGTGGTTAAGAACCTTATTAAATTCCAAATTATTTATAATAAAGTGATTTTTTTGTCATTAAAAAAAAAGTTTTGATTATACAATATTTTTTTTTGAAACTATTTGTCTGGCCATTTTGATCCCAACTACAATTTTCATAAAAAAAAAAACAGTTTTCGAGTTATGAATCTTTGAAAAAAAATGGACCTAAAATGTATATTGTATATAACAATTATAATAATCAACATCAACTGAAAATATTTCAGAGCTTGTTCACTACCTATATGTAGTATTAAAATAAATCATTGTTTTTGGATTTCCAAAAAGTCGGACAGGAGATGTTATTTTTTTCACGAATTTTCACCCACATATTATATATATATATATATATATATATATATATATATATATATATATATATATATATATAAATAAATAAATATATATATAAAATGCACCGTCTCTCTGTCTGTCTGTCCGTTAGTGCGCTTATCACTGGAGAACCACTTATCCGATTTACGTACTTTTTTTTTTAAACATACATATGTTCTCTGGCCAGGTTATACACTATATTTTATTACGATAGGTAGCATAAGAAATGAGCAGTGACGATAAAAGTGAATGAAGTCGGAAAAAAGTTTGCCGTTAACACGTTCCCTTGCAATACACAGCCTAAACCATGAAATATGGAACAATATTATGTAGCAGAGAATATCTATAATCTCTAATCTATAATATATGTATAAAATGAAATGTCTCTCTGTCTGTCTGTCTATTAGTGCGTTTATCACGCGAGAATCACTTTTCTGATTTACATGTCTTTTTTTAAATTCATACATATATTCTTTGGCCAGATTATATAATAATAATAATAATCTTTATCTCTAACATATATAAAATGCAACGTCTCTCTGTCTGTCTGTCTGTTAGTGCGCTTATCCCTCGAGAACCATTTTTAAGGTCAATAATACTCAGTTTGAGTATGTAGACAGGCTGTAGTTTTATCAGGGCAAAAGATGAAGTACAATTTTGGGAGAATCGAATATTTAACGATGATCTGTGCCAATCTAGATATGGTTAATTATATCATGAACGACTTTAGTAGTCACTATCACTGCTTGATGGCGGATGGCTCCAATATTTTCGCTTGTGCACAAACCGTGGTATAATAATATAATCTAACTCTGATTCCGTTGCAATATCTTGTCCTTTTTGAAGTTATTATAAGTTACTCTCCCTTTGGAATAATTTTCCCAGGGCTGTGTTTCCCATCGAGTACAATTTACAGCGATTCAAGAACAACGCGAATCGCTTTTTCAGCACACATGCCTCTTCTAGAGCGCTTTAGGGACTTCCCTGTAGCACGTGTGCTAGACCCATAAAAAAAGAAAAAAAAAACTATGGGTGTGTCTTCACTATCTTTTTGTTGTACGTCAATAAGTCTGTTAATGTGCTTTCCCACCTTGATCAAGTCAATGCCCTGGTTTGCAGGCATTAACTACTGATTCCGAGTATTCTGCTACTATAATTAGGGTAACAGTGAACGAAGATTTGAACACCGCCGAATGAAGCAGGTTTTTCTCGTGAAATGACTTTTCCTTGACTCGATAGATAGTTTTTCCAGTGCATTGACAAGTTAGGAAAAATTTTGTGCTACTATTTCAATGCTTTTGTATTTCTCAAATCATGTAGTCTCAGACATACATGAATGATTTGGAACTATATTCGTACGAGCAGTAGATTCTCCAAGGAAGTTTATAGTACCGCTCGTAATGGCAATAGTGTTACTAATCTCCGGTAGATTGAGTGTTTGATAATAAGATTTATATTGTGGTTTGAGCAATACAAAAATAAATGCTTAAGTGTATTTTTTCTTAAAATACCACGCCACTCTTTTTACCTGCTACTGTAAAACACCGGTCCAAACTAAATACTACACAATTTTCTTTTATGAAATAACAAAAAACTGTCAATAGCTTCTGCGATTGATGGGGCATTTTGTGAATTCATCTCCACAAAACCTATGAATTCTTTTATGACTTTTGTTTGGCTTTTATTGTAAAAGTGCTATTCGATAGGTAGTTATTCTTTACGAGATATGTCAGCCATTCCGCCAGCTAAGACTGCATAAGCCATGGTCCTCTCAGTATCATTTGTTACGTTGTTAATATTATCTTAGTCACATAAAATTATTGATTCGATATGTATTTTTAGTGACGTGTAAATTGTATTGCGTTGACGCTTCTCTAAGTTATCCTTCAATTTCTTGTCGCAAGGCTCTATTCACAAGATCAACAAATCGAAGAAAATCCCTTCACCTGCTTCTTTTCATCTAAAAGGCATATCATGAGTGCGACAGAATACCACTATTAATCGATAACAATATTTGCTTTTTTTTACTATATTTTGGTAAAAACTTTGCATTTAAACATCCACATAGATATCTTCGAGGTATCAGATTGTAATGGAGAATGTTCGACTTCAGAGGCAGTTACTTTCACGCATTCTGAAGAATTTAATAATTGTCCTGTATCAGTTTTAGATGAGCTTAATGAACTAGTTTCATCATTATTATCTTCACTTCCAATGCTACTGTCACCACCCTTTTTCCTCCTAAAAGTTGTCATTTTTTTTTATGGGTCTACCACACGTGCTACAGGGAAGTCCCTAAAGCGCTACAGGAGCGACACGTGTGCGGAGAAGGCCACGTTGTTCTTGAATCGCTGTAAATTGTACTCGGTGGGAAACACAGTCCTGGCAAATTATTCCAAAGGGATGATGTTCTCCATATAAAAGACTGCTTGAAAAGCGTTGTACGAGGAGTAATAAGCTGAATCTCATACGGATGCGAAGTATTAGCGCGACGTGTACTTCTAACATACACCGCTCTGGGAGGAATTAAGCGGGCAACATCCTTCGAGCACTTTCCATGAAAATACTTGTAGAATAGGCCAAGTCGCCAACCGTTCTTCGATGTTCCAGCGAATCAAGCTCACCAGTCAGCTCCGGGTCTCCAATCAGACGAACAGCTCTTTTCTGAATAGAATCCAACAAATGCAGTGTATGTTTGGGAGCGGAGCTCCAAATATGGAAGCAGTATTTCATAGTTGGTCGAATTTAAGCTTTGTAAAGAATTAACATTGTTGTGGAGTGTAAAGCTTTCTGGTTCGAAAATAATATTCCCAACTTTTGAGAAGCTCTCCTTGCTCTGCCTGCAACATGTTCATGCCAGGACATATTTGCTCCCAAATTAACGCCCAACAAATTGAGTGACGATGTTAGAGGATGGAGTGCCCCGACATAACTATATTGGATTCAGCAACGTTAACTTTTTAGAAAAAACTGCCACCACCTGTAATGGATACAAAATATAGGTGTAAGTAATTTTAAATATGCCAACTTGAATTTATATTTTTGAAAGTTATAACGCCTCTTTTCACTTCCATTATAAATTTTATACAGGGTGTCTTAAAATTTACTTCATATGTAAGAGTGGCAAATAAATTAAGCAATAAAATACCTATGACAACCGGAATCAGGCAAGGAGATAGCCTAAGCCCAATCTTATTTAACATCATAATGGATGAAATTATAAACGAAGTAAAGAAAACTGGGAAAGGATATCGATTGGGAGACAAAGATATAAAAATAATATGCTACGCCGATGATGCAGTAATTATATCAGAAGACGAAGATAACTTACAGAGACTCCTACATAAGTTCCAACAAACAGCAAAAGTGTTTAATATGCAAATATCTGTAAAGAAAACAAAATCCCTTACAATATCTAAAGAACCGAAGAGATGCAAACTCGCGATTTATGATCAGAGTGTAGAACAAGTGATGTCCTTCAAATATCTAGGGGCAAACATAACAAGTACCAGAAACCTTAAGGAGAAAGTAAAAACTCAAACAACAAAGGCATCATTAATATCAGGATATTTAAGAGATATAATTTGGAGAAACAAATATATGAGCACCAGGAGCAAAGTAAGAATATACAAAACGTGGGTAAGACCGATCATGACGTACGCGATAGAAACCAGAGCGGAGAACACAATAACAAAACGACTCCTAAGAACAACAGAAATGCGAACACTTAGATCGGTGACAGGACATACCTTATTTTACAGGAAGAGATGTGAAGAAATAAGGGAAATGTGCGAAATACAGGATGTGGTAAGATGGGCAAGGAATAGGAGAAGAGAATGGAGAGACCATGTGGACAGAATGCCAAATGACCAGTTGGCTAAGGTTGCAAAAGAGAAGCGACCAAACACACCTCGACCGCTTGGCAGACCACCAATAAGATGGTATGAGAGCTGGTCTTCATTATCGCAATTGTTTCTGGGAAACCTTTGAAGTGAACACAGGACATGGTCCTAATGTAGGAAGAAGAAGAAGAAGAAAGTGTTTTCCAAAGTGTGCAACTTGTAAATGATGAGAATCCTAAAAGTCTTCACAGCGTGTAGAGCTTGCATTTAGCAACATATGGACGTTTTCAAATGCTTTTGGTTATAAATGAAGAACAGTTTATTTTATAAGAAATTATTGTTAGAGTTCCTTGTGAAAAAATATACTCTATTTTATTATGGGATAAAAATTAGAATTTCCATTAAAAAAACAGTGGTGGAGATAGTGTTTTAGTACTCAGCTACAAAAAATCTATGAACGTAATTCAAGGTCGCATCAAGTTGAATAACTTATACTTTCCTCAGTGAGCGTTCTTTACGAGTGGCGGTCGATGGATTTGTTTCTAACACCTTTACTATCAACGCCGGTGTGCCCCATACTGCTCCATACTTTCTCCTACTCTCTTTCTCATTTACATTAACGATCTGCTGGAAAAGACCGAAAATCCAATCTACAGCTTTGCATATGACAGTACACTTATCTCTTCATTCACTTTGAACGAACGCTCAGACATCGGCTGCTCAGGCGAATGTCCGCAGACAGCGGAAAGCTGTTCGACTTAACAAAAACCTAGAAGAAATTCTGTCTTGGGGTAACAGTAACCAAGTGGAATTTAACGCTACAAAAACCCAGACGGCAGTTTTTTCTAAAAAAGTTAACGTTGCTGAACCCGACATAGTTATGGAGGGGCACTCCATTCCTCTAACATCGTCCCTCAATTTGTTGGGCGTTAATTTGGGAGCAAATATGTCCTGGCATAAACATGTTGCAGGCATAGCAAAGAGAGCATCTCAAAAGTTGGGAATATTATTTCGAACCAGAAAGCTTTACACTCCACGATAACTGTTAATTCTTTACAAAGCTCAAATTCGACCAACTATGGAATACTGCTCCCATGTTTGGGACTCCGCTCCCACACTGCATTTATTGTATTCTATTTAGAGAAGAGCTGTTCGTCTGATTGGAGACCCGGAACTGACCTGCGGCCTTGATTCGCTGGAACATCGAAGAACGGTTGGCGACTTGAGCCTATTCTACAAGTATTTTCATGGAAAGTGTTCGGAGGACGTGGCCCGTTTAATTCCTCCCAGAGCGGTGCATGTTAGAAATACACGTCGCGCTAATACTTCACGTCCGTATGAGGTTCAGCTTGTTACTCCTCGTACAACGCTTTTCAAGCAGTCTTTTATATGGAGAACATCATCGTTTTGGAATAATTTACCCAGGACTGTGTTTCCCAGCGAGTACAATTTACAGGGATTCAAGAACAACGTGAATCGCTTTTTCCGCACACCTGTCGTTCCTGTAGCGCTTTAGAGACCTCCCTGCAGCACGTGTGCTAGACCCATAAAAACAAAATCGCTCTTCGAAATATATATGAGAGTATTTATTCTGTAAATAACATTTTTTTATAACGCTCCTACTAAAAAAATTTCAGTTGAAAATTATTAGTGATAATGAATTGAGCACCTTATTATTTTTTAATGTAACTTACCTCTTTAGAAAAAATTTCTGACGTCCATTTGATACCATCAATGTAGCCAAAAATATATAATCTAAGCATTGTAGTTTATTTGTCAAAATATCACTGTTTAGTATATCACTCATCAATTAACTCTGTACTTTCGAAGTTAACAGTTCTAAGGAAAATTACTTACTTGAAAATATACTGGCCGACTGATGCGCCGATACTTCGCTAATATACTAGTAAGCTACGCTAGAATATTCTGAAAGTTTCTAGTATATTTATCTGTTTAGCACTACTTAACTTCGAAAACACTCTAGTCTAATCTCGCGTGCTGGACTATATTGATTATAGCACTATCTACTGGTTACTAGAACTACTAGTTCATGATTGCTATTAGTTGGTGAATTAGATTTGCCAACTGGTACGATATAAATTAAACCAGAATCAACTAAATATACACTAAGCCGATTCGTCACTACGGATATTTGAACGAGTAGCCGATGTTCAAGCATTTAAAGTGAATGAAGAAATAAGTGTATCATCTGGAAACTTGTAGATTGGATTCCTGGCCATTTCCAGCGGATTGTTAATGCAAATGATAAAGAGAGGCAGTACTGAGTTTTCAGGACACAGGCACTGGTAATAAATATATTAGAGAAAAATCCGTAAAAAACGCTCAACGAGGAAGTACGAGAGCCAGAAACAAAATCTTTTAGGAATACAATAAGAACGTAGCTTAGCCAACCGTCCGAATTAACAAAACTCTGTCGAATGCCTTAAATATATCAAATATAATCGTTCGAGATTCTCTAATATGTTTAATTGCGTATAACAGTATTATTAATCAAATCTACATAAGATTTAGTTTCTTTGTATATATGTTACATATAGTATAGGAAAGTTCTACAATTGACAGAGCTTATAAGTACAATTCTTCTAGATTTCTCTTGGGTCGATTGCCGGCTTCGTCAGAGCTCGTTCCGAGTTCTGACTTCTTCGGAATCTAGCACGGAATTGTTTCGGGCTAGATTTACTTATAGCTATCTCAATAAGCTCTGAAGGAGCAGGCAGGATGATTGGCGAATCGATACAGGAGAAATCCAGAAGATTTTTGTGGATAAGATTTCTTATTTTCCCAGATTCTTCTTCTCGTCTTAAAGTGGAAATTGTAGAATGGCAAGTATTTTGCTGAAACATCTGACCGAGATTTAGCTGAAGAACGACGTCTAGTAGTCTCTCCAAGTTTTAATGTTAGATAAAATATATATTGACATTAGAATATAATATAAATGTTGCAAAATTATATTGGCTCCTAATAAAAATTTCGTTATAGACCTAAAATTAGTTTGCAACAATTGTTTGTAGTAATTTCTTACAATATTGTTGTTGTTTTGAGAACATTACTTGGGAATTTCTTTACTCACAACTAGTGACTAAAACACTCTAAAACTGAATTTCATTCATAAAATATACACAACTAATATACCCTCACTCGACTATCAACAGATTTAATTTTAATACTAAATAAATAGATCATACTTTATTTTCGTATTATCATTATGCTTATATTGTGGATGAAAATAACTTAAACCTTGTAAAAAAAAAGGGTAGAATATAATCGAAAGCTTTATTTAAATTATTAGTTGGATTATTAACAAAATTGTATTAATTAAATTCAAACTCTAACCACTAATAATGGCAGTAGTGCCCTATTTGGCTATAGTAATAATAGTAGAGCGTCCTTTATTCCCATTCTTGAGTTTTGCCCTTTAATTAAAGGTTTTAGCTAAATCATGTTAGTAGCTACTAAGGTTTACTAATTATTAATATCTTTTGGGATAAGGGTCTTAAGCTTGTGGTGACATAACTTTGTAGCGAGAGATATCTAATATCCTAATCTGGTCACTGGTTAACGGCACCCCCGAGTTGTTCATTGTCTTGGTTCTTTCGTACTTTTAATGCAAGGGAAAAATATAATACATTTTTCTAAGTTGTGAAAAATTAAACTGTGACATCTCCAAGACTCGATAGACAAAATCTAATAATTTTTTTAAAAATTTGTAAACGAAAGCGTTACAAATATGGTAAACAATATAAAAGTGATTAGCATCGGAAAATTAATGAAAAGCAGAAAAATTTAGCGAATGAGCTGTATTTAAAGTACGCAGGCGCCAAAAATAATGATCCTCCCCCAGGCGTGCCCATTCAACATCTTCTTATCATGTAATGTCGAAAGCTCTATTTTAGCTTGCGCTGTAAAACATCTTAAAATATAATGCTTCAATGTTGCTGTGTTATCGTCGCAAAAGTGTCAGCAATGTCCCGTATATATTTAGCTGATGAGATAGAGTGAAACTCGTCCCAAATTGGCACTTGGCTACAGAACACGCCTCGAGAGGATCATTATTTTTGACTCCCCGTACTTTTAATAAAGCAAAAAAAAGTTACCGACAATCATTGTCCGATCATCCGTCAAGTATCTCCCAATATATTATAAAATACACAATATGTTATAAAATTTCTATAACGGATTTTTCTCCGTGTATTTCTTAATATAACATATATACTGTACCGGTTTAACTGCAAACTACAAGCGATGAGAATATTTTAACAACTTAGATAAGAAAGCAATATAAAATGTCTTCCATGCCCATCAGCTCCGCTTTATGGGTCATAAAAAGTGACACTTAGGTTCTAAAACTATCGATTCTAGAGTGAGTAGTTGATATCTTGTGCAATAAGAACTCCCATGAGGTTGTTGAAGTTGATATTGATAACTTAAGTGCGAGGATACATTTCGAACTAAGTGGTTTGTATCAATTTATGTTAGAAAAATTTTAAGGTTAACATCTGTGTATACCGAACGTTGAAAATAAAAATTCAGATTTTTTTAAATGTATAACATTAAAGCATATTGAATTTTATATATTTATTTTTTCTTTCCTTCTATGAAATTATATTATTTGGTATGCTATGAAACATATATTCTCACCTTAATTCAGTTAATTAATGGAAAATATACGCTGAGGTCCAAACTAACTTTTAGATGTTTTCTTCTTAGAAAGAATCTCTCTTTTTATCAAGGAGAGCCCAATAACTTTAACAATATATGAATCACCAAGTAACACTAACTCTGGGTCATTTTACGCCTTTCTTACAAATACCGTCGATTTTTGACAGATTAATTATCTCAGTGCCTAAACTACTATCCTTTAGTGTTCACATCAACTTGTTAAGCATTTAAATACCACCCACGGATAAAGTTGCAATTAGTTACGATGTTACTTATCTTATCGAAGATCCAACACTGCCTTCAGTTTGATAATTTACAATATCACTGTAAATCCTTTATTAGGTTCTTCGGACCGTGAACTAGTTTCAGCGTAGAATGTGCTACAAAGAAACACAATCGAATGCCTATGATATATTAAACGAATCTACTCTGCATAAGGTGCAATTTTATTGTCTCGAAGATGAGTGGCATAACAAGAATTTTGACATAAACTCAAAAAACACCTCGAAAATTAACAAATATACTTTTGCAAATAAATTAAAAATATAAACGAGCAAACCACCATATCTATAAGTATTTTGGGGTGATTCCCCTCACCCTTGCGATGCTTGATAACAGTGAATCCTCTCGTCTCTCACCCTGATAGAAGAACTTTACAACCAGAATTTAAAACCCAACATAACCTAATGCAAGAACTGTACACCAAAAACTCTAAATCTAACATAGCCTAAGCAAGAAACTTAAACCAAGAACTTTACAGCAGGAACTCTAAATCTAACACAGCCTAATATAAGAAACTTACACCAAGAGCGCTAAACCTAACATAGCCTAATTCTAGAAATTTACGCCAAGAAGTTTACACCAATACCTAACCCCTTTGCAACCTGCTGTTTGAATAAAAAACTTTTTGTTTTGCCAATGTCCGTTTTGAGTGGGTTCGGTGTAAGTATATTAAAAAAGAAATTACTTTTTTACAAAAAGTAATCTTAAAAAAACCGCTTTTTTTAAAAAAAAAAAAACCTGAATAAACATATTTTACTAAGCATTTTAGAAATTTCTAAACTGCATATTTAAAAACAGTACCCTCGAAAATACTCGGATATGGACTTTTTATATTTATCTTATAAATAATGAGTTGTACTCGCTCAAAGTTAGTGTACGTAAACTGAGATTTTGGACATTAAAGGGTTAAAGTTATTAGGATTGGGCTATGATAGGTTTGGCGATATTAGCATAAAGATTTAAGGACTAGGTTATATTAGATTAGGTTAGGTTAGAAAACGTCTTTTTTTTCACACTGTTATTATTTACACTGTAAATTCAGTGCAAGTGAACATTAGTTAGTTAACAAATTGATATGTTGTCATAAAACTGTAATATAACTGCAATTAAATTTGTGTCACTGACTAAAGTTGTACATAAGAAATAATGTTACTTCAAAAAAGTATCAGTTATCAAGATTTTTTGATTTCCTACATTTTATTTTCATAAATTATATATAAGTTAGAACATTTAAATATATATGTATATATATATATATATATATATATATATATATATATATATATATATATATATATATAATAGAATTTCAAAAATAAAAAGCGCAGCCTCCAGATTTAATAAACCATATTAATTGTTTTTCATTCATAAATACTTCAAACTTTTACAAAAAACCTTTTTTAAATAAAAATAACGCATTTAGAAATAAGTGTGTTTAAAAAAAGAATTTTTTTACAAAAATCATCAAGTTTAGTTTCTTGACTTCCTAATCAGTAATTTAAATAGGCAGGATATAAATATAAATAAAAAAAATACATGTAGTATAAATACACGACTAGCATTTTGAGAAGCTATTCGATCAATCGATATAGGTGGCGCACAAGGATTTACAAACAAATTATGAAATTTATTTTATAAATAAACTTTAATTTTAGTTTTTTTTAGTACATGGTTTCAACCTTATTTATATCTAAAAAATTAAGTCATTAAGTCGTGAGGTTAATTTACTTAAAAAAAATATTTTTTATTTTCTCATTACTCACAATTGCTTAATTTAATAACAACCTATTAAACTAACAAGCATAAAAATATTATGTCCACTACTTGTAATAATAATCTAGACTCTTTTTGTTATGTGTGTGGAAAATTTGAAGTGACTAAATATCGAAAAAAATTATGATTAAAAACATATACTTAAAATGGGTACCTCATTTGTTTGTAATAACTGCTATACATCATTGATTCGATGAAATCAGAGGTCGGTTGAAGCTGTAAAATTTAAAATACCTATGAAGTGAAGTAAACCGCGAAATCATGATGACTGCTATTTCTGTAGAATAAACTTAAATGGTTATAATACAAAAAACAGAGAAATATTCCTTATCATTGGTTACGTCAGTAACACTTCCTATTTTCAAAGCTGATAATGACGTTACAGGAAATAATGCAGGTGAAGCAATGGATATTGACCTGAAAATACCTGTATACAAGGAGTCTTCGGAAGATAAAGGTAGTAAAAGTGAAGGAACAACTTCAGATGCAAATAAATCTAAATACCTCAGCAGTTTAGCCAAATGGAGTCGAATGATCTTATTAGAGATTTAGGAATGTCAAAAGAACTGGCTGAAATATTAGCTTCTAGACTGAACACTGATTTAAAGATTCTAACCATGATTTTGGGTCAACAATCTGGTTTCACTAAGTTCCCGTGTTTTCTGTGTGACTGAGATAGCAGAGACCGAGAAAACCATTGGAAAAAAAGTAGTCGCAAAGAAAATCCCTAAAGCTTGACACAAAGAATGTTATCAATGAGAGTTTAATTAGGCCAGATAAGGTCTTACTTCCACCTTTGCACATTAAGCTGGGACCAATAAGACAATTTGTGAGAGTGCTTGATAAGAAGGGTGTATATTTTCAATATCTGAGTAAAAAACTGCTTCAGATTTCAGATGCCAAATTACAAGCTGGAATTTTTAATGGTCCGCAAATTCAAACACTCAAGAAGGATTGTGAATTCACGAATCATATGAATAATATTGCGAAAGGATATTAGACCCGTTTCAAAGATGTTACTAAAAAATTCTTAGGGAATCTAAAAGATCCTGAATACAAAAACATAGTAGACAAGATTAGGAATAAAAATTAGGATGTTTCATGAATATAAAAATGTATTTTCTCTATTCTCGCCTGCATTATTTCCCATATAATTAAGGAGATTTCAGTGAAGAGAAAGGAGAGCATTTTTACCAGAACATAAAAACATAGGGTTTAGATGCCAAGAAAGATGGGATAAACACATGTAGGCGGATTTTTGTGGCTGCTTAAAAGTACATAATAAACATAAACTTCGAAGACATTTCGAAAATAAAAAAGTCTGTAAGGAACGAAGCAAAAAATTCCAAAACATTCTAGGTGAGAGGCGAGGGATTCACTTGAATAAAGCATGTATATATATATATATATATATATATATATATATATATATATATATATATATATATATATATATATATATATATATATATATATATATATATATATATATATATATATATATATATATATATATATATATATATACATATATATATATATATATATATATATATATATATATATATATATATATATATATATATATATATATATATATAACAGAGAAATTTGTTTTGATTAAATTTTTAATTTTTTTAATATATGATTGCTAATGATTGTGGACGGGTGTTTTCAAAAACTTTTGAAAGAATAAACTAAGAGATAATTACTAATTATACTATCAATATACTTTTTAATTGGGATTAACATGCAAAATTATGAGTATCATAGCATATTAAATTAAGATGGTTTATAATAGATGTATCGTATCCTTCTTAAATGGGATTAATATAAAATATTTTAAGTATCTTGGCATATTAAATTAAGATTATACAATATTATTAGTATCATGGCACATTAAATTAAGATAATTTATAATAGATGTATCCATAAACTTCTTAATTGGGATTAATATGCAATATATTGAGTTCATAGCATATTAAATTAAGAATTTATAATAGATGTATCATATACCTCTTAACTGGGATTAATTTAAAGTATTAGGAGTTCATAACATATTAAATTAAGATGAAATATAACAGATGTATCATATACTTCCTAATTGAGATAAATTTAAAATATAGTTTTTGGGCGATACAGTTTCAAGGAAAGAGGGTAAAAGGGGTGAGTTTCGATATGTTTTATGATATATTTATATTATGGAAATCTACTTTCGTTTTATTTGGAAAATGCAAATTCAGCATTTATTTTAGAACTGTTTGCAAGAAAAGTATATATGGTATAAATACATGTATAAATAGTTCCACTAATATTTTTAGAATTAAAAAATCAGAATAGGAGTATTGGTCTCTAATACCAGACATGTATAAACATTTTTAGCAAATCCAATCGATTTCACATTATGTACCTGTTTGATTAATTTCAAAAACATATTTGTTGAAAAATTGGTATTTCCGAAAAATCAGTTGTGGCTAGTAGTTCATTTATTTTTGTTTGCGAAAAATTTTATTATGCAAATTCTAATATTCACTTCTTTGTTTATAGACTAAATGTCGTCATCGTCAACAATGTTAATAAATCAAGAGATCTACGATAATTTAATTAAAATTAATAATATTTTGGAACGTTGTTTCTGGCTTAGTATTATGAATTATCGTTTCATACTGATGGTTCTTGTTAAATTATTAGAGGGATTTAATGAAAACAACTGACTCTGATATATACATATAAGTTTTCTGGAGCACATGTTTTTACATCTTAAATCTAATACTGATTAAACTTCTAAAAGAATTAAAATTTATATAAAAACAAATAATTCAAAATTTTTATTTTCCCGGTGGACTAATTGTGATTTGTTCCATAAAATGATGAATTTACGACATTAAGACAATATTACCAGTGTATTTCAGAACAGCAAATAATAACCGCAACAGAGTGTGAATTTTAGCCCGTTTTTGCAACCTTCATAACTTGGAGACCAAAAAAGCAAAATTAACGTAAAAGGTCTTGAATTAAGGCTAATTAAATATCTAAAAGGACACTTTTTCATTTTTTTTATTTAGGGTTAACTACCCCCTATTTTGGGGGTTAAGAATGTAAAAATTCATGAAAATGGGTCAAGAATTTCAAGAATTTACATATTTTCAACCTCTAAAATCGAGTTGAAATAAGAAGGATATTTTCATTTTGTATTTTTTTCTAGTGATGGGAGTCATATTTGTGAGTATGGCGGCATCCCCTATTAATTGAGACCATTCTTTAGGGGATGATTTTTGATTAACTATACGGTATTGGGTAGAGAATTTGTAAATAATTAAAGGGGCCTAGTTTCATGAATTACACATCATAAATATTTTTTTATTTTTTGTTAAAATCTTATTTATTTTTACCTTTTAAATAGAGAGTAGGTACCTCTAAATAAAAATATGTCCTTTTAGATTTTCAATTAGCTTAAATTAAGGCTTTTCACGTTAAGTTTGCTTTTTTCTCTCAAAGTTATGGAGGTTGCAAAAACGGGCCAATTTATATATAAATATATATATATATATATATATATAATATATATATATATATAATATATATATATATATATACATATATATGTATATGTACATATATATATATATATATATATATATATATATATATATATATATATATATATATATATATATATATATATATATGTATATGTACATATATATATATATATATATATATATATATATATATATATATATATATATATATATATATATATATATATATCCATAACTTTGAGAGAAAAAAGCAAACTTAACGTGAAAAGTCTTAAATTAAAGCTAATTTAAAATCTGAAAGGACATATTTTTATTTAGAGGTACCTACTCTCTATTTAAAAGGTAAAAATAAATAAGATTTTAACAAAAAATAAAAAAAATATTTATGATGTGTAATTCATGAAAATAGGCCCCTTTAATTATTTACATATTCTCTACCCAATACCGTATAGTTAATCAAAATCACCCCCTAAAGAAGGGTCTCAATTAATAAGGGAAGCCGCCATACTCACAAACATGACTCCCATCACTAGGAAAAAATACAAAGAAATAATCAAAATATCCTTCTTATTTCAACTCGATTTTAGAGGTTGAAAATATGTAAATTCTTGAAATTATTGACCCATTTTCATGAATTTTTACACTTTTAACCCCCAAAATAGGGCGTAGTTAACCCTAAATAGAAAGAATGAAAAGTGTCCTTTTAAATATTTAATTAGCTTTAATTTAAGACCTTTTACGTTAATTTTGCTTTTTTTGTCTCCAAGTTATGAAGGTTGGAAAAACGGGCTAAAATTCACACTCTTTTGCGGTTATTATTTGCTGTTCTGAAATACACTGGTAATATTGTCTTAATGTAGTAAATTCATCATTTTATGGAAGAAATCACAATCAGTCCACCGGGAAAATAAAAATTTTGAATTATTTGTCTTTATATAAATTTTAATTCTTTTAGAAGAATTTTAATCATTATTAGATTTAAGATGTAAAAACAAATGCTCCAGAAAACTTATATGTATATATCAGAGTCAGTTCCTTTTATCAAATCCATCTAATAATTTAACAAGAACCATCAGTATGAAACGATAATTCATAATACTAAGCCAGAAACAACGTCCCAAAATATTATTAATTTTAATTAAATTATCATAGATCTCTTGATTTATTAACATTGTTGACGATGACGACATTTAGTCTATAAACAAAGAAGTGGATATTAGAATTTGCATAAAAAAAATCTTCGCAACCAAAAATAAATGAACTACTAGTCACAACTGATTTTTAGGAAATGCCGATTTTTCAACAAATATATTTTTGAAATTAATCAAACAGGTACACAATGTGAAATCGATTGGATTTGCTAAAAATGTTTATACATGTCTGGTATTAGAGACCAATACTCCTATTCTGATTTTTTAACTCTAAAAATATTGGTGGAACTATTTATACATGTACTTTATACAATATATACTTTTCTTGCAAACAGTTCTAAAATAAATGCTGAATTTGCATTTCCCAAATAAAACGAAAGTAGATTTCCATAATATAAATAATATCATAAAATATATTGAGACTCACCCCTTTCACCCTCTTTCCTTGAAACAATATCGCCCATAAACTATATTTTAAATTCATCTCAATTAGGAAATATATGATACATCTGTTATAATTCATCTTAATTTAATATGTTATGAACTTATAATACTTTAAATTAATCCTAGTTAAGAAGTATATGACATCTATTATACATTTTCTTAATTTAATATGCTATGAACTCAATATATTGTATATTATTCCCAATTAAGAAGTTTATGGATACATCTATTATAAATCATCTTAATTTAATGTGCCATGATACTAATAATATTGTATAATCTTAATTTAATATGCCAAGATACTTAAAATATTTTATATTAATCCCATTTAAGAAGGATACGATACATCTATTATAAACCATCTTAATTTCATATGCTATGATACTCATAATTTTGCATGTTAATCCCAATTAAAAAGTATATTGATAGTATAATTAGTAATTATCTCTTAGTTTATTCTTTCAAAAGTTTTTGAAAACACCCGTCCATAATCATTAGCAATCATATATTAAAAAATTAAAAATTTAATTAAACAAATTTCTCTGTTCTTTTGGACCACAAAAAGCATTCCTAGAAATCATGCTAATCCAGAAATAAAACAACTTTTCAAATTCATTTTCGATAGATTAAAGTCTTATAAATAGTTTATCTCCTTTTACATTCTTTAAGGTCCTGTTATAAACAAGATCTAAATTTCCTAAAATAACTTTTCCATGAAAGTAAAAATATTTTAAAATATTGCTAAGTATTTTTATACAATCATTCGGTTTGATGTAAAGTTAGTGTAATTATAATAATGATGTTTATTTACTAGCTCAGATTTTAACATAAAAATGTTATTTAAATTATTCTCTTTACAGTAAATAAATAAAGTAACTCATCAAAAAATCACCGGAAGTAACCTTTTTCTTACGTTTCTAAATGGACGCTAAAGTATAAATAAACAAAAATAGCGCAAAACCGATTTTTGTAACTAGTCAATTATTTAAACTTATATGAAAAATAAATTCATAAATATTTAAAAGTTTAATTTCTATGAATAACAACCTTTATATTATTAATATATAAAAAAATTTCATGAAGAAGACTATCCCTCCATGAAATAAAACACCAAGAAACCACCGTTAAATAATGATAACACTCTGTTCTGCTATATTTAACAAACTCATAAACATTAACTCACGAGGCTGAAACCATAACACATAGAACTCTTGTAAAAATATTTTAATGATTGCATTGAAAGGTAACTCGCGATAAAATTCAGATAGAAAAATTTAAATCATTAGTTCATTATGCAAATTAAAATTTTTTATTAAACTATTTGTTTATTTACTGAAATTAACTAGAGTCTAAAGAAGACCAGAAAGTTACTCTTTAAATATTTTGGGTAATATTGTGATCGTTTAATTGATATAAAGGTAAAATATATTTAAGACATTTTAATACAAGATTGTAATTGTCTATCAAGTGAAGTCAGTGCAAGCAGCAAGGAAGGAAATAAGTGCCTGAATTAAAATTGACGTTTGCTACTTAAATGAATCTACTGCCGGAAAAAGTGATAACTCTGTGGTGTAAAGCGTTAAACAATATTCCGGGACGATTTTTCAAGTTTCGTAAAACAATACCTAGATTAAAGTAAACAAGTATCAAACTATTAACTCTAATGAAAATTAACACACCGTCTGTGGCAGTCACCGTATCTTGCAGTTAATCTAACATAATTGAGAGTTCATGCAAAAAGTCCTACTCGTATCTACAGAAAGCATGTACTAAATATTATTCAAGATTCGTCAGATACTCGTGTTAAAAATAAGCTCCCAAGACATACGAGGCATCGTGCAAAATGGTTGTAATTAATAGGTGATTATTTTCTTCCGATTTACTGCTCTTATATTTACGTCCATAATTTTAAGCAAACAGGATAGTGTTTTCTCAAGAAGCTTTGGAATTTCTTTTACCCATTAAAACATTACAGCTAGAAGATGAAGATGATAAAAGCGGCAGAAAATATTCTGATGATGAAGCCGTCAACTATGACCAGCACTGGACTTCAAAGGAGGGTGATAACCCCTAATTCTAATTAAATATATATTTTTTATTTACTATACTTGCAATACTTTCAAGGTAGCAACTATACTTGAGGATGCTTAGGCGTGTTTGACTCCAACTAATCCAATACAGGATAGGTTTTTTAAGAAAAAATAATATCTAAATCATTTCAAATCGAAATTGACGAAAAAAAAGTTTTAGTAAATTTTTTAGCTTATCTATCCTTATGTATATCCGGAAAATGAAATACGTACCACTATCAGCATAAGGAAATAGGGTACTAATATCGCTATCAAACGTTTAGCGGTAACGGTAAAAATAAAATTAACAATTTAAGCAGGTCACTGTTCACCCCGGTATATAGACTGCAATTTCACCGGCGGAGGAATAAGTGTATTATACCTAACCAGGAAAATGATAAAACGAAATCTGTGTGTGAGATTCTCAAAAAAAAACACTAATAAAAGACGAATATTGGTCCCTATACGGAGATCGGTATAGCGTTCATCTAAATATATCTTTTATTTTTTACCATATCTGGTAAACAATTCAATAGCAGTATGAGTACGCTCTTGGTATATATTTATAGGAGTAAGAATTTTTATTATCCCGATAAAGGACTTTGCACTTAGAAGAAAAGTTTCTACATTTCACATCAGATGGCGCTAAAGTTTAATGGCTATAAATATTTGTACTTATATATTTATTTTAAAAGGATTACAATTGTAATTACAAATGAAGAATTGCAATTTTAAAAGTACTGTTTTTATACTACATAAACATGTGGTACTTAAAAAAAGCAAGCAAAATTAAAGAATCTAAAAGCTACAGGTAACTTGTCTGGATACTGATTGAATTAGGAGCTATGGGGTTCTAGGCAGCAGAGTCTAATAAATGCACATTGTATAAACTACTCAGGGTAGAAATTAATATACAAAATTTAATGCACAACCATTGTAAAATCGAAAGTCAAGAAGAAAAAATAACAATAAAGACACATCACATATTTTAAAACAGGAAAAATCGATACTCGTATCACAAATTGGAGAGCATCTGTATTGGACCAAATGATTTAGACAATTTCTGCTGTACTTTATTTTATGTTAAAGGTTAAGTTTTTAAAAATATTCTATATAATTTAAAAACACGTAATATATTATTAATAATGAAAAGTTATCTACTTGCCAGAAAAGCAATAGTATTCAGTTAAGACTAGAAGCTATGAAAACCGTGATAAGCTAAATAAGCCCCTCTTTGCCATACTCTCAATATAAGCGTATAATGCTAATGTGGCACAATCAAAACAAAGGACTTTACAGTGTTGGTTCGTAATCCTGAAGGCATGTAATGTTAACGTCACGGATATACAAAACAATGAAATGAAATCCATTCAGAAAGCCCGGAGGTGGCGTAGATATTCTTATCTAAATAGTTCTATTTATAAGCTCGTGTATAAACAATGAGCATTTGTTTTATAAAATCTTGAATATTACGAAGCTTTTGAGAAAAAAGAGGCTTTTGTTTAATCTAGTAAAGAGTTAGTTAATGAATTTACTTACATGTAGGGATATACTTTGTCATGAATATATAGCAATTTGGGTCAGGAAATTACTATGAAGTATAGAAATTATATCCTAAAATTTCAATATAAATCTAAATGAATGACTAGCAAATTGGACACTGACTAATTATCAATCTAGGAATAAAAAAAACAGTAATCACTACTACATTAAACACTGTCTTTTTTATAAGAGGCGCATATTTCGTTAGCCATGTGAGAATCATTTGAAGCGATTATTGGCCAGTCGTGGCTTTGTCAGAATATGCTAACATGGTTCGCACAACTCACATCAAATACAAAAAAATGTTTGGTGTTGCCACCCCCAGTCTATAAGTAAAAACCACCATCACACATCCCTAGTTGGAAGTGAAAAAATTAACGTTAACCTCCAGAACTAAAGTCTAAGTTCCATCCATCAGCTTCGATACTTATAATTTAATTTGGGTTCCGAGTCATAGTTTGCAGCCTTTAACAGCTTATACTATTGAATGTAAACTTTTTTATAATATGGACGACATGGAATAGAGAAAGCTAGCTGCTTTTTCAGTTTTTAAGCAGTACTCTTAGAATTTTTTTGAAAATAATTGTATTATTCAGAACATTGCGTTCTACTTAAGGGATAACAAACCAGATGTCCAGGATATTATTCATTTAAGACTATTTAAGCATAATTAATTTTCTTCTATATTTTTACTTTCCTGACATTTCAGCCCTCTGGGAGGAGGATCTAAGCTTTTTTTTAGAGGACACGTTATTAGACATACTATATAAGAACGAAATTTAGCCAATAGTCCATCATGTCAAACCAAAGAGATTTGAAGGTCAGAGAAGACAATAGATACGGGCAGCTAGTTCAACAATTAGTAAAACTATGTATCTCGGTTTGTTACTTCGATAGTATAAAAAGAAAAATATGCAAGTAGGCTATCACTCCTATAGTAAAAGATTTTAGAATAGACGATATTTGAAGAAAAATACATTTTTATGGCTGCATAGTCATTTTTATATTATTTGGAATCAAAATTGAGATTATACATTGGCAGTTTACTTAAATTGTACAAGATCAGACACAATTACCCATTTAGGAGAATATATAACCAAATCGCAGTTTATTTAAAAGGAAAAATTTATGACATATTAATCTAGAAAAACGGTTATCTCAAATTTTGCTATGCTACTAGCTTCTCATTTTTTCTTGGTCCTAAATTATCTAAACTAAAATGAAGATGGGTAACTAAATCTTCGGAATATAAAAGATCACTGGAAATATTAAATTACTTAGAGGAAATTCATACACTGCTAGAACCCACTACTTATATTTGAACACATATTTTTCCCTTCAGAGTGTACAGTTTTACCCTCTTTCCTCATTCCAACACAATGTACCATAGACTGTTGAACTTCTTAGATATATTTTAACTGTTCAGATGTCTTTAAAACTTTTTACTTTGTAAAGTTCCGTCACAAAGATTAAAACTTATTCAGCTAGTAAAAGAAGAACGATACTGATTTTCTTCAATAATAAATATGCTTTCTTTATATGTTCGGCAAAGATGACTAATGGCACTCGTCATACATAACTTTCTGTGCTACTATTGTCGCTAGTCGACCGTTCTCTGAAGTCCAAAAAATCTTTTGAACAACACTAACAGATTAATCGATTTATTAATTTCAACTATTAATACATTATTAAAGAACTAATATATTTCTCAAAAATTTATAGTACAGAAACTAGTTAAGATATTAACGGTTTCAAAATCACGAGTAACATTTTATCACATTAACTAATTTAGTGTTACTTGTAATCATTTCTAAGAAGATCCTCTGATGCTTTAAAGGCATATTAATCAATTTATTATTCTAATAATCGAAAAATTTTACCTTTACCTACTCTTATCACAATTCGTTTTGTTTTGTATTGATATGTTAATGTTGTAGTTAACATAATCAAAACATATAAATTTAAAAAATCTTTATACCAAAATTTTAAAAAATAACAAACATTGACTTGGCTAGACTATCAATTAGAGTCCAATAGGTTTTTCAGTTTAAAAGCGCGTTTTACTTCTCTAAATTGAAATTTTAATCACGGAATCCCTATTAATTGAAAAGTAATCAGAACTAACTTCCAATTTAAGCAGGCATATTTGCTGAATACACAAAATCAACAGAAAATCTATCGTTTTATGTTTCTCGTTTAATATTAAAAAGTTATTTGGTGTTTGTTTTTTAATATACGTATATTTAATAAATTTTCATTAAAACATTCTATATCTTCTTTACCTCCCAATACCTGGTTGATACTTTAGCTCATGCAATAAGCCGTTTAAGGTATACTTTTATTTGACAACATTACATGAATATGCTTGTTACAACTCAGCATTACAAATCGGAAAAGACCTTATATATTTTTTAAAAAAACTGTTGCAACAATATACCTAAGTTTTTAAAAAAATACTGACTAAAAAGGAGGCTCTACCGAACCCTCAACCCTTTTCAGAAGTAACTCATATACTATAAATCTGCTGGACAATAAGTTCAGTAGACCCGCTGAACACTAAGTCCTTAAGAGGCTAGAATGAGTCGGTTTAGAAATATGAGAAAAAGAGACCTAACTCGGAATATATTAGTTCTCTACTGAAATTAAATAGAAAATATCTGAGGATAGAGACAAGAACTCTCTCAAGATACTGCCACCTGAATCCTAATCTAACATGCACCGCGGTTAAAGACGATCCAGATTGTAGAGTGTGTCTGGAGACGAGAAGCTATTTATCTAATCATGCCGGTCCCGGCAATCACCGAGTTCCTCAATAATTTTGAAACATGAGGGTATTATTCATCCTAAAAACTAATGGTATTCTATAACCCTTAACTCGATTTATTTCGCATACAAACTTACTCTGCCATTATCAGACTAGCTCAAGCTCTTGGGTTAGTAAATAATTCAAGATTTAAATTAAAATTTATTAAAGGCCGTTTTGAAACTTAACTCTGGATATGACTTTGAAAATACTTCAGACTGTAAAACAAATCCTCTTTTGATTAGGTTTCAATTAATCGAGATTTTCTCGATTAAAATTTTAATTGAAAAGGCAGACGAGTATTCGAGCTAAAAGGCTTATCACTTTGTTTGTGTTCTATATTCTGTTATAGACTTACATTTGTTAGTTTAAAAGATAAAAGTTTCTATACAAGCACACATAAATTTTTTAATTTTTTACTGACGAATTATTTTTATCTCTCGATAAATTACTGTAATTGTAAAAATAAAAAAAAAGCATTTTACCTAACTTTAACTTATTATAAAGTAATGCGATTTTTTTAAGCTGTTATAATTAATCGGCGCTGTTTTATGGAGGTATCCTACGTAGAAGAGATACTCGTCCAGCGCATGCGGTACGAGCAATTTTTGAAGCATCTATAGCAACTATATTTTTTGATGTTACTGAGCCACTTGCAACAGCTTCATTGGATTTGACAAAAATTGCAAGCTATTATAAAAATAGAGAGTAATTAGACTTAGAATTATTCAGACATAGAAATTGAAGCAGTATTTGTTCGTTATTTTAATTAATTTATATTCCAACATATAAAGAATTAAGAAGGTGGGGGAGGGCGTACGAGGTGGCTTCGTACATATTGTGTAATATTTACTGTTCGGGGTTTTTAAATCGAAAAAAAAACTGAATTATTATGTGGAATTTTAATAAAAATAGTGTGAAGAGGGCATACCACAGAACAGTATATATATATATATATATATATATATATATATATATATATATATATATATATATATACATATATATATATATATATATATATATATATATATATATATATATATATATATACATATATATATATATATATACATATATATATATATATATATATATATATATATATATATATATATATATATATATATATATATATATATATTACACTTGTTACTTACATACTTAAAATACAGCTTTGTCAGTCCAACTCTCATCATATAAAATATGGGCCTCCAAAATCGAATAAAAATGCAAAGTTTGATAGATCATTAAGAATATCAATTATCACACGTTTTTATTAACAATAAATTTCGCATACTCTCACGACAATATAGGATCTAATTAGAAAACCCTATTTAATTGAATTAATAAATATGATCTGGATTTACTTTATCAGATGGTCATGTTTTTCTGATGATTAAAATCGACTAATAATTTTGTGTCTCTTTTACTATCAGCACTTTCTTCAACAGAAGCTTGTGCTAATCTAAGTGCCCTTAGGTTAGTTAAATTTAAATGTAATGCTAACGTGAATATTACTGTGTATATATATATATATATATATATATATATATATATATATATATATATAATATATATATATATATATATATATATATATATATATATATATATATATATATATATATATATATATATATATATACATACTACTATAACAGAAATCTAGGTAATTCCGACAGAAACTGCAACAAAGATTGAGGGATAAGGAAATAGTTAACAACAACATTGAAAGAATCAGCTTTAAATATAGTAAAGCAAAAACACAAAAAGCAGATAAACTGAGTAAAGAAACCAAGAACAAAATAGAATAATTTTTTAGGGAAGGAAAATATCAGGAAGCTAGAGAAATGGCAAAAGAAACAAGACGGGCGATGAGAAAGGACATGGAAAAATTCTACGAAACCCAAACTAAAGAATTAATTCAAAACGATAAAGAACTAAAAAGTTTGCAACCAACCGGGAAACAACAGATCGTATACTTGAAAGACGAGATAGGACAAGAGATAAGGAACAGGGATAAAATTGTTGCTACTATGAAACAGTTCTGTTGTAAATTGTATGATACATACAAAAAGGAATCCCAGCAAACAGGAAAAACTCAAAAACTTATTAATGTTGGCTCAGAAGACCTACCAGAAATTACCGGAGAGGAAGTATACCATGGATTGAAAACATTTAAAAATAAATTATCTCCTGAAGTGGTTACAATTTTGGTGAAAATCTTGAAAGAGAAGGATCCAGAGGTGGTGGAGAAACTCTATGATCTTTTCAACTTGTGTTTGATTGTAGGTAAAATCCCAATTAACTGGAACAATGCCATCGTTATATTGCTACATCAAAAGGAAGATAAAGCTAATTTAGAAAATTACCGACCGCTCAGTCTACTCTCGCAAATCTATAAATTGTTTACAAATATCTTAACGAATAGACTGACTCTCAACCTGTGTAGCTACCAACTTCCCAAGCAGGCTGGGTTTAGGAAAGATTATGGTAAATGTGAATACCTACTGACCGTGAAAGTATTGCTGAAAAAATCAGTGGAATATCATTTAGACATCTGCCTAGCTTTTATGGATTTCTACAAAGCATTTGATACTGTGGAAGATTGGGCTATAAGGAATGCAGTTAATCATGCCAGAATCGATTACAGGTATACCCAGATACTTGTGTACCCAATACTTGTGTACGACAATACAACTTCCACTGCTCAATTTGAAAAATTTCCGAAGCCCATTTCCATAAAAAAGAGGCTTGCGGCAGGGTGATATCCGCTCGTTAAAGTTCTTTAGCTTAACTTTGAAGACGTACTCAAGAACTTGCATTCGGACAATCGAGGCATCTTGATTAATGGGAAAAGACTGAATCATCTTCGGTACTCAGATGATATTGTCTTAATTGCAGAAAATCCCACTGAATTACAAGCAATGTTGATGAACTTGGAGAGAGAATTATCGACTGTCGGAATGATGATGAATTTGCAAAAAACCAAGGTAATGTGTAAAAAAAACATCACGGTTGAAAACACTACTCTGGAGTACGTTGATGAATATGTATACCTTGACAATAGAATAAAACTGGGCTACGAAAATCAAATAACCGAGATTTTTAGAAGAAAAAGATTGGCTTGAGTTGCATTTGGTAAGACGAGTAAAACGTTGACAAACAAAAATATCCCTTTGTACCTGGGGACTCGGCTCTTCGACAAGTGCATCTTGCCAGTCCTAACTGACGGGGCTCAAACATGGTCACTTAACAAGCACTTTATGAATCAACTGAAGACAACACAATGTGCTGTGAAATGACAAATGCTGAGTACATCTTTGAAAGATCGTAAAAGCAGCACTTATATTAGGTCAATCACTAAGGTCACAGACGTAGCAAAGACAGTGGCTGAACTCAAATGGAGCTATGCTGGCCATGTTGCTAGATATACAGATAACAGATGGTCCCAGTTTATATTAAAATGGAGACCATACTTCGGTAAGCGATCGATAGGACGCCCTCTCAAACATTGGACTGATGACATTAAACGAACGACCGGGTTTGTGAGGATGAGACAGGCACGGGACCGTCAAAAGTAGAAAGATATGAGGGAGGCCTATATCCAGCAATAGATCGACGAAGGCTGAAGAAGAAGACTAGCGTGAATAATAAAATTTTCTTTCTAAAAGCACTGATTTGCTAGACATTCCTATCATTTCAAACACATATTTTAAAGTGAACTGTATTCATTTTTTTTAAATAAAATTAGAAACACATTAATCACGGGAATGTGTTCTTTTATTTTAAAAAAAAATATCAAATAAAAAAATTACCCTCTAAAGTCATGTTAACAATTGCAAAGATTAATAGTTTGTTTTTTAGTTTCCTTATTACAGGGTATTCTATTTCTTCATGTTTGGATCCCCAGATCATGAAAAATATATATCTGCTTTACTGTCGGTCTCTGGTTCACTCTTGGCACGATAACTTTCGAATAAAATGGGATATCGATTCAAAATTAGGTACATATGTAGCACTCAAAACAGAAAAGGGACCTATAATTTTTAGGCAATATTGATAAAGGGTGAAAAGGTGTCAGTCGTTAACTTTTTAAACATTTTGAGTTTTGAGTTTATATAATGAACAAATTTTAAGCACGATTATTTATAGTCAAATATGTCGTGGGTTAAAGGGGAGTGGGAGAATGCTTGAGTGGTTAGACGTCTTTTACAGGATTCTTGGAGTTAATAAATCTAAAAATTCTAGTATCTTTTCATTATTTCAAATTATTTATTGTCAAACAGAGGGGTTACCTAATCTCCTCCCCATTTTATTAATACAATATGTGCAGGAGGTTAAGAGATTGTTTCGTGCATGTTATGTAATATGTACATTTTAGAGTTTTTCAACCGAGGAATGTGAAAATGAATTGAATAGAAATAACATGTAGAAGAAATATCAGTTTTCCATTGTAAATATATCTGAAGTGGTTTCTTTTTGCAGCTTTTTTTTGATTGATATCGGTCCATAAATAACTATCGTTTAAAATATCGTGGTGTTTGAATTAAGTTATTTTTGAATATGAGGAAGTCAAATTCAGTACCTATTTTCAAACTATATGTTGCAAAATAAAATATTGGGTAAACTTTACCAACGATTTACCTCAAAAATAACTTAAGCGTATTCCTTGATTCATATACGAGCTAATTCAAAAAGGATAATTTAATGTGTTTAACTAACAAGATTATGAGTCACTTTAACGGACGACTATATTTGCAAATATGTTTTCGCTAAAACTGAAAACAATTTTTTCCAAAAAATTACTATTAGGAGTTACAACCAGGCATTTTATCTGTTGTTTGTCTCATTTGTCAACAGATAAAAACCTCTGAACATATCTTGATGACCTTTTGAAAGTAAGGTATATATAGATTAAGTTCATGAGCTACATTTTATTTGAAAAAATCATACGCACGGTATGTAACGAATTATTTTATTGAATAAATTTGAAATATGTCTAATTCAGTAGAAATCTATTATTATATTATGGGTAATATAGAATTATATAAGTAATTAACAATATTAAAAATATTGTCTAAATCGATTATGATATATACGATACGTATATATATATATATATATATATATATATATATATATATATATATATATATTATATATATATATATATATATATATACGTATATATATATATATATATATATATATATATATATATAACATATATATAAACATATATATATATATATATATATATATATATATATTATATATATATATAACAAAACGTCAAATTCACGTTTAGTTCGTTTATTTACAGTGAACGTTTATAAATTTTGAAATATATCGTGGGTAAAGGTAGGTTTTTTTAAAGATATAAACAAAGATAGTGGTGTTAATGAAGAAATTTGTAGAAAGTGCAGAATATAGCAACAAGTGTGATAGATTGTGTCGCTTGGTACAGTTGGGTTAGTTACAAATATGTCACGCACAACTTAGGGTATTTTATATGGAGATCGATTGCACATTTAAGGTATATTTATTTACTTACTCATTTCGTATGGATATATATTGCACGCAGAACCATTAAGGTTAAATAAAATTACCTAAATGAATTATACAAAAATGTAGTAATGATATCCCACGTCACCAATAAGGTACATAAGAATAATAAACAAATACGTTTTTAGTGTTCCGTATGGAAATGATCTTATACATTTCGGTGTCTGTCCGTCTGTCTGTCCGTTTGTCTGTCAGTGACATCAGAATTTCTCCGAAACTATTTAACATAGAAAATTGAAATTAGGAACTAGTATAGAAACTGATGGCCCCATTAGAGGCGTGTAGTTTTGAAAAATAAATTTTGATTTGAAGGGTTAGTTTTGGTGGGTGAATCGCCAGTGAAAAAACATTTTTTTTCATCAGGTCATCCAGTGGAGTGTCAAATGAAAGCTGGTAAAACACGAGTTCAAAACTATATATAATGTAATACTTGCGCGCACTTTTCTTTGTATTATTTATAAAAAATCGTGAAAAATCGCTCTCCTTCTCCCTTATCTTGAAAATTACTGATCAAGAAATTTTGAAAAAATTCTGGAATATTCTCCACAGGGTGTAGATTGAACGAAAATTATCACGAGTGAATTAAATACCTATAATAATTTATCTGGTATATAGAAAAAAACAAAAATTTCAAGGTCATTACTTTTCAGTAAAGACTGGAAAAAAGCTTTTATGAAAACTCGTTTGGCCTATGTTTTATGAAGTCATTGATCATTTGATACCTTTGTAACAAAAAATTTTAGTTTAAAAGCAATCAACGTACGGAACACTAATTGCGGAAGTCCAACTTGCAGTTGATTGGTTATTTTACTTTAACACTAAAAAAAAGTATTAAAATTCTTACAAGAAAATCGCCTACCATTCGATATTAATCTTGAACAAGTTAAGAGAAAAACCTATATGAATTACGATTAAATATTATTTTTACTAGGTGTTTTTTATTATTATTTTCCTTCGTTATTGGATTAATTTTACACAAAATTTGAAAATCTGTAATTGTTGAAAGAAATTCTATGTTTGGCAACACATGCCTGCGTCTGAGCTAGTTCCTAAAATGGCGACCTTTCTATGGGTGGGTTGATTTTGGGAATAATTTGGTAAAATGCAGTTTTGGCAATTCTTTAAATTTTTTGCAAATTTTTTAATTTGAAAACAAAGTATTGAAGGTGCTGCTACTTTACCTCATTATGTATATATATATATATATATATATATATATATATATATATATATATATATATATATATATATATATATATATATATACATACATATCATCAATCACTCAGTCCACTGCTAGCCTCTCGTTTTCTATGCCATTTATTTCTATCCTGTGCCATTTGTATCCGGTTACTGCGAATTTTCCTGATATCATCTGCCCAACTGGTTGGGGGAGTCCTCTGTTCCTGAATGCCTCCTGTCTGGATCGCCATTCCAGTAATCTCTTTGACCATTTTTCGTCTGTTCTCCCAGCCACGCGGCCAGCCCAATTCCATTTCAATATTGGGACTCTCTCGATGACATCGTTTACACTTGTCATTTGGCGAATGATGTTATTGAGTATCTTATCTTTGAGGGTAACACCTAACATGGATCTTTTCATAGCTCTTTGCGTCACACGCAGTTTATTTTTCGATGGGAGATTTAAAAATATACTTCAACTTACCAAAAGCTGTCTATCCCAAACCTATTCTTATGAGCTCATAGGTCTGGTTGTCTCTACTGATACGGATTTTATGACCAAAAGTGTGTACAATCTTTCTAACATCAAAGAGGCCTGGTCGATGCTTTGTGCTACCATGACTATATCATGTGCAAATCTCAAATGATTTACTCTCTCTCTATCTACATTCAGGCCTAAATCTTTCCAGTTAATTCTTTTACATTCCCACTAGAGCAGTAAATAGCTTTCGGGGTAAAGTGTCTCCCTGACGCACACCCTGTTCTCTACGAAACTTCTCTGTCTTTTTATCAGTGCAATATAGTCAATTCTACACTCAATTAAAGCTTTCATCATATGCTGTTGACTTACAAAATCGAAAGCCTTGTCCTAGTCTACGAAAAATAATATAATTGGCTTATTATATTCTGTTGTCGTTTCTATGAGTATCTTAATGTTTTCTAAATGATCATTTGCATAAAAAGTCTAATTTTGGTGCCAGTGAATTTCATAAATAATTTATAAAGATGCTACGATATAATAGTCCTACTTATTTAATTATGGAGCTATTAGTCTGCTCTCTCATCTATATATCATATATATATATATATATATATATATATATATATATATATATATATATATGTATATACATATATATATATATATATATATATATATATATATATATATATATATATATATATATAAATATATATATATATATATATATATATATATATATATATATATATATTATATATATATATATATATAATATATATATATATAAAATATATATATATATATATATATATATATATATATTATATATATATATATATATACATATATATATGTATAAAAATACATATATATATATATATATATATATATATATATATATATGTATATATATATATATATATATATATATATATATATATATATATATAATATATATATATATATATATATATTATATATATATATATATATATATAAATATATATATATATATATATATATATATATATATATATATATATATATATATATATATATAAATATATATATATATATATATATATATATATATATATATATATATATATATATATATATATATATATATATATATATATATATATATTTATATATATATATATATATATATATATATATATTTATATATATGTATATATATATATATATATATATATATATATATATATATATATATATATATATATATATTTTATATAAAAAATAAAGAGAGAGAAAGCAAAAGTTGCCGTATCTAACAAAATCCTAAATTATGAAACTAGTTGAGGAACTCGGCAAAGACGGGCATCAGCAGATGTTCATACTATATTGATTTAGCCAATATTTCGGTCCTAGGTTGGGACCTTCATCAGGGCACAAACTGAAAAAGAGATAACGAACGAAGCAACCAATAAAGAAAATTAGGCATTAAGACTTGGTGTTACGAAGTTAAGTTTCTTTAAAGTTATTAATTTTAATTATTAATTTCTAATTTGATTTTAATCTTACAATTATTCATATGTAACTATTTCAATTCAACAAAATCATTGTTCTAAACAATCACTAATTATTATTATTATTAGGGAAAAATGTCAACAAAACTCACTTGTAGCATGAAAATTAATCTAACAAGAATGACCATCAAAAACAATCGCCATGGTAAAAATTAAAAAAACCAACACTGAATTAAAAACAACCACTATACACTAACAATTTAACATAAAAACATGGCATTTACAGCAGGGATGCCATTGATAACGTTGGATGCTGAAATTCAAAACTAATTAACCACCTGCCATCTTAAAGAAAAATGAATGAAAAGTGACAACTTTGACAGGGCGCTGACAAAGGATGACCACGTGACAGATGTAAGGGATCACTCAAAAAGAATAAAAGGAAAGGTCAAACGACCAGGAAAGGACCGGTTTAAGTACGAAATTAAGTGCTACGTCATATAATAAAATTAAAATTTTTGGTATGAGAGGAAAGGAATTGCAATGGGAAGGCAAATTTACGCTGTTATGACCATTGAGAGAATATATAAAGGAACCAATTATTATTTCTTCTAGCGGAAGTAGAGCAAAGAAAAAAGGAAGGCGATAATTGGAATGGATTTTTTTCAATAATTGGGAGCATATTATTCAATTTATTATTATAATTATTATTATATTAATGTTATCTCAATAGGAATGTAAATTATGAAGAAATTGGGGGGAACCAGGAAAAACATATACTTAAACAAGATGGTACCCAGAGGGGAACATGCAGAAGGACAGAGTTTTCAAATACCAAAAACGAAAGTTATTATGGGGAGTATGACGACCCAGAGGCGTTATGCAAGGGATGACGATCACAAGAGAGAAGAAAGCTGTATATGCTGCTCAAGCCATCAAGATCAGTTCTTTTATTGATATTTTGGGGATTCTCGTTGATATAGCACATCTCAAGGAATTCTCTTTTAAGAAGGTTTTTTTGGATATGAAGAATTTTTGGTTCTCTGAAATTAAAGGAATGTCCATTATCAACAGAGTGAGTTGCCAGTGCACATCTTTGTGGATGGCATCTGGTGTCGCTTTTATGTAATGCTATGCGACGGTTGAGACATTGTGATGTCTGGCCAATATATACAGCAGGACAGTCAAGGCAGGAGACGGAGTAGACTACATCTGACATGGAAAGAATAGGTAGAGAAGATTTCAATTTACTGAAAATGCGCTTATTTTTATAGAAATAATACTTGGCAATCTTAACATTGGGAATGACGCGCAAAATATGAACCAATTTTGAAGTAAGACCAGGTATAAATGGCAAAGAGAGCAAGGAAGGACTTATTTCCGTATGGCTAGCAGGGGGTAACTTTTATTATATGACGTAGCACTTAATTTCGTACTTAAACCGGTCCTTTCCTGGTCGTTTGACCTTTCCTTTTATTCTTTTTGAGTGATCCCTTACATCTGTCACGTGGTCATCCTTTGTCAGCGCCCTGTCAAAGTTGTCACTTTTCATTCATTTTTCTTTAAGATGGCAGGTGGTTAATTAGTTTTGAATTTCAGCATCCAACGTTATCAATGGCATCCCTGCTGTAAATGCCATGTTTTTTATGTTAAATTGTTAGTGTATAGTGGTTGTTTTTAATTCAGTGTTGGTTTTTTTACCATGGCGATTGTTTTTGATGGTCATTCTTGTTAGATTAATTTTCATGCTACAAGTGAGTTTTGTTGACATTTTTCCCTAATAATAATAATAATTAGTGATTGTTTAGAACAATGATTTTGTTGAATTGAAATAGTTACATATGAATAATTGTAAGATTAAAATCAAATTAGAAATTAATAATTAAAATTAATAACTTTAAAGAAACTTAACTTCGTAACACCAAGTCTTAATGCCTAATTTTCTTTATTGGTTGCTTCGTTATCTCTTTTTCAGTTTGTGCCCTGATGAAGGTCCCAACCTAGGACCGAAATATTGGCTAAATCAATATAGTATGAACATCTGCTGATGCCCGTCTTTGCCGAGTTCCTCAACTAGTTTCATAATAATTAGTATATTTATATATATATATATATATATATATATATATATATATATATATATATATTTATATATATATATATATATATATATATATATATATATATATATATATACATATATATAAATATATATATATATATATATATATATATATATATATATATATATATATATATATATATATATATATATATATATATATATATATATATATATATATATATATATATATATATATATATATATATATATATATATATATATATATATATATATATATATATATATATATATATATATATATATATATATATATATATATATATATATATATATATATATATATATATATATATATATATATATATATATGATGTAAATCTGTTAATTTAGAGTTAGGTCCATAAAAAGGTTAGCAGTATGCATATCTAATTGATGCATAAGTGCCGTAAGGATAGTACAACTGTATACCGCTAAGTTGAGTCTTACGTCAACGTGGAAGTGGGATCGAGGCATTCCTTTCATGCATTAGAGACGGGGAGCTAGTGTGTCAACGGCTTTGACTTCAATATTAGTTTGAAACTACGTGCAATAGTGATGGATTTCCAGTTACGTCAGTAAAGCGTTAATTCGTGCTTTTATTTTTTATTACAATTGTGGCGTATTTACACTTACGTCCGTGTTGCACGGATTCTTTAATAATTTATAGTGCGTACTCCGCAAACAGCCCATTTTCAACCTCGTTCCTTTTACTGTGATGTACAAGTTCATATTGTTGGAATATAGCAACTCTAGGAAAGAAGATTCTGTTGTGTCTCGGAATAGAGTAAGTAAAACTATTTTTACATTATTTTCGTTCGATATTTAACTTTATTCCAGTTACTACCTACCTACCTTTCCCCACCACTAGAACACTACCATAGGTATATCCTATTTTATTTATCGTGATATTATATTAGCATGCAAAGTTTGCGTTCAATAATCATAATACAATAAAGAATGTTTATGACGGGAGTAGAAGACAGTCGTCGAAAAGCACCAGCGATTCTTTGGTGTAAATGCAGACATTGTCTAATGTCTCATGAAACTGCGGTGACTAAAGGTAAATAAATTAACATTTTTCTTGGAACCCAATAAATCGATTCCTGTTTCTTTTGAATTGTCACCTGTTTACATAATATTTTATGATTATTATTGTTATTTTTATTTTGTAAGGAAAGAAAGGTTTATTAGAAATTTAATTTTTCATTAATTTCTTTTACAGATTGCAATACTAACAGTCATGATGACCCTAGAAATATAAAGCGGGAACCAAATAATTCCTTAGATTCGTCAATCACATCATCCTCGTCATCTTCAACCGGCTCATCTTCTTCTGCGCAAGTTGATGATTCTGATGTTAACCACCGTTTTTCTCCGAGTGATGAAGAAGAGAAAAAATGTACTTTAGCGTCAAGAACTCCAGAGTCAAGCGGTATTACAATAGCTGCAGAAGTAAGTATCGAACTACATGCATCAAGAAAGAGACGCGGAAATCCTAACGGTTGGCAGAGAAATATTGTCAAACGAATGAGAAACAGTGGTAAAGAATAGGTTAGTTTGTCAACGTTAAAGTTGGTGCCAGCTAGATAATGTCTTTCTCCTTATGAAAATTGTACGCTTAAGTGTGTGTCTAAGTTTGATAAAGAGGAAAGAAAAACACTGTTTTATAATTTTTCAGGATTAAAAAATTTAAATGTACAAAGATCTTTTTGTAATGAATATACGTGTTATCAAACCCAAGTACAGGAGGGGAGTCACTGGTAAAATACAACGTGGTTTTAATCGGTCGTATTACTTTACGAAAGATGGCGATAATTTTCAAGTTGGCCAAAAGTTTTTTAATTCAACTCTTGGACTGTCTAAGATGTTTGTACTATACGAATCACAGTTTCAAAACATAAGGACGGATATTTAGAGAATGATAATAGGGGTAAAGCGGGGAAATATTTAGTACTCGAGGAAATAAAAAATGGTATAAGAGATCACCTTTCATCTATACTCTCGTTAGAAAGCCATTATACTAGAGCCAATAGCCACAAAAAAGTACATTGATGGAGGGAAAGCACTGACCGATCTTTATTGAAACTATGTGCAGTTGCGCAAGGACAATGGTAGGGAATTTGGCAAGTTGTCTATGTACAGGAACATTTTTAATTTTGAATAAAACATGACTTTCTATTCGCCAAAAGAAGATCACTGTTTTACTTAGGTTACTTATCACAGGGTAGATGGAACCTAAAAAGTAATCGTGAAATTTATATTAGAGAGAAAGAGTTAACCAAAATAGAGAAAATTAGGGATAAAGATGATGTAAGTGAACTTTTTCACATTGCTTGTTTTGACTTGCAAGCAGCCCCCCCCCTCTTTCTATAGATTATTAATTCTTTTTACTTGAACTACTATATTTTTACAATTTGCGCACTAGAAAAAAAGGAATAGGGATTGTAGAATGTTATTTTTGGTTCTTGCTTGCTCAAATATATACCAAAAAATTGCTAATACTGCTAACAATGATGACTTAAAGATAGTTCTCTCTTTAGATAACTGTGGTGGGCAAGGAAAAACTTGTTTTGTGGTTTGTAGTTGCAACTTTGTTGTATGCAGTGGCTAATTATAAAATCAAGATTATAACTCATAAGTTCTTTGAAGTGGGACATGGGTAGAATGAAGGCGACGCAGTCGTTTTATTATAGAAAGAAATATTAAAAAAGCATTGACGTCCTATTTTTTTCTTCCGTCCCATTATTCTGCAATAAACCTCCACCGCAAACAGAGCAAAAAATACATCTAGAGTAAACGAACTTGATCACAGGGATTTTATGAACTTAAACAAATGAATACAGATATATTGCCAATAACTAAAAAAATATATGATGATTTTTTTTTTTATCTCTTACAGAGTAAAGCTATTCCATCTGCCCATGAACAGTTTTATATAAGCTTATCTTTTCAGACCGAAGAAAAACATGATAATTATTTTACTAACTAAAATATTTAACTGTAGTTGTCACAATATTATGATTGCAAAGGCTGTACGTATTTTTAAAACCGTTTAATGATAATCTAATTTAATTTTTATTGGTTTCAAATACTTTCTTATGTGAATTTATTAAAAAAAATATATATAATGTTATTCACATTTTTACAATATTTTGATTGCAAGGTTTTATGTCTTTTTAAGCTGTTCAATGATTATCTAGATTTATTTTTATTGGTTTTAAAAACTTTCCTGTGGAAATTCTAAAAAACATAATATTGTTTAATTTTATTTAGATCTCACGAAGATGTTTTTTACAGTAATAATAATATTTGTTATTATTAGTTACTAAAAATGTTTGTTTTAAGAATGTTAATGTTATACTACGTCATTATTTCTCAGACTTTATTTGAAATTTCCTATTATCCTCATTCATTAGTGACATAACTCCAGAGATAAATCGTAAAAAATGTGCTAAATTAAGACTATCCATCAAACTACAATAACTTAAAGCTATTAGTTAATAAAGAAAAAGAAATACTCTGAAAAAGTTTAACAGTGGATGTAGAAGACAACTTTAATAGGAGATCTAAACTTCGAAGGCGTTTTTTTTCTCAAAACGTTGATTTTTAACTTGCGTCACTATTGTTCTCAGCAATCGACATGTTTTATCTTTCTTGATCATGTGACAAAATCTAAACGAAAAAAAAAAAGAGAATTAGAACTGTTTTTATTCGGTTTTAATATAAGTACACAAATAAACAATCCAGAAAACCTAACACGATAAAGTTTTATGTATAACAACATTTAGGCTACATATAGTTGCCAGCAACTAGTGAGGTACAGGACAATATGTAACAAAATCCTCACAGAAACTGTGCCCATATATTCACTATCTCGAATGTTATCACGAATTATTCAATGTAGATGTATTTAGAGACTTAGACAAACATATGTAGACGTTACCTATTATAACATAAAATAATTTCAATTCATCTTGACACAATGTAATGTTTTCTGTTTACTGAAAAGATCTAAGAAAGTTCTGGACCAACAAAAAATTATTAAATACTATAGTCTACTGCCAATTTTCAAGAAAAAACACCACCCACTATTCCTAGAGTGAAGTCAAGGATGCGTGATATTGTCTTCAGACAGTGTACCATAAAACGTATTTTATTGAAGCTAGACACCAAAAAGGCTTCTGACACTGACCGAATACCTGCAGTAGTCTCAAAAAATTAGCAAGAATAGTAACACCAGTTTTCTGTATACTTTTCCACCTCTCCTACAGAAAGGGAATATTTCTTTCCTGCTGGAAATGCGCTGCACTTCAGCAAGAAGACCTTACCAAACAACTACCGATCAGTAGCAGTGCTTTCAAATAATATCGACAGTCATGGAAAACGCCTTCTAAAATATCTAAAAGGATTGAATATTATTAACGACCATCAATATGACTTTCGTAAGCAAAAATTTACAGGAGATCTTCCTGCTTATGTAAGACATATTCGGAAGAACGCAATCAAACAATTTGGAGAATCTCGAGCGGTGCACGTGATATATCCAGGGTATTCGACCGTCCTTGTCAGGATGGATTTTTAGCTAAGCTACGCTCTCATAGTATGCCTAGAAAGTTCTGTATATGGCTCTCGTGTTTCCTCAGAAAGCTTTCTTTACGAGTGGCAGATAACGGATTTCTTTCTAACACCTTCACTATTAACGCCGGTGTGTCCCAAGGTTCTATACTGTCTCTCACTCTCTTTCTCATTTACATTAACGATTTGCTGGAAAGGACCAGGAATCCAATCTATAGCTTTGCAGATTACGTAACCCTTATTTCTTCATTCACTTTGAATGCTCGAACAGAAAAATCTGCAGATAACAAGAAGTTGCTTAACTTCACAAAGACCTGGAAGAATTTTATCTTGGTGGAATTTAACACTAGAAATACTCAGGAGGCAGTTTTTTCTAAAAAGTTAACGTTGCTTAGCGTGGGGGTGTGGGATAGAATATCACCCTCGGTACGTTCTGCATATCGTAGAAGCCGACTAAAAGAACAACTTAGGTGGTAGATGCCTAGATCCCATTAGGCAACGCCTGGTGTGATATCATCGCATCGGCTTAGGCTGCGTGAAGTTGCTTAACTTTTCGTGGCTGTGCCGATGTCTCCAGACCGTGGGACCAAATAGCACGATGAGGCACCTGAATACATAAAATTCCAGAGGTAAAATAGCTACTCATTCGGATCTCTGGGTTGGGCTGACTCAGAACGCCAATGTGCGCTTTAAAATAGATTTTTACGATATTTAAATTCGAACAAGTCGATGCATCAACACCTGCAATCAAACAAACCTCATACATATACTCGCTCTCTGCGTTTCCAAGTTCAGTTCATCGACCAGCACAATCAACATTTTCTATCCTGGATACGATTTCTATTCTTGATTTAGTCGTAACTTTGGAACCTGTCTTTTTGTCAGAAGCGGCCTTTCTTGCGAAACTTTTATGCCATGTGGTTAAAAATAACGACTCAACAAATCATAAGGTTTTTCTACTGCCTCTATCGACCACCAAGTGATACAAACTTTAGAATACTTTTCGCTTCTCTTGCAGACACAATCGACAATTTACAGATTAACTATTAAAATACCGAAATTGCCATCCTGAGCGACTTTAATGTCCACAACATCAACTGGAGACAAACAAGGACGTGAAGCTAAATCATTCCCAATCAGTTGTAGCTTACTTCAGCTTATTGCCGAACCAACACAGATCCCTGATCGAGACGGAGAGTTCGCCAATTTCTTTGTTCTGTTTTTAACCACCAATCCAGAGATTTACACTGTCACCGTAAATCCGCCGTTAGTTTCTTCCGACCATAAAATGCTTTCGACATCCTGTATCCTACTAATCAGCGACAGAGAGGGGCCTAAACCACTAAATAGGAAAAATTTAATGTTTTCGATTCTACGATCCATCTGTCTCGCTAAGGAGGTTTCCGATCTAATTTTGGCTGGTATGGACACATATATCCCTTTTTCGAAGAAATGACCTTGGTTTGACAGAAAATGCAAAGAAGCTGTTGCCTCTAAACCTCTTGCCTATCGACAATGGCGTAAAAATCCTAATGTCATAAATCGTAAAATTTTTATTTATGTCCGGAATAGATGCAAAAAAATTATCGACGAAACCAGGGAGATATACAATCAACGAATTAGAAACAAACTTCTGGCTTGACCGAACAATTCCAGGTCCTTTCGGTTACTCGCTAAGGCGGTTAGACAAAATTTCACCAATTCCACTGTATCATCACTAACACGGCCAGATAATTCTGTTGCAACACCATCTGTTGTGAAAGCGAACTTATTGGCTGAAACGCTGCCGTCGATTTCCGAGGAAAAACACTTCTTACTATTCCCATAGTGCAGTTAAAGATGCCTGATATTGTCTTCAGACAGCGTATCATAAAACGTATTTTCATGAAGCTACCCACCAAAAAAGCTTCTGGCGCTGACCAAATACTTGCCATAGTACTCAAAAACTGCGCGAAAAAACTAAGACCAGTTTTCTGTAAACTATTCAATCTATCCTACAGAAAGTGAATATCTCCTTCCTGTTGAAAATGCGACACAGTTCAGCCGATATCGAAAAAGGCGAAAAAATTTACAGTTCGTCAAAAAGACCCTACCAAACAACTACCGACCAGTCGCATGGCTTTCAATAATATCGAAAGTCATGGAAAAGGCTATAAGTCAACATTTTCTAAAATATCTGGAAGAATTTAATATTATTAGCGACCATCAATATGGCTTTCGTAAACATAGATCAACAGGAGCTCTTTTGACTTTTGTAATACATATCTGGACCAACGCAATTGAACCTTTTGAAGAACCTCTAGAAGTTGCTCTTGATATATCTCAGGCATTCGACGGTATTTGGTACGATGTATTGTTGGCTAAGCTACGCTTTGAAAAGTTAGTCGACGGATTTCTTTTTAACACCTTCACCATTAACGCCGGTGTGCCCCAGGATTCTATACTGTCTTCTATACTGTCTCCTACTCTTCTTCTCATTTACATTAACGATCTGGTATATAAGATCAGTAATCCAATCTACAGATAGATGACAATACGCTTATCTCTTCATTCACTTTGAACGCTCGAACATCCGCTACTAATGCATATATCCACAGACAGCAAAAAGTCGCTCAACTTGACAAAAACCTGGAAGAAATTCTATCTTGGGGTGCTAGTAACCAAATAGAATTTAACGCTACAAAAACCCAGGCGGCAGTTTTCTCTGAAAAAATTAACGTTGCTGAACCCGACATAGTTATGTCGGAGCACTCCATTCCTCTAGCATCGTCATTCAATTCGCTGGGCGTTAATTTGAGAGCAAATATGTCTTGGCATGAACACGTAGCAAACATAGCAAAGAGCTTCTCAAAAGCTGGGAATATTGTTTCGAACTAGAAAGCTTCACACTCCACAACAATTTTTAATTCTGTACAAAGCTTAAATTCGACCAACGATGGAATACTGCTCCCATGTTTGGGACTTTGCTCCCAAACATATACTGCAATTGTTAGATTCTCTTCAGAAGAGAACTGTTCGCCTAATTGGAGACCCGGAACTGGCCAGCAACCTTGATTCATTGGAATATCGAAGAATGGGTGGCGACTTTTCATGAGAAGTGTTCGATGGATGTAGCCCGTTTAATTCTTCCCAGAGCGGTGCATGCTAGAGATACATGTCTCCCTAATACTTTACATCCGTACGAGGCGATTCAAGGTCAACGTGAATTGAATTTTCCGCACACCTGTAGCTCCTGTAGCGCTTTAGGGATTTCATTACAGAAAGTGTGCTAAACCAATATAAAAAAAATCTTCATTCGTTTTACTAAGCGTTAATTTTTGGGACCGAGTATGTCTTGGAGTGTTGCAAGCATAGCACCTAGCGCTACACAAAAGCTGAGAATATTATTTCGAACTATAAAGCTCTACATACCACAATATTTGTTAATTCTGTATAAAGCTTAAATTCGAATAACGATGGAATACTGCTCCCATGTTTGGGGCTGTTTCCAAACATACACTGTATTTGTTGGATTCTATCTAGAAGAGAGCAGTTCGACTGATTAGAGTCCCAGAGCTAACCAGCAGCCTTGATTCCTCAGAAGAGATTGAAGAACGGTTGATGACTTGAATCTATTTAATTCCCCCTCAGAGCGGTACATGCTAAGAATACACGCCGCGCTAATACTTTGCATCCGTTTGAAGTGCAGCTCCTCGTACTCCTCGCTACTCCTCGTACTACTTTTCAAGTAGTGTTTTATATGGAGAACCTTGTCTTTTTGGAATGATTTGCCCAGTACTCTATTTCTCTCCGAGTACATCTACAGCGATTCAAGACCAACGGGAATCGCTTTTTGCTCATATGCGTGGTTCTTATAGTACTTTAGCACGTATGCTAGGCACAGAAAAAAGTTACAACGGCTACTAGTTATCAAACAATCTATAAAATGTGCCTCAATGACGGTTCATTATTTTTATTGCTAGACTGGAAAAATTCTGTTATGTAGAGACAGCTGTACTTACATTAATATCACAGGAGAGTAAAGTTTTTTGAAATCATATGCAGGGTATATACAAGAATGCGTCACTACAAAATGTCCGAGTGGATTTAAAAATTATTTTACTTGCTTGAAGCTCCTGTTTAAAAAGAGAGAAAGTGAAATTTGTTAATCTAAAATATTTATATAGAGTGGATCCTATATTATAAGAAGTGACATATGTTTTGACAAATTTATATTTGGTCGAGAGACAAAAAATATAGTAATACAATGGGCGTTAATGAGCTATAATACTTAAGGGGTATCTCATTGCAGATAAAGCGTCAAATAAGTGCTGCAATAATAATACAGTCCTCAGCGTTCGTTGTTAACTACATACAAAATAATTATGTTTATTATAGAGAATTTTTCCTTAACATTACCTAACACTGAGAGAGAAAGAGTAATTGAGATAACTAGACGTTGTAAATTGCAAGAAGGACCGGAAACAATTTTTTCATGTATGAAACATATATAGACCTAAAATTTTTGTGTTGAGATTAGCATCAAATATTATAAAAAAAAGTTTTATCTTAACAGCAAATCCTCAAGTGCAAGAGAAATAACGAGATATCAAGCTGAAGAGTTGCAGTTTCGTTTCGAGCTACCCTTAATAGGCGAAGATATTTAACAATACTATTACTATTATATCAGACTAGTTTTTTGTAAAAAATCACCTTTGCTTAAAAGCTGTTCTGAAGGTTTGAAATGAGTCCACGGAGCCCAACTGATCAACTTAAATTGGTAGCTAATTTAACAAAATCATCATATTTCGTTAATTCATTTTACAGTACAAGAATATTGCATACAAAAAAACTTGAACTTTTACGAAAACTGCAGTTTAATTAGAACATATTCAAAAGTAATATGCTTCGTTAAAAATATATATTTATAGAAGTTAAACCTAATTACGATAATGTTTTGTTCAATTTATATAAAGTATTAACATAAAACATATATGTTGTTTTTTTGATTTCTTAAGAGTTTACGATTTTATATACTAATGTTTTTCTTCTTTTTCTTATTCAGCTAGTCCCCGTCCACTCCTGAAGGTAGACCTCCTCCATCCCTTTCCACGCGCTGCGATCCTGGGCAAGCTGCATCTACGTCGCACCCACATGCTGACTGATATCATCTAGCCATACCAGTTGGGTTTGTCCTGTGCTTCATGCAGATATTCTTGGACGCCAACAAGGAAGGCGCTTTGTCCATTTGTCACTAGGACTTTGAGGCACGTGTTCTGCTCACTGTCATTTTAATCTCGCTGCTCTGTCGATCACACCGATGATTCTAGTCGTAGTTCTGATGTCATTTTATTAATATAAAACGTTATGTTTAAATACCTATTTCTTTTTAATAAAGATTGTTTTAGTTAGACTCTATAGTAAATACTTCTAAAAAGCAGTACTAAGTTACTACTAATAACACAACGTGAAATACATGCCATTTCAACTGCTCCCTGCCGCAAGGGGATTTCTCATCTTAAATTACGGAAAAATTAAAAAAAACCAAAATACTTTTTTTTTTTGAGTGGACAGGTTTAATCTAAACAGTGGAAATTGAATCAAATTACGCATTAGTGTTAAGAAATAATCTACAATATAAAGGAGTTCGATCGAAATTTTTAAAGACATAATAACATCATACTTTATTATTGATTGCTACCGTTTAATATAATGGTAAAGTTGTTTGCAGAGACTTGGACATAAGAATATTAGCAAAATATCTAATTAGAACTAAAATTATATTTTAAGACACCCATATGTCAATAATAGTTCTGCAGAAAAGTCGTTGGTAGTCAACTTTATAAATTTAACACTACACTAAATATTTATCTACCAAATTAGCTATGGTAAATGTGAAATGAATGCTGTTTAAATTCGTAGTAAAATTAATTCACAAAATTATAACATGGAAAGATAAAAAGAGTTAGTTTATAAGATTTGACATTAAGATATACCCCTGCAGAAAGTATAAAAATATCACTTTTTATCAGTTCATAATTACATAGAAATATTTAATTTAGGCATAGGTTTACTATTATTTATATATAAACTATCCATAGATTTCAAAAAATGTTGGTATTGATTTAAAAAATCACAAAATATAATATAACTTCATTCGACCACCACGAAGTTGAAAGATTTCTAGGATTTCTTTAAATTAAAATGTTTATTTATACTTATTATAGGATATGAAGTTGCATAAGCTTTTCAAAATAAATAAATCTAAACACTAATATAGTACACCTGTTTAAATCAATTGTGTCTGCGGTATGGCCACCCCAGACACAAGGGCAGCATTTAAAATTTGTTAAAATAATGCAATATCTTTATTGTATTGTACAAAATATATTTAACAAAAATAATAAAGCATAATTTTTTTTAGATTTGTTTAGAAATTTTTGGTAACAAGACTAAATAAAGCTCTTCCTGATGATTTTAAACAAGAACCTTTTAATAATATAACTGACATATTTACTTTCTATTAGTTTCAAATTGTATCATCTTAATAGTGATCGAAAAAATCGATTCTATTAGTTATTTCAATTCATATTGTCTTTTACTCTACGCGCTGTAGAGCCCTGTGGTGGTATTGTATTCTCCGGGCTAGTGAACTGTTGGTCGCTGATATGCGCTTTATGTTATTGACCATTTTCGTATAGCTATGGAGGTGAAAAAACTTTTTAACAAAAAAACCGACTTCAAAAAACCAGCACATCAAGTAAAAAATAATGTTTTTGAAACACTCGTAAAATATCTCTAAGGTATTGTTTTAATTTGTCAATTCAGTTACTAATTCCGACTTAACAAATCCTACAAATGTTAGAAACGAAAAGGTTTATAATTGGTTATATTTGATACAAAAAATTGGTGTCGACTTCAACAGTTATCTTTTTATGAAGAAATCATTATAATAAATAATAGCTGTTTTTAACATTTGTAGGATTTGTTTATACGGAATTAATGACTGAATTGTTAAATTAAAGCAATATCTTATCTTAGTGGTATTTTACGAATGTTTCAAAAATATTAGTTCTTACTTTATGCAGGCAAAATTTTGTGTGCTGGTTTTTTGAAGTTGTTATTTTTTTTTGTTAAAAGTTTTTATTTTTTGCTTTTTTAACAGCAATTTTGTCAAGGTAAAGTTAGCGCATAATTTTGTTAACTATTAGTTTAAAGAACTCATTTTCCTATTTATGTCTTATATATCTATGTCCTTCATAGGTAAATACTGCCATTATTCTGTTCGGAATTAGTGTTTGGTATATTGATTGCTTTTAAAATAAAAAATTTTGTTGCGGACGTATAAATTCACAAAACACACATCCTAAAATAGTTTTCAACAAATTCTTTTTCCGATCTTCGTTGAAAATTGATGACCTTGATTTTGTTTATATACCAATTAAATTATCAAAGGTAACGTACTCCTGATAACTTTCACTCAATCTACACTTTATGGAAAATGTTCCAGAATTTTTTCAAAATTTTTCGCGTCAATTTTTGGCGGTTTTTGAAAAATGTCATGAAGAAAAATTTCCACGAGTATTACATCATATATATTTTTAAACCAGTGTTTTCATAAGCTTTCATTCACTCAAGGACCTGGTAAAATTTTTTTTATCGCTTCCGATTCCATCCCCAAAACTAACCCCTTAAGTCAAAATTTAACTTTCAAGACTATACGGCTTTAATTGAGCGATAAATTCCAATATTTGTGCCAAATTTCAACTCTCTATGCCAAATAGTTTCGGATACAATCTGGTGTGGCAGACGGACAAACAGACGGACATCGAAGTGATCCCATAAATGTTCCTGAACTAACCTGAACTAAAAAGAATCATCCAAATCGGTACATACTTTCCAGAGTTATTGGTGTTTTAGTTTAAATTTTTTAGGATTTTCTCAGAAACTATATAACCAATTTCAATAAAATTTATATGGCCATCTCGAATATGTACTCTCTCGAATAAAAAAATAATCATCCAAATCGGTACGTATTTGCCAGAGTTATGCGGTAACCTACATTAAAAAATACATACGCGTCGAATTGAGAACCTCCTCCTCTGTTAAACATACTGTATATTTCAGAATATAAAATAGAATTTATTATTTCATCACATTAATATTCAAATAACTTTAAACCTTTTAATCAACTGGACTCGTTGAGTTATATCCACTAGATGACGCAACAAATTATTTAGCTGCTTTTAACTTATGCTCAGTGCCCAGTGGTACATTAAAAAATTAGATATTTTTTTTACATTATTTACTGAAGCAATGATAAAAATCGTTATTAATATCTTATTTCCAGAAATACTCTGTATTCGTACATTGATAAATCACAAAAAAATTTGTAAAAATCTTTTACGTTCGCAAAAGAGGAGAAATTTATTAACCTATTTCCTCGGACAAAAGCGTCAGTTATTAAGAGGCCATCCTGTCGGAATATTTCTTTCTGGTAATTGAATTCGGTTATGGCCGCCGTCGTATTTTATTTAAATGAAGTCGCAGGTGGGTCGTTCGATTTGCACTCGCTTACTAAACTTGCCATAACTTACCGTTATAATGTAGTGGCTGTAGAATTTTATATTTGCTCTTTATAAACCGAAAAACAGGACATATCTTATTAATTTTAGTCTTGTATACTCGTATTCATGTTAAGTAATAACCAGGTAATACCTACTTAATTTGTTCTTGATTTATTTTAAATTAGTAATATAGAGGGTCATAAAAATAATTTAATGTAATGCAATATATTCGTATTTCTTTCGTCAATTTGAATAGTGGAAATTATTATATAATTATTCGAACACGTGATATAAAGAAACCGGCAAAGTGCAAGTCAGACTTACTCAATTAGTGTTCTGTACCGTGATTCCTGAAATATCCTTAAAATTCAGTCACAAATTCATTTTCAATATAAGAATTACGAAGAATATATAAAAAGCGAGACATCCTTGTAGTAAAAGTTTAAAAGAAAATAATTACTATGTAAATATTTGTTTCAGTATAAATGTGAAGATATCACAACTGATAATCCTGGCTAAATTGACAACTTCCTACGAAAAGAATCTCTTCCATCTTGTCAATCAAAATATATATTTTTTATACCGAATACATTTTCGTGATAATTTTCGCCTAATTTACACCTTATGAAAAATATTCCAGAATTTTTTCAAAACTTTTTGACTAATACTCTTAAAGATAAGGTGTGGACAGGGAATTTGACAAGGAAAATTTAAGCGAGTATTACAACATATACTATATATTTTTAACTCATGTTATCACAAGCTTTCATTTGACACCCCAATCGACGACTTCGCGAATATTTTTGTTTAACTTCCGAGTTAACTAAAACCAACCTCTTAGAACAAAATTTAAATTTTTAAAACTATGCGGCTCTGATTAGACCATCAATTCCTGCAGTTGTGACAAATTTCAATCAACTTTCTGTGTCAAATACTTTCGGAGAAAATCGGGTGTGATAGACAGTCAGACGGACGGACAGACACCTGAGTAATCCTATAAGTGTTCCGTATAGATTACTAAAAAGGTATCTTGCCTTCACTACTTACCTTCTGCACAGGCTAAATTATTCTTTGTGATATTTTTCATAAGATAAGATTGGTCGGTCATTATAATATTTATAAGCAGAGTATATTGGAAAAATAGGTTATTTTTCTTTTATTAAGCAAGTTTGAAATACTATTTCACTAGTAGAAACCTGTTATTTATGTGAGCGATAAAAAATAATATTAATACTAGAAATATTAATCATATTACTCACATTCGGATTGTGTCACAAAAACGGACAATAACATGAAGGGACTGAAGCAATTCCCTCCCTAACAGAAACTTGTAAAAAAATAGTATATGTACTGATATTTGTATAAATTATATTCAGGATTTGCCATCATATCAGATCATTTGTGTCAGCTTTAGGTACAAAACACTTTACAGCGGAGAGAAATAAAATTCAAATTACGAATTTGAATTTTATTTGTATCGAGTTAGACTTATAATCTATAATACCATATAACCAATAATTCGGTTCTATTTCATCATGATATCAAATTATCTTTCTAAAAGTCATTGTGCAGTCGTGGCAGTTGTAAATGCTGTGCTAAAATTTTTGATCTTAAATTAGGAAAAAAAATTAATCAAATATCATATTTTTCTTAGTTAAGATTAAAAAGCAGTTGTTCATTTGAAAAACTACGCCAGAGGACTTTTACAAAATCTGATTTATTTTGTATATACGGACTGGTCCAACCAATTCAATAAAAATATTCAGAAAAAGTAGTACAAACTAAAAGCTATAATAATAAAAGCTGACGTTTTATTAAATTTGTAAAAAGTCGTGAGCCATATAGAATTTTTTATTTATTTTCAACCAATCTTTTACCAATATTCGCATATTTAAAAGCAAATATCTCTAGAGAGTCTATCGAATATTTTATGTAATTGTTATTGGTTAGAACATGTAGAAAATATAGTTTAGGCGTGAGTCGCAGTTAGTGTTAATATCACAACTGTATGGCAAAAATAAATATACCTTTTTACTTATTACTTAAAAGTTTTATTTAAACTTCTTGCATTTATTGGTGTGTAGCAAAATATAGAATATTATATGGAAATTGAGTTACTTACCCAAGTTTCCCATCTCATAATTTACTTACAGGCAACTTATGAATGTCAAAGGAACAGAACAATGCCTCTAGTTCTGCTATTACTTTTGACAGCTTCTGCGACGATTTTCTTTTGTTTTGTATATGTACTTGCGTAAATAAGCCAAAATAGTGGAGGTACTTAAAGATAGGCCTCACGTGTGAATGAGATTTGTTAAAAGAAATATAACACGGAGAGCCATGTACATTTATTCGGAAAGCGGAATAAACTTAATGGTTTTGAAACAGGTCAGAGTTAGATGGCAACTAGTATGGGAGTGTAAATACTTACAGGCGAATCCAGTGGACAGACAGCCTGCTTTTCGTCCAGGTGGCTGGCCATACGAGTACTAAGAGACATGAGGGGGATAACAAACTGACCAACTGACCGATACTAGGGCCCTAGCGACGACACGGGACCTGAGCCCTTATTGGGAGTTCCTTGCGATATGGGCGGTGCATCGAGTGTAAATCTATTCAACAGTAAATTTACGAAAGGTTGGAATGAGGCAACAGGGATGACATACTATAATCTAAGAATCTTAAAAAGTGATCTAGCCCTGAAATTAAAAAGAAAAGACCTGAATACGGTGGCAGAAATCTTTATAGGGTACTGACATGAACTCGTATAGGGACGAAAGACGGTCCAGATTGCAAATGGTGCATAAAGGAGGAGAAACATTAGGAGGCAGCTTTTCATCTAATTATGTGTTGCCACAGAATCACACGAACTAGATAAACTAACCTTCGATCATCAATAATTTAGTACTTAAAATGTATTAAGAGTAACCTGGAAGGCTCCAGTTTGTTTTAGAGGCTGTCGACCTGCCAGAATCTAAAATGAGGCACGTAAAAAATTGCTTTTGAGTTGCCTAAATAATCTATGTATTTAACCCATCTACTAGCTGTATATCTACCATCCGTTCCGAAATGATATGTTAAAGATTATTAGTGAAACTCGATACAAATAGTATTCAAATTCGTAATTTGAATTTCATTTCTCTCTGCTGTACAGTCTTTTCTATCTGAAGGTACAAAAGCTGACCCAAATGATCTGATATTATGGCATATTCTATATAAGAGTTACACAAATAGCAGTTGGATTACATATGCTATTATTAATTAAAGTTTTGTTAGTGAAGGAATTACTTCAATCCCTCTAAATTACTGACCGTGTTTATGATACAATCAGCAAATGAGTAGTATGTTTAATATTTTCAGTACTAATATTATTTTTTATCGCTCATATAAGTAACAAGTTTCTGCTAGTAAAAAACTGTTTCAAACTTGTTTAATACAAAAATACCTATTTTTGCAACACATTTATAAATTTTATAATGATCGACCAATATTTATCTTATAACATAACATATTTAGTCAAAATATCATTAAAATTAATTTAACAGAGAGAGACAGACAAGCACAAAAAGGTCTATAAGTGATAGTTTTGGCCTCTATATATATTGAGCAATATCTTCCAGACTCTTTTTTGAAAATTAAACAATTTAATAGTTCCGTTTGGATTCTGTTCTATGTACACACCTAGATTATTAATTTTACATTCTTCCGTTCGCGAACAAAAGTTTACTGCATATTTGAAATCGTTTTCATGGTTTAGAGATATTTAAATATATCGTAAACGGTTATAATGAATTATGACCATATCTTTTAATCCACGATTTGGATAATAAAGTTAAAAAGTACCAAACATTATGTTTAAATAAAGAAAAACTATTAATTAGTGCTTTTAACGAACTAACAAACTTTCCATTTTTAGTGTTCCGTATGGAACACTTATAAGATGACTTCGATGTCCGTCTGTCTGTCACACACGATTTTCTCTGAAACTATTTGACATAGAAAGTTGAAATTTGATACTAATATAGGAATTGATGGCCTTATCAGAGCCGTGTAGTTTTTAAAGTTAAATTTTGACTTAGGGGGTTCACAAGTTCAAAAATATATACAATGTAGTACATGCGCACACTTTTCCTTGAAATACTATTTCACTAGTAGAAACCTGTTATTTATGTGAGCGATAAAAAATAATATTAATACTAGAAAATATTAATCATATTACTCACATGCGGATTGTGTTACAAAAACGGACAATAACTTAAAGGGACTGAAGCAATTCCCTCCCTAACAGAAACTTGTAAAAAAAATAGTATATGTACTGATATTTGTATAAATTATATTCAGGATTTGCCATCATCTCAGATCATTTGTGTCAGCTTCAGGTACAAAACACTGTACAGTGGGAGAGAAATAAAATTCAAATTACGAATTTGAATTTTATTTGTATCGAGTTAGACTTATAATCTATAATACCATATACCCAATAATTCGGTTCTAGGGGGTTCACAAGTTCAAAAATATATATAATGTAGTACATGCGCACACTTTTCCTTGTATTGTTTTTAAAAAATAGCGAAAAATCGCTGTCCCCCTCCCTTATCTTCAAAAGTACTGATCAAAAGATTTTGAAAAAATTTTGGAATATTCTCCACGGGTGTAGTTTGAACGAAAATTATCAGGAGTGCATTACCTTTAATAATTTATCTGGTATATAAAGAACACAAAAATTTCAAGGTCGTCAGTTTTCAGCAAATACCGAAAACAAACTTTGTTGAAAACTCATTTGATATGTGTTTTGTGAAGGCATTGATCATTTTATACCTACGTAACAAATTTTTTTTTTTAAAGCAATCAACGGACGGAACACTAATTGCGCAAGTTCAACTTGTACTTCACCGGTTATTTCATATTTATTTGTTGGACCATATTGGTTTTATATGACTTTTGCTATTCTATTTTCATACGATCGTAATCTCTTAAATCGAGATGAGTGAGATTCACTAAAAAGATCTAAAAGTTATACTTAGTCTTGTCATGCAAGTTAAAAATAAAGATTTGTATTATCATTATTGCATAATTTAAATGAATCAAAAAAGTATTATTTACTATAAATTTTACATTACTTTTATCCCGGAATAAGGATCCATAGTAAAAAGAGGAAAACATAGTCGAAAACAAGCTTACCTGTTCAAGTGAACACTAATCATGTTTACTATTTCAAATAAATTATATCATTTGATTTGAATTGTATTAAGAAGTGTTATTTTTAAAGAAAAAAATTACAAATAATATTTGTAACGAACTATGAAACCTTATGCTTTTTTCGAAGATTTTAATGGCCCTTAAGTTGCTTATAAGATATTTTTAGAATAAAGAGCTTTGCATACTCACATGAGTGAGTTGAGAACATTTTAATATTTTCATAATTCTTACTCATTTAATTCTCAGAATAATGAACGACACATCACTTTCGTATCTAGAAGAAAAGTCAAAGACAAGATTTCCTGCAAACAAAGGCCTAGTCACAGTGAACAGTAAAGGAAACATGTTTCCACCCTTAAGGTTCGAAAAACTTTATGTACTTACGGGTTTATATATACTATAAACTGTGGTACATTTTGACTTGTTCAAAAAATTCTCAAACAAATAATGTAACTAAATCAATGTAAGCATTTGATACAAAATTATCCATATTCATTTTTAGTGCTAGGATAATTTTGGACAGTAATTTGCTGATTTGGAACATTTTTTTTGAATTTTCTTTTTAATACGTTGTGTACTTTCGTATCTTCGTTTTTCTTTGGAATTATGATAATGAAATGCTGTACAAGAGTATCAAGGCTTTTTAGTGAAAGAATTGTATGGGTTAAGAATTTTTTTCCCATATTTTATTTTTTACACCACTCTTGCTTGCAACTGCTGGTTATGCTCCTTCTAACTCAAACTCCCTATACTCTTACTAGCCTTAGCTTATATCAAAATTAAATTGAAAATTATGCAATAAAATATATAAGTTGTATGATATATAATCTGTCTTTTCTTTGGATCACCTACAATTATTTTTGTTCACAAATCTTGAAATATTTATAAGTACAGTCTGTCAAGTAAGAACGCGTCCGCGATAATTAATTTTTGTTAGATCGAACTATAACGATTCAACAAAAAATTGGTAGAGGGAACCTTTGTCTACGACGCATTTTAGCAGAAGAATCAGTCGAGTCCGAACTTTCGTCGAAATCACGTAAAATGCAAAATGATTCACTTGCTTGCGCATCGATTCGAGGCAGTCATTCTTTGTTCCCATCCAAAGTAGCCTAAAATGACACATTCCGCGACCGTTAAATATATTAAAAAGTCGATATCGTTTGTGAAGAAGTAGATAAATCATTTTAATGAGACGAAAAATGTCGATGACTTGCCAAAACGTGGCTTGGTAGGCAAAGTCATTCCAAAAGTCGAAAAGCGAATCGTGTCTTTGTTGTTTTAATTGGAACCGCAAAATAATGCTGCATCGAGGAGCGATAAAATTAATAAAATCGAATTTGAATGTGTTCTATGAGACCATTTGACAACATCTTCGTGCTCATGATGTCAAATTTCGAAGCACCTTGAAGAAACTCTTGTTGGGAGAAAATCACGTCGCGAAGCGGTTTGCTTGTGCCCACGATAAAATAATAGAGTGGCCCTCACAATCGCCGGACGCCAACCCTATTGAAAACGTTTGGTTCCTTGTAAAGAGAAAACTGAGAGGAAAGACTCTGAGGACTCAACTGTCTCGCGAGATTCGAAAAATTTGTAGAGAATGTAGAAAATCTCGTCGACAGTATGCCTCAAAGATGCCAGGCGATTATTGATGCAGGAGGCGATTGGACGACTTCCTAAGGTAATTGCGCCGTTGTTAGCATACCAAAGAATACACTGATGACAAAAAAAAATACGAGCGGTCACGTTCTTACTTAACAGACTGTAGCAATATATGTTAGAAAATAAAATAGGAATGGTACGAACTATACTTTATACTGTTTGAATAGTTATGAAATATGCACTTAAATATTAATGATAAGGAAATTTTCTCCAACTAGAAATGTCACACAGATAGGATATAGAAATGTGATTGTTACAGTAAGCGGAATAAGTTACTATCTGGGGTCTTAATGAACATATGTATACTGACTGTCACATGTACAAAAGGATTCATTTTACTTTTCGCCAATGTGCGTCCTCAAATACAACTAATTTAATACATGACTGGGATAATGATTTCTAAAAATTGACAACATATTAACTTACGTTGCTCATCAGGTAAGTTCATTATAAGTAATGCGAGTAGAAATTTTTAATCCTACTTTTTTAATAGAAAGTAGGTGACACACTCACGTGGGTGAGTATTAAGTACTTTTTGTTGTATGAAATTATTAGTGGGACACATTTTATATTATGGAAATAAGTTTGGTTAATTTTAATATATTACAAGTTTAGATATTATGCATTCTTTATTTCTTTCCTTATCGTGTTATTTCTACTCAGCTTCTTAATTTTGGATATAGGCTTCACCACTAACTAACGACAGTTTGTGGTATTAAGAGTAAGATATCTATATATAAGTCCCCTTTTTCCCTCCAAATCACCAGTTTATTTTAATTATATCTCTGTCTCGTTTACCATCGTAAGGAAGTCAACCAGAGGTTTCACGGTTCTATCTTTGCTCTCTGTTATTTCTTGATAATAACAAACTTATTTTATAAGAGATATTCACCAGTTTTACTTCATTTAAATTTGTCATATGTATAACCATAACCACTTCTAGAATTTACTGAGTAGGTCAAGTAAGTCTCTTGAAGAAAAAAGGCTATGGACGTTGTTTTAAAAAAAAATTGCACTCTTCCTGATCTGCTTATTGTTAAATCACTTTAAACTTATTTATATACATACCATAACTCAAAAGATAAAGTAATGCTACGTAAGCATATGTGATTAAAAATTATCAAGAATAATATAAATAAACCTTACTTTATACTAATTTTGTAACATTGTAAACCCCCTTCGTACTGTCTCTGGTTTCAGAGCGGTGGAGGGACTTGCGTGTATCAAGGACGATTGGAATGAACCACGGAGAGCATGACTAGTTACCGTGCTTTCGTTAGTCGTCCTAATTTGAGATGCTAAACTAAGACCGATACACACACATACGCTCACTCGAGACACTGATAAGCAACACGCTTACCTGTGCCTACTTACCCGCGTCTGGACTTTTTCCAAGGTCACAACCAGACATTACACTTTCACAAGCAAAACACACACACTTCACAAACAGATACATGCGTGCGCACTTACACGTTCCTGTAATAACAGGAACAAAACATTACACCACACTTCACATGGGCTTAATCTTAACGTATTACGTTAAAGTGCTGAAAGGATGAATGATGCTGAGCCTATCAGTCATCATTTGGCATAATATGCGACCTTCCTTGTAATCGTACAGAAGGCACTGCGAACGTCAACTTCTTATTTTCTTCCTACTGATAGGAATTTTATGGATGAAAATGACATAAAACCTCTAAATGAGACAGCATAAAACTTAATGAAGACTTCCTGTGCTAGCATATGTATATAACACCGATACAACTTTCACACCTAAAACCAAGAAAATTGATGTGCAAGGGATCAACCGTGTAACATTAATAAACTCAGCTTGAGGCGAATTTTTGGTGCCCAGTGATGAAAAGTTGGCATTCAAGTTATAAAAAACGAGACGAACCAATCCGCCATAAGAAAAAAACGAGCCAAAAAAACCGCCTCTAACTATCGAGGAGGCTTGCACGACTCCTCCATTGGGGCTTCTGTTACCATCAACTCTTGCGCAGGGAGTCCTTACGATCTGTCGGGGACTGCCTTGAGATCCGATTGCAGAAATCCAGACGTGGAATGCATGCCCATATTAAACATCTATTCTAGGTTCCGACCATCAAACTGAGATATTAGGAAGTTGATAGTCTCCTCAGCATACTTTTCATTTGACTCAGAAGGGTAACCACCTCCTGCAAAGTTAGACTCTTTTGGAGTAGCTATGACAACAGTCCTCGCTGAGATGTTTTACTATAATACTTGGTACGTAATTACTTCTAGAAAATCAGAAAAACGAACTGACAGGGTATCGACATAACAGTAACCACTGTGTCTATTTACCGCAGGGTAGGAAACTGGCAAGTATCAAATGAAGCATCGACGTCTGACTACTGGAAATTTAGCAACTAGGCATAACTAAACATTTGCCACAAGGCCAAAAGTGCTGGTTAGGCAACTACAAATCGAATAGTCAGCTATGAAAGCATCAAATGGGCTATAGGGACTTTTGAAGCCTACAAAAGGCTAGAATTAGATGGAATTTTTTCAGTACTTGTACAAAAATGGAGACTCAATCTGGTATAGCAGTTTTGCAGAATATATCGAGCATGTATTGCACTGGGCATGGAAAAATGCCAAGGTGATCTTCATACCTAAAACTGGACGTGAAAATTACACTGAAGTTAAAGTATATCGACCAATCAGAGACTCAATCTGATACCACATTTTTGCTGAATATATCGAGCATATATTGCACTGGGCATGGAAAAATGCCAAGGTGGTCTGCATACCTAAAACTGGACGTGAAAAATACATCGAAGTAAAGGTATATCGACTAATCAGCCATAAATCTTTTGGGCTGAAAACGCTGAAAAAATTGATATTAAGGCATTACTAGAGAGGGGCCACTTCTAGAAAACCCTCTGTATAAACATCAACACACCTATCAACCAGTGAAATCATGTGAGCCAACTTTACACAAGCTTATAGTAAGGGTCGAATCATCTCTGTACCACAAGGAGATTGCAATGGGTATATTTTATTGACATACAGAGAACTTTTGACAATGCTTTCTTCGTCTGAAGGATTACAGCCATGGTATCGACCATATCACAAGCAGCTGGCCAAGGAACATGCTTTTATATCGGCAAATAAAAGCCAAGTTAAATAGAGACACCTTAAAAGTAGAGGTGACCCAAGGATGCCCACAGGGATTAGTGCTATCGTCACTCCACTACAACTTAGTGATTAGCTACTGACTCGGCCAAACTTATAGGGCTTGTATGCCCAAGGATATGCTGATGATATAGTTATACTTCTCCAAGGAAGCATACCGTCAGCTCATGTAAAGAGCTCTAAGCAATGTAAAGCGATGATGTGAGGAAATAATTCTGAAAGTCAACGCAGTAAAGGCTGCTGTTATACTGTTTACAAAAAGAAGAGCCAAGGCAATTACAACAACTGTATCTACGAAGGACGGATAAAAATCGTTAATGAGTACAAATATCTGGGCTGGACACTAGATATGAAATTATTGTGGAATAAACAAATTACACAACACCTTAGTTAAGCAAAAATGAGATGCAGGAACTTATTTGGGAAAATGGGGGGCCTTAAATCAAAGATGGTGCTTTAGCTATACGTCATGGTCATTAGACTCATGGTTACATATGAACATGGTGAACGAAACAGAGCAGCGAATAAGAACCACGAAGCTAAATTGGCTACAGAGATTGGCTTGCTTATTTTCCACTGTGGCTGTAAGTTGCACCCTCCGCAGCTATGGCAATAATTCTAGAAATAATACCCCTAGATATATACATAAAAAAGCGAGGCGTTTAATAGCGCTTATCGAACAGGGAAAAATGGGGAATGGAAACAACAACCTGTATAATTTGGGCACAGTAGAGTTATAGATCAAATCGAAGAAAAACGTATAATTTCGAAGAATTATATAGTATTGGATGCGAACCAAATCTCTGCATGGAGGTGAAAACTCTGAGGAGTGAAACAAGTCTGGTCTACTTTTCATACGGGTCAAGAACTTAGAGCGGAATTTGCGGTGGCATATATGCAGAAAAGCCCGTGGGGTTTTAACATGCCACTAGGGACAAGTGAAACAATATTTCCAATATTCCAGGAGAAATTTATGCAATACAAGCATGTATTTACGAGAATAATAGAACGAACTGCCACAATTAAGAAATATGTATTCTTCCAGACAGGCAAGTTGCGATAAAGGCTTTAGATGCCTATCAAGTCAACAATACAGGCTCCAGAACCAGCGACAAATGGTCATATCAGCAACATCTAGATCATTGGCTATCCACATCTGGCCAAAGACATGCGAGGAACGTAATTGTACCTTTAAAGGAACTAACAACTGACGTCCCTTGTTCAGCAGGGGCCCAGACCACACTAGTTGTGAAATTAATCACCGGCTACTCTTACGTGAGGAAAAATTTACAATACATGGTTATCCATAATGGTCCCTTGACATTCAGACTATGTGATGCAGAAAAAGAAACTTTTTGTACGGTAGAAAGGACATAAACTGTTCGGAGATCTAAATCATGGAGATAAAGTATCACATGAAGGATGCTAATAAACCTTCTTAAAGGGACGACGCTAATGTAACCAGGGGGGGACAAAATAACCAAAGAGATTGCAGTGCAAAAATATGTAGGCCTTTCCCGCCGACAACCAACCATCAAACCAATCAATATTGTAAACGTTAAAAAAATCATATCAATGTTATGTATTTTTAATTATTTTAATAATTCATGGAATTATATATGTCCAATCGTATCTAAATGCCCTCTAAAAGTCTTAAAAATGTGAATGACATCCAAATAAAATTGAATTGTTACAAATCCTAGTTAAGACTGTTGTCGAAATACAAGCTGGAATATTAAATAGACATTTAAATAATAATGAAAAGGAGATTCTCTAGAAACGTCACTCATTTAGAACGTGAAAATGTAAAGGCTATGATTATCTGAATAAGCTACTATGCTGAAGTCTCCATATCAGCGTATGACATCTATCTACAAGAATAATCATTTCCATGGGCGTACTTAAAATATTGTAGAACTATTAAAATATTTCATTACATTTAAACTAATTTTGTAGAAGTTAAAAAAATATTTAATCTAGTTATATCTGAAAACATTGTTAATGCTTACTGGGTCAATCTGTTTGTTAAGCAAAACTAAAATATTTTATATTAAAATCGTTAGTTTCAGTTTTGTAGATATTGTCAAGGATGTATGTAGCAATTTTTAAGTTATGAAAGGTTATCGTGGCATAATACCGATAATGTCTTCTTTCTCCTTTAATATTTTGTTCTACCTGGTATTCCAGTTCTGAATATACGAGTAGGTCTCTCCGATACCAGTTTTTTATGTAATATGCATTTATATTCACTCAAATTTTCTCATAAAATAACATTTTTATTTCATGTCAGGGCTATCTATTCCACGTTTACATTCATAGAAGAACCAAACTTCACTATTTCAGCTTCCGTCTCTTAGTTTTCGGTGTGGCCAGAATTTTAAGTTACCTTATTTTTTTACTTTATTTTAAGAAATCACACCTTCTCTAGCGTGCTTCTTTTAAAGTTACAGGCTGGCTAGGAATCTACTATAAGTTAAAAACGTAATACATAGAAACGCTTCTATAATATTATATAATTTCGACTATATTTTGGTGGGAATCAAAACCAGAAAAAATGGTCATGTTAATGTTTGTGACAATTTTTAATCATTTTAACTGGTTGATTGACAAGGGGTGATATATTGTCGATAGAAATGTAATATTGTCGTGACAAATAGTTATATAACTTTCGTATTATCTGCAATACAATATAAACAAAACTCAATTATTAAGAACGCTAGCGTACATCATTTTAGAAACTTAAATAGCAATTTCAAATATACCTTTAAATAGCAATTGTAAGAAAATTCTCCCTAACCAGAAATATCATTCACGTAACGCTGTCAACGCTACGATAAGCTCTATGTTGGTAGCTTAATGTACGCGTGTAATGACAAAATTCGTTTTTATGTCTGGTAATCCATCACTGCAGTCGAAATATTTTCTAACCCTTATAATATATTTACTACTGTAATCAGAGATAATTTTATAAAAAAGACTTGCTTTTTGTTGGTTAGTAGCCAACCCATCATTTTGATAAGTCATAGGTATTTTCTCTTGTAACAATAAAATAGTACTTTTATCGTAATTTATAGATTATGGAAGATTGACGTAAAAACCCAAACTTTATAGCTCAGTCTTGCAATTATTGTTCTCCTCTAATAGACTCCAGCTAATATTGTGAGTTATATGCCTTCTATTAATCCAACTTGTCGCTTAAAATCATCTCATTGCATTTGAATTCTACCCAGGCCTCGTTTACCAATCGAAGAAAATGATGTCGGTTTAGGGAATTGATCTCATGAGCGATCAGGAAAACACTGATGGTAAATACACAACTACAAGACAATAAAAATGGTGACTATATATATATATATATATATATATATATATATATATATATATATATATATATATATATATATATATATATATATTTATATATATATATATATATATATATATATATATATATATATATATATATATATATATATACCGGGTGACACAACCAACATGTAACACCTTGTATTTTTTTTTATTTTGAAAGTTACATATTTGCATTTTTAGATACCAGATTGAAACACTATTAGGCTTTTTTATCACTTAAGAAATATTTTTAACTACTTCCAGTTTGACTGGAAGTGACTGCAACTTCCTTATTTTTAACGGAACCCTGTATATTTCAATTTGCCTTAAAATTTCCAACGATGTATCACAAGTTGATATTTGTTTGACAGGTGACCGGCAAAAACTGATTTAATCTCTTAGATTTAGGCGGCCATGGCGCCTAGTAATTGTTTTTGTTCGTTTTATCTCACTTTGGAAAGAATTTAAGACTATCCATTTCTCGTGCCATTTTCGCGAATCTATATGGCTTCTACAAAATTTTATGTTTTACATTCAGTTACAAAATTTTGTCGTTAAATAATGGTCAATATCACCGAAATTAAGATAGGAACACATATTTTTTATTTAACCTAGTTACACATTAGAGGTTTTTTGCTAACATACATCTAACAGAACTATCTAACGTCAATTGGATTTATTATTATTTTCAGAAAATAAGAAACCTATTTATTAAATAAGCATAACACAACAAAACCGATAATTGTAATTAATTAATATTAGAAAGAAGTAATATTTTAACTAACACAATAAAAATAAATAGGTAAAACTATTTTATACTAGATATAAATTTGCTAGGTATTTATTTCAAATGTTCAAAATGCTGTCCGTTGTTAATCTTACACAATCTTGTTTTTCTCACCGTGGCTCTCATAACGCTCACCAATTGAATTTCAGTAATATGATTTACTGCTCTTTTTAAGCGCATTTCTAAATCATTACTGTCTGTTGGTGGATTTTTGTTAACTTTTTTTTTTAGATGGTTCCATATAAAAAAACAAGCGCAAGATCTGGAAATCTTGCAGGCCACTTATTAGGTCCATTGGTACCTAACCAATTTGCACCTAATCTTTGATTCAAGTAGTTTATTATATTTCTACTCTTGTGGGCTGGTGCGCCATTCTGCTGGAAAATAATGTCTCCATGATTTAAAGGTAAAGTTTCTTCAACATCATTTTGAAAGGACTCCAAATATCTTTCTCCATTTAACGCACCATCAAATATAATAGGACCAATAATTCTTGTGCCAAGGATACCCAACCACACGTTAAAGCTGAATCTTTTTTGATAGGCACTTTCTCGCATAATTCTAGGATTTTCTTAGGCCGAGTATCGAGTATTGTTAAGATTAAATCGACCCAAATTGGTAAATCTAGATTCATCAGAAATTAAAATGTTGTAATGATATTGGTTATCAAGGTGGTATCTTTGCAAAAACAAATTACAATAATCCATTCTTCTTTGGTAATTTCTTTAAAATAAATGTTGATTTATTTGATATTTGTAGGACCTGAATTTATATTTTCTTAAAATGCGGCGAGCGGTTTCACGATTTACGCCAGTTTGTTCTTCAACATGTCATAGAAATTGTAGGATCTACCTGAATAATGGCCAATACATCGATTTCTGATTCTTCGTCACCAATAAATACATCAGCAGGTTCAATCGGTTGCCTTCTAAACTGCTGCTTTCCCCTAAAAAATAACTGTTGGGTGGGTGCCTCCTGTCGGGCTATCTTGCCATATACAACTCGGCGGCTTGTAGGCTATTCTTTCTGCACTCTCCATAAATTAATAATATGTCTATTTTTTCGTCCGTTAAATACATTTTCGTTATCGAAAAATTATTTTTGACGTAAAGTAAATAATAATAATGGCCATTTTGGTAACACGCAGCAACCATGACTTTCGGTTTGTCTATATTATCACAGCCTACTAAGTCCGTAATGAAACTTGTTGATATCACATATTATAATAAAACGGTTTATTTTCTGAAAATTCTGTTAGATGTATGCTGGCAAAAAACCTGTAATGTGTAACTAGGTTACATAAAAAATATGTGTACCTATCTTAATTTCGGTGATATTGATCATTATTTAAAGAGAAAATTCTGTAACTGAATGTAAAGCAAAACATTTTGTAGGAGCCACTTAGACTCCTGAAAATGGTACGATAAATGGATAGTCTTAAATTATTTCCAAAGTGAGATAAAACGAACAAAAGCAATTGCTAGTATCCGCCATGGTCGCCTAAGTCTAAGAGTTTAAATCAGTTTTTGCCGGTCACCTGTCAAACAAATATCAACTTGTTATACATTGTTGGAAAGAGAATTTCAAAGCGAGTAGAAATTGATAATAAATATACAGGGTACTATTAAAAATAAGAAAGCAGTAACTTCCGGTCAAACCGGAAGTAGTTAAAAATATTTTTTGATGTCCCTTTCTGGTATCTGAAAATGCAAATATGTCACGTGCAAAATAAAAAAAATTACAGGGTGTCATATGTTGGATGTGTCACCCGGTATATATATGTATCCATATATATATATATATATATATATATATATATATATATATATATATATATATATATATATATATATATATATATATATATATATATATATATATATATATATATATATATATATATATGTATATATATATGTATATATATATATATATATATATATATATATATATATATATATATATATATATATATATATATATATATATGTATATATATATATATATATATATATATATATATATATATATATATATATATATATATATATATATGTATATATATATATATATATATATATATATATATATATATATATATATATATATATATATATATATATATATATATATATATATATATATATATATATATATATATATATATATATATATGACACGTATGTATAGGGCTTTAAAATATGAATTCACAATCAACTAAAATTAAAGTTTAGAAAGTCCTGTAGACCAAGAGCCAGCAACATATTTCATGTTTTCATTTCAACAGTAGTGAAAATTTAGGTACTACATTTTATATACCTGCTGAACAATAAAAGTCAATTCTGGCAGCCCCCTGCGGCCGGAGTATACTACTATTGAAAATTCTCGGACATTATTTTCTCTTAACTCTCCTTCATAACTTTTCATCGATGATTTAAAGTATTGATCAAAAACTATATTGATTCTTCTACCTCCAAATTGTGAACCCTATGTAAGAATCGTTTTGAGATTATCTCAAATGTTTTTGGTACATTTTTCGTCGTGTGTAATAGGAAAAATCCAATAATTACAACTATATCTATGGAATTTAGCGTATTGTGAACAAGACCTATTTCTAAAAATCATAAAAGTGAAGATGTTTATTTCACAAATTGCACTGGAGTTAGAGGATATGATAGAACTTTAGTAATGACTAATTGATATTTGATTGATATTGCTAATAGCTTACTAAACCGATCTCTTTGCAGACAGACTTCTTGAACTTGTTGTCCAATCTTTATTTTTTTTTCCACACTTCGAATGAAAAATTATGTATTTCTATCTTCTTAATGCTTTGTTCAATCTTGCAGTTGATTTAGCACATTCAGAAATGAACTTCTTCCTCATTTCATCTCCAGTGGTTTCGATGTTCAGTAGATAAGTAGTACCTCCTTCAGATGCTGTTTTCCACTAGAGATATGGAAAAGAAAACTTTTGATAATGCTGAACTAAATGGGTTTACATACTTCGAAAAAGCATCGATAAATTTTTGGGGTTGTATTGAACTTTGTTGAATGGAATGTTTTTCTGAATCTGCAGAAATATCTTGTTTCTTTTTAATGCCTGTTTCGTCATATGTGTGGCTAATTATACTTGTTCTTATATCATGGCTTTTTGCCGATCTTTGTCGAGCTGCTATTGAATTAGTGAAGTATAAAATTCTTGTTAATCGTTTGACTATTTGTTCTAACGTCACATAGATTGGTCGTCTTAAAAAAGATTTGTTTGTTTGACTCCAAAAAAACCGTTCTCCAAAGCTTCATGTAATTCAGGGTAATCCTTCTTTACTTTGATTAAATTGTCATAATATTTAACTAGCCATTTCGAATAATTTTGTTGATTACAACTAAAAAATACTCGTACATTTTTAATTTTAGATATAAATAATAACGTACTAATTGAATATAAATCATATAAAATTTCTGTATCAATCCAAAATATCCATTTAATGTATCCTCTTGATATTTAAAGTATTTAGATAATAACTTTTTGAATGATGTATTAGTCCTTTCTACATTCGAAATCTTATTCCTCCAGAGATTTGTGAGTTCAGTCAAGTCTTTCATTTCAGTTTTTGTAGCGTCTAAGAAAGATCTAAAGTGTAATATTTCCAGTTCAAGAGCCATCATCGGATGAAGACGCTTACACTGATTAAAGTGTTTAGCTTTAATGAATCCTGAGATAGATCCACTTGTTAGTAGATCACTTTCTATCATAATTGTTGTTAACCCACAATAATTGATCAATTTGTAAGTTGTTTTAAAATACGCCATCATAATATGAAAACCTCCTAAATGAATGAAAATATTATTAAATCGTGGTCTTTCTTCTGACTGGATTTGCATGGCGATTTTGGCAATCGCTAATTCGCAAGTTACTTGAATGAAGGGCTGCTGCAATTCATCTGCAATTTTTTGGATCAGTTTTAGCGTTTCAAAAACGGCAGATTTATCTGTGGGTCTGTCTACTGGAGTTAAATAACATATTTTTTGTAGAAGACTTTCATCAACAATTACTTTGCTATTGAAACCAGCCCACATTGGAGTATTCGGAATCTTGAATATATATTTTAGTATCAAATTCAATGGCTGATAATTGACGGTTATCATCGTTTGGTAATAAAAGATCAATCATCAGGCTTCTTAAGGTAAGGTGCTAGTTCAAGAGTTATTGCATCGAAGGTTGTAACATTCATTTTAAGATCATGTTACGACACTGTTTTTCATCCTGTAATTTATATTTTATTACATTTTTATATTTATTGCAGTGATTTCAATTTTTGAACACTGTAGCTTAAAACAGTGTTTTAAATTTTTGAACAGTTTAATTTAAACCGGCAGTGTGTGTAACGCATGTTGCCGATTTGATTTATTTAGTTTGCATTGAATGTGTCGAGATTTGTATGCCCAAGGAGAAGGGACAAAGATATTTAAGCAGCCAGATGAAATTTTTAAGGGCTTTTTTTCGCCAGTAGGCCGTAGTGGTTTTCTTTTCCAGCACGCCAGAGTGGTTAGTAATGCAGTAGTGCAGTAACGGTTTCTAGCTCTCAAGTTTAAAGCCTTTTTCCTTTCTTGAAATATCCTGCTCATCCTCAGGCATTTCGGGTCAAAAAGTGCTTAGCAACCCAAGATGGTAATGGCTGAGACAATATATTTATGAGAATCTCACCTGGAGAGGCCAAGTAACTTATGGAAAACCCACGAGGAGAAACCAATCGTAAGTCATAAGCACACCAGTCTAAAAATCTTACTTCCTGTCTACAAGTGTGTTTCCAACGACTATTCAACACGTGTAACTCGCAGAGTTAATTTCACAAACTTTTAATATCATGTTTTATCAAGCCTTTTAATAAAAACTTTCCTGATTTAAAGGCTCTATGTAATAGTGTACGCTCTTCTAGCTTAAGGGGTTTTTATTTAGTAGAAGTAATTTTTAAGAGTGTAATAAAGTTAGGAATTTTTATTTTGTTAATAAATATTTTAAAAGTGTAGTGTCTCACTAAACGCCTACTCTTTTTTCAGGACGCACAGGTTGTAATATACTTAATCTTATTTTAACAACTAAATAACTCTTCAATATTTTTTCATTTTTTGAGCTAAAATTAGATTCCTTTTATTCTAAAATGAATGGTGCCAAAAAAAAATAAACATTACAACCGGGTTTTAAACAACTGTAGAGACTATTTTCAAAAGACGTACAAAAATTATCTCTTCTCTACATTCTCTACCAGAAAAAAAAATGAGCTAGCTTATGTCTAATTTCTTTAGTTCTTTCAGTATTAATATCTACTCAATCCATTCTCAGAAATTAAGATATACATAAGGGGCAAATAACGGCTTCTATTTAATAAATAAAATATTTATTAAAGATCAAGAAAGTTGGGGCTATACAAAATAGCGCTCCAACATGAGGCTATAAAAATAACGCCGTTTCTAGAAGTTATAAAATTGCGCCTCAACTTGCCGGACCTTATAAGGTTCTTCTTCTTCTTCTTCTTCCTGGTTGATTGTCGCTTTCTTCTGTATTTGTAAGAATTTCTTCGAGTGCTTCGTCGATATTTATTGCCCGATTTATATCCTGGCAAATTATACCGACAGTGTCTTAGAGAGTATCTTTTCCACTGATGGTTTTTACGTATCTATCAAAATTATCGAAGGCAATGCCGGTATACAAAGCTGAGAATTGAACAATACTTGGTGGGCACGAAGTTGTCGAATTCGATGACGAGAAGGTAGCTTCTGTACCCAGCTCTTCAACAGTGTGATAGCTAAAACAATATCCGTAACGGTCAATTATATCAATGATTTTTCTACTGCTCGTCAGACTTTTCAATGAGAAGCTCAATGTCACATATTTCGATGTTTTAATGCTAAAATTGGTTACATTATATATTATGTCTTCAATTCCATAGTTCACGATTCTCTGACAAGTAATACTTTTGTGGCATCTGCGATCTCTACCACCGAATAAAGTGTAGCAAAAGTCTTTTAAATTTTCTTGAATTGAACATTCGCCTGCTATTAAATCTGGTACGGAAATGTTGCTTGGTAAGGGACTTTTTTTTTCAATTTCAGAATGGTTTTTCTTAAAAGGAGTGCCCCTTTTTGTAGGAGTTCAAATTCTTCTAATTATTGGAATAACAAATGCGGTATTGTAAAGCCCTTTGGCATTACAACGATTCAATTCTGCATATTGACATTTTTTTTTTTGCAATTTGACCCGTAAATTTACTTTTACATGGGTCCGAGTGCTATGCAGTTATTGTTTTTACTGAAGTCATATGTGACAGACAATATATTTTTCTTGCTCTTAAAATGTTTTTTTTAATGAAATCAGTTGTCATCAACAAATGTCAATTGATGGTAGCGTTGATAATTGTGCCAATGGGTTATTGGAGTATTTTTTCAATGGCTTTACCTTTGTTATTGATCGTCATTTTACAAATACTATGATAAAATAGTCTGTCAGTATTTAAATTTTGAAAGCGTTGCTACATGTTATCTGGATTACATCCTGCACTGTATTTTTCAGTAAGATCCGTTACAGTACCTTTCGCCGTTGAATATATTTTCTGTTCTCTACCGCGATGTTATCAGCATTGAATTTTTCCTCATCGTTTGTTTCGAGCTCGTCATCTTGGTCACTAATTTCGTGTTCATTTCCTTCATCATTTATTTCGTCTTGCTCCATTTCGTCTGTGACCTGAAATGTTCCTTAAATCCATGGCTGAGGTAACAACTGACGATTTGCTGGAGTCACAGTCACAAGACTTTCTTCATTCAAGTATTTTTTCATTACTGAAGTAAAATTTTGGTAGCACTTCACGTAATAACCTATTGGTGATTAGTGATATTCACTATAAATACAATTAGGTAAAATAACGTCACTATATTTTAAATTATTGTTTTTTACGGACGTGTAATATTGTCTTACACTTATTTAATTTTGTCTCACTAAAAAAATAAAATTTTAACAGTTTTTTTTTTTTTTACAAATTGCATAAATCATTCTTGATAAGTCTAGCAATATAATTAGATATAAAAACAATCATATGTTTATAGCATACAAGTCTAAAGTATAATTTAGTCAAACCGCAAAATCAACGCATTAAAAGATACACTCTACTGCACTTGAAAAGTATTCGTACACGACTACTGAGATAATTAATTAACACGTAGGCTGAAAAGTTTTTGGTCTAGCTATTTAAAACACATTTTTTCTTGCCAAATTCGACTTCATTCATCATCCTTCAAGAGTGATACAATCAGTCCAATGTTTTTCTAACATTTCTATACCTTTCTTGTAGAAGGATTTGGGTTTGCCTTCAAAATAGGCCTCAGTTTCGGCAATAACTTCTTCACTGGAGTCAAATCTTTTTCTCGAGAGCATTTTTTTTTAGGTCTGCGAATAGATAATAGTCACTGGGGACGAAATCTGGAGAATACGGTGGATGAGGAAGCAATTCGAACTTCAATTCATGCAATTTTGCCATCGTAACTATTGACTTGTGACACAGCGCAGTGACTTGATAAAAGAGGAGCACTTTTTCCTTGCGATTTCTGCCTTCAAATGCACCAATAACTTTATTTAATATTCGTTATTTCGCATATTCGATGAAAATTTTTCCATGCGCGCCTCAAAATACAGAGGCCAAAACCATCCCAGTCGACTGTTGTGTCTTTGGTCGCTTCAGGAGGCTTTCACCGGCGGTTGTCCACTCAGCTGCTGATTTGATTTCGGTGTGTAGTGGTCGATCCACCTTTCAGCCATTGCCACATGAAAAAATCCTTTTTATTGTGTTAAAATAGGTCCAAAAAGCGGTCAGAATCACCAACAAGTAGTTGTTTTTGGTCCATTGTGAGCAAACGCGGTACCCATTTCGTACAGAGCTTTCTTATGCTCAAATGTTCATGAAAAATATGACCAACAGGTTCTTTTGATATCTTTGGAGTGTCAGCTATTTCATGCAATTTCACTTTACGGTCATCCAAAACAATTTTGTGGATTTTTTTGACGCTTTCCGGTGTAACCATCTCATTTGGGCGTCCAGAACGTTCAGCATCATTGGTGTCTGTACGACCGCGTTTAAATTCGGCATACCAGTAAATGATGAGTGATTTTTCCAGGAGCAGAGTCCCCGTAACACTTATCAAGCCATTGCTTTGCTTGAACGGTATTTTTTCCCATCAAAAAACACTGTTTAATCAATACACGAAATACAATTTTTTCTGTTGTTTCGAAAATATCAAAAGTAGCGTCACTAAAACCACTGTAACTTGTAAAGTAATCATCGAAATCTCATGAAATTTTGACGCGTATCGTTTAAAAGTTGGTACTTCCTAAGAATCACATGGATTTTTTGAAAAAGGTGACATATATTTGTCAGACCAAAAACTTTTCAGTCTACGTTTTGATTAATAATAAAGAAAAGAATTGTTTGTAATACACGAGCATAAAATATATACTCCCAAAGCAAAATCAATGCACAAATAAATACACTTTACTGTACTCCAAAAGTATTCGTATACGACTACTGAGATTTTGAATCGTTTGACACACCCTAAACCGTTAGAAGTTCCCCACTTCTTTATTCATACTTTTTCAAAACGATGAGATGAGAAAAGAATGAAGAACTACGTCACACGTAGAGAGCAATAAGCAATGGACCATTTATGAATTGTACTCTGTAAATTTAAGAATACTTAAAGTGATACGTTCTACAGAATCTCGATATTTTTCACAGTGGCCTTCAAAACTACTCCAATATATATATATATATATATATATATATATATATATATATATATATATATATATATATATATATATATATATATACATATAATACCTGTACCAGAGGTACAAACGAATCTCCCTAAATGTAACTCTTCTATAAAGTTAACAAAGGGCCATTGCATTCTACGTAATTTAAGATTTACCTTCAATGTGATCCATAGATCCCCAAAAGGCGTTCTCCCTCTAACCTGCAGGCAGCTATATAACTGTCTCGCTCGCAGTAACGTGGGAACGTTTTTCATTCTAGCAGACAGTTAGTAATGAAATTTTGTTCTGTCTTCTTATATTGTCTATCCTACAAATATTTTATTAATTTTGTTCAAATTTCAAGACTTTTTAAATACCAAAAATGGTATTTTTTTAAATAAACATTTACAGCGTTCTGTCAACATTTAGGAGGGAGAAAATGTTCTGGAAATAATTTTTATAAATAAAAAATACTATGGAAAGTAATCTCCTGAAATTTCATGACTTTTACTTTAAATAAATTGAATCTTATTTTTCACCTTCTTGGTAATTTTGGGGTAGTATACCTCGACCTCAGGGGGACTGCCACAGTCGACTTTTATTGTTCAACAGGAATATAAGTTTTAGTACCGACATTTTCACGACTGTTGAAATGATAACTTGAAATACATTGCTCGCTCTTCTTCTATTACTGTAGTAAAATTTTAAACCGAAATATAAAGAAATTTAAATAGTTATGAAATAGAAATATTTTCCAGCTAGAAACGTGTTATAAATAATAAACAAAATTATGATGTGCATGTGTGAATGTTTCGGTAAGCCAAATAAGCCACTACATTGGATTCTATAAGCGCATAAAACAGCTATTTATCTACGAAAGAATTTATTTTGATGTCTGGTAATCCATAAGCGTACTAAAAAATTTTTATAATCGAGAATGGTCACACCTTTAATAATAATTTCAAAATTCTACACAATGAGAACAAAAGCCAGAGATTAAACCTAACTGAATCTACAGAGAAAAAAAGGTTAAAAATTCCATCTGTCTATTGAATGATCAAGTAGACCTTAATAATTCACCTTTGTTTAATATTTTATATTAATATTTAATTAGTTAATGGTAAAAATAAATTTTCGTTTCTTGCTTCTACTTATATATTAACACCTTTACTCTTTAATGTTTAGTAATTCAGAATGTAACGTCTGAAGAAGCTACTGTGTTAGCGAAACATGTTACGGTGTATTACAAATATAGTGGAAAGTTTGTGTAAATAATTGTTTTATTATTTTTTCTCATTTCACATAATAATTATTATGGATTTTCACCGAGCATCGGCTGAAACAATTGTATTGTAGCAATATAATAATATTGCGACAATACAATTGCTACAATACAATTTTCTAAAAACAAAAATAACTTTTAAAGAGTCTGTCCATTTTAAGTTATAAAAGTAAGGTTTTTTTAAACATACTTTTTATTAGCAGAGAGGTAACAGTTTCATTTGGATCACTTAAAAGTATTTTCTATTTTGTACAAATTCCGGTGGAAAATATTCCATATCAGCAAAATTGCTTTCATTTATATCAATATATCATGTTTTCAGATACTATGAAATAAAATGAGATCTGTATCGTAATTGTTACAATATGAAAAATTGCTAAACAAATCCAGGCTATCCTCCTTTTTTAGTGTTCCGTACGGAACACTTATAAGATCACTTCGGTGTCTGTCCGTCTGTCTGTCCGTCTGTCCGTCTGTCCGTCTGTCCGTCTGTCACACCCGATTTTCTCCGAAACTACTTGTCTCAGAAAGTTGAAATTTGGTAGCAATATAGGAATTGATGGCCTCATCAGAGCCATGTAGTTTTGAAAATTAAATTTTGACTTAAGGGGTTAGTTTTGGGGGGTGAAATCGGAAATGAAAAAAAAATTTTTTTTACTAGGTAATCGAGTGTGGTGTCAAATGAAAGCTTGTGAAAATACGAGTAAAAAATATATATATAATGTAATACTTGCGCTCACTTTTCTTTGTATTATTTTTAAAAAATCGCGAAAAATCGCTGTCCACCCGCCTTATCTCGGAAAGTCCTTATCAAAAAATTTTGAAAAAATTCTGGAATATTCTCCACGGGGTGTAGATTGAACGAAAATTATCACGAGTGCATTACCTGTAATAATTTATCTGTTATATAAAAAAAACAGAAATTTCAAGGTCATCAATTTTCAGTAAAGATTGGAATAAACTTTGTTGAAAACTTATTTGGGGTGTGTGTTTTGTGAAGTCACTGATCATTTTATATCACCGTAACATAAATTTTGACTTAAGGGATTCGTTTTGAGTGGTGAAATCGGAAGTGAAAAAAAAATTTTTTTACTAGGTCATCTAGTATGGTGTCAAATGAAAGCTTGTGAAAACACGAGTAAAAAATATATATATAATATAATGCGCACACTTTTCTTCGTATTACTTTTAAAAAATCGTGAAAAATCGCTGTCCCCTACCTTATCTTGAAAAGTACTGATTAAAAAATTTTGAAAAAATCCTGAAATATTCTCCACGGGGTATAGATTGAACGAAAATTATCATTACCTTTAATAATTTATCTGGTATAGAAAAAAAAACAATATTTCAAGGTCACCAGTTTTCAGTAAAGATTGGAAACAAACTTTGTTGAAAACTCATTTGGGGTGTCTTTTGTGAAGTCACTGATCAATTTATACCACCTTAACAAAACTTTTTATTTCAAAAACAATCAACGTACGGAACACTAATTGTGCAAGTACAACTTGCACTTGACCGGTTATTTCTTTATCGCATTGTTCTGCCATATGTTATTTCCGAATGTATTGCCTGCTGTACTAAGGGATATGCATTTACATCAGAAAGATGGGTATATATTTGGTGCTTTATACGCACACATGAATATAAGCAAAATAGAATAACGTAAAATACTATAGATAAAATAAACAATACAAAATAAAATTAATTATAATACAAAATATAACATGTCAGAACCCACATTAAATAAAATATATAAGTAAATAATCGTAATACAAAATACACACAGAGAATAAAATTGCTTTAAAACACGCAAAAAAGCAGATCCCTAGCTTCGACATGTTTAATTATGGTATAATGTGATTTCACAATGAGCAAATTTTTAATTTTTTGCCTAAAATTTAAACCCTCTAACGATTTTATATTTGCAGGTAGTTTGTTAAAAAATGTTTTTGAAGGGCCATTTCTACTAGCTCTTAGTCTTAGAAACCCAATATTTATATCCATTTGGGTATTGGAATTGTGTATCGTAAGGCTACAACAAATAATTTTAAATAAGTAAACAAGGCAGAGCTAAAATTCTCAATTGAACGAAATAACTCCTAACATTGTCCCTGTATCCTCTTCCTGTCATAATACAAAGTACTTTACGTTGTAATCCAAAGATGCCAGATGAACCACTGATATGACTTCAAATTTTATAAGACCATAAGGAATGTGCATTTCAAACAGAGCAAAATAACTAGTAAATAACACACTACTTTTGACATGTTACCAATCACAAATAGAGTTTTGTTTATTTTTTTTTCATAGACTCTCTAGAATGCAATTTTAACCTAATTTTGTATTAAAATATGTTCCCAAATATTTTACACTTTCAGTGTCATTACTATTATGATGATACGAGTTTATTTAACTAAAACCATTCTTCTACCGTTTGTTTTGTTATATTCATATTTGCTGTGAAATCACATTTTAATCTGTTTTTATTTATTAAAGCAGTGTCGGCTGCTGTTAGTATTATCATCACTACCTCTCAGGTTATTTATGTGAATTAAAAATACAATCGCGGGACATCATTAGGCATAGTTTTTACATCAACCACATGTTGCTTTCCATTATTTAGATATCATTTAAGCAGATTCATATTTAAACTGTCAAAGTTATATATAGTTCTCCACTTTTTTCAATAATATTTCGAGGATTACATAGTCAAAAGCGTTTTGTAATGAGCAAAATGTAACTCTTACAAATTTACTACTTTTCTGTCCCTTAATAATATTATTAACCCAACCCCCTACAAGACGAAAAAATACATTTTACGATGTTGATCGGTGACTTCAATGCTAAAATTGGAAGCAGAAAGGACGAAGAGGAAATTGCGACAGATCATCATTGGCTAGGAGGTCGAAACGAAAAATGGAGGATACTAATAGATTTTCTACATCAAAATAGTTTATACGTAATGAACACCTTCTTCAAAAGAACAAAAACAGAAAATGGACATAATCTAGCCCAGATGGTAAAACAAAAAATGCAGTAGATTTCATAATCAGCAACAGGAAAAACATTATCCAAGACGTAAGTCCCCTAAATAGATGTTTAGCAAAAGTGTTTATTAACATTAGACAGGAAAGAAACAACATAATTCTTAAAATAAACCATAAGAAATGGACAACCCTGAGGGATGTGGATTCTTATAGAAGAGCGATCGTAAGCTCCTTCGAATACAATGAAGATACAGCAGTTGATCACCTATTTGAAAAAAACCAAAAATAGTATAGAAAATGCCATTAACAAAACTTGCCCAAAACAAAAAAAAATCAGAGAAAATAAACCAAAAAATAAAACAGCTAATGAAGCAAAGGAGAGAAATGATAGATAAGACTACATATGAATACAGAACTATAAATAGATAGACATCGAGGGAAATTAGAAAAGACAAATTAAAAACGTTATAAAACAGAATAAAAGTTTAAAAGTTTTATGAAGGAAGAACACAATGGGAAGGAAAGACGGATGTAAGATTATGTAATAACAAACAAAAGAGATATTTTAAAGATCATCGAATTATTTTATCAACAATTATTTACATTACAAGATAAAAGTACAGAAATCAACATACCAAAAGTCTTAAATCAGGGGTCGGAGGATATCCCAGACATCACCGAAGAAAAAATCACATCAATCTTGAAGGACATGAAAAATAACAAAGCTCCGGGTGAAGACAATACTGTAGTAGAGGCAATTAAACAAGGAGGGCAACAAATTATCAAATCTCTTAAAATGTCATCAATAAATGCCTCCTGGAAGGAATAACTCCATCGCAATGGAATAATAACATCATGCATAAAAAAGGAGATACTTCAGACCTTCCAAATTATCGACCATTAGCCTCCTAATCATGTATACAAATTATTCACCAAAATATTTACCAAACTTAGTAAATAAATTCGAGTTTTTCCTTTTAAAAGAACAGGCAAGTTTCCGCTCGGGGTATAGAACAAACGACCATCTGCTTACAGTTAACATCTTCATTGAAAAATGTATGGAATATAATAAACTTATTGTGCTCATATTTGTGGACTTCGAAAAGATTTTTGATTCTGTAAATCAGCAGAGACTTGTGGAAGCGTTTGCTGAGTATAGTATTGATCATCGATATTCCAACGTAATTAAATACGTATGTGAAAATGCCATTAACAAAATGTTAATGGCATTTTTATATACGGCAGGGTGATACGCTCTCTCCCAAGCTTTTCGTAACACTTCTAGAAAGTATTCTCTGAGAATGGGACTTACCATTGACGGTGGAAAGTTAAATCACCGATGACATTGTCTTAATAACAGACAAAATACAAGAAGCACAAACTATGCTACACATGCTTCAGGAAGCTTCAAAAAAGGTTAATCCAAAAATCAATCTATCCAAGATCCAGTTTATGACAGATCTTGTATTAAGTGACACTATAAAACTGAATAATGTAGAGATAGAGCAAGTGCACAAATATAAATACCTGGGACATGAAATCAGCATAGGATGAGATAACCAAACACATGAAATTCAGCGGATAATAGGTCTGTTCTGGGCGGCATATGACAAACTGGCCTATGTATTCAAATCTAACCTTCTTATGTGTTTAAAAAGAAGAGTATTTGACAGATGCATACTCCCCGTTCTTATGTACGGAGCCGATGCTCTCACAATGACGAAGAAAAACATCAATAAAATATGTGTCATGCAACGAAAGATGGAGAGGTCAATATTAGGCATTACTCGTAGAGATAACATCCCAAATCACATTATCAGGAAGAGAACAGTGGTACAAGACGCAGTCAAATTCATTCTACAACTTAAATGGAACTGGGCTGGGCATGTTGCTAGGTTTAAGGATGGACTATGGACAACGAGAATTATAGAGTGGCGAGCAAGATACGAATCCTAACGGAGCAGAGGGAGACCACCAAGTCGGTGGACTGATGATTTGAAAAGAGTGGCTGGATATCGGGTACAAGCTGCCCAGAACAGAAAGAGGTGGTAAGACTTGAGGGAAGCTCTCATCCAGCAGTGGATGATGAATGTGATATGGCAGTAAAAGTGGACATTTTGGCACTGAAACCATACTATGTTTTAAAAAAGATTTATTTGTAGTTTTAAAGTACTTTCAAATATTTTTAATACTACATAAACTAGAAAAATGAGCCGATGCTTATTGGGGGAGATATTACCCTCTTGTAGATAGGATTAATTTCTGAAACTTTTAATTTCTTTGGATTAATTCCTACAACAATACATCCATATTAATTTAGTTAGTGGAACAATTATAAACATTTTTATATGTTTAATAAATTTTGCAGATAAATCAAAGTGACCGTAAATGACTTTAGTTAAGTATCTGATTTAAATTTTTTAAACCGTCAGTCGAACTGATTATATAATACTTGGACACAAAATACTATTTTTTTTTTGTACAACCAAGTGAGTGTGCTCAATATTTGCCCTCGTGTTTTTGAGTTTTTAAGGTATGTATTATTACTACTTAAGCCCTTTCGACAGCATTTTTTACATGATGTTCGGTGATCTCATTATTACTGGCAGGGATAATTTATTGTACTTCTAGTTTTTTTTTTATACCAGTTTAATGAATCTTTCAGATGACTAACCTTTTCTTTGAGAACTTTCATAACACTAACCAGAGCCAGTGGTTTTGCAGCAACTGCTTGTTCAATATTTTTAATAAGCTCATTCTATTTTTGTTATGATTTTTGAACTAGTAGACACTTTTCTATATTCTTCATGTTATAAAACAAAGTAAATAAATTATAGTATTTACGGAACTTTGCAATTTAATAATTGGTTTTTACGTATACCGTTGTATTGTTATAAGTTTCTCATTTTTTGTCTTTGGTTAATAATAAGAATAAAATTAAACTCAGATATAATGATATTATTTTCTATGATATTTTAAACCATAGTTAAGAACATTATAATCGCACAGACCAAAAAATATAGGCTTTTTGCGTAAAAATCAAACTGGAATAAAAAAATTGTAGAATTCATCTTGTAGTGGTGTTGGTTTTCTATCGGTTAACTCAGTGATTCCCAAAGTGGTTCAGGTGGACCCCCAGGGGTGCACGGAAACTCGACGGGGTCTACGTTGGCGTGAAAAAAAAATGGGGGTTTACAATTTGTATCTATATATAAATAAAATTTCTATGTAATTTTAAACATAACCTGTCAGGTCACCACAATCGGCGCAAAATACTTTTTTAATTTATATTATCAATTATTTGTTGTTTTACTATATTTTATTTTATTTTATATTTATTTATATTTAAGTATTTTCATGGAAAGTGTTCGAAGGATGTAGCCCGCTTAATTCGTCCCAAAGCGGTACATGTTAGAAATACACGTCGCGCTGGTGCTTCACATCCGTATGAGGTTCAGCTTGTTACTCCGCGTACAACGCTTTTCAAGCAATCTTTTATATGGAGAACGTCATCCCTTTGGAATAATTTGCCCAGCGCTATGTTTCCCACCGAGTACAATTTACAGCGATTTAAGAACAACGTGAATCGCTTTTTTTTTCCGCACTCATGCCGCTCCTGGAGCGCTTTAGGGACTGCCCTGCAGCACGTGTGCTAGACCCATAAAAAAAAAATTATGCCCACTATAATGTAGATGTGGCCCTTTTTTTTCTATACAAGCCAGTCACCACATTTAACACTACTCGTGAAACACACTTTTCGTAATTCAAAATGATATTTTCCTCAGGAAAATTCGATTCTACTAGGATAAACAGCACTAATAGATTAGTGCAGTTTCACCTCATTTTAATTACTTCTTTGTCTCATTTACAACAGCAGAGTAGTCAACCTTGACTTTCACTATTCTATCTCGTTGTTTTAAGGAATATTATGCAGTACTTTGGTGGTATCAAAAATTCAGTTTTGGTCGCTAAGTATAACTCTTAGCATTTGTCGTTCTATTGCTATCTGCTTCTTTTTGAGTTTTTTCGCGATTTACTTGAAGAGGAACCACGTTAATAGATTATAGATAAGAAACATCATAGCACAGGTGTTCAATATTTATGAAAGTGGTTTTTCAAAAAATATATATGCACGTTGACGTACTCTAATGTTGTAGGTCTAGGTAGTCTGCAAATTTATTTTAACTGATCATTAGCTATAGTTAGATGTTTTGAAGTTATTAGCATCCTATATGAGGTCTCGTATTCCAAGGGAGCTTGAGTAGTAATAATTTATGTTTGTATCATCCGCTTGAGAAAATTGTTACCCCTAATTAATTTACCTGGAGTACTGTCAAATTATCTATCATTAATAGCTGATTTATAAGATATATTTACTAGCTTCCTTAAATAATACCAGAGTTGTAATTACCAGTATATTCAAATTGAATCTTATATTTGCTGGCAGTTAAAGTACAATATTTTAGTAAGAGCAAAAAATTGCAGTTAATTATTTTGGAAGATAAAATAATCCTAATGCATATAAATAACACAACACTAAACAATCTCAGACTGATATTCTAAAAATAAATAAAAAATAAAAACTTCAGCTCCCAACTAAAGTACAAACATCTTTTAGCAGAGCTGTAAAGCATTATTAATAATTTAAATGACTCGAAAATCCATTCATACATTCTTTTTTGCTGATAGTCTTTATGAAAGCCTCTAAATCATTTAATATTACAAAAAAAAACGACGAAATTATGAACTTAGTATATTCCCTGAAAATATGTAGTTCTAAACTAAATATTAAATTTAACTTTTTCCAGGTAAAAAATAACTTAATCCAAATACCAATAGCAGTTATTTTAAGATATATATTTTATGGTAAGATATTAATCCTAGAGACAGAGTAAGGACGAGAAAGGCCTCAGAGGTATTTAAAGCTGAAGTCTTCTTCTCTTTTAGACCTTTAAAAAGGGGTGTAATAAGACATATGTAAACCCCTATATGTTTGATCATATATTATTGCAAATATTGAAAAAATAATCCAATTTTTTCTAATTTCTTGATTTTAATAACTCTAAAAGGAACACGTAATCCGATATACAGGAGTCAACTCCTCTAATCCATTTTCCCTCTTCATTAACTTCCTATAATTTTGATCAAAAATAATTAAAAATAATAGATATAAATATATATATATATATATATATATATATATATATATATATATATATATATATATATATATATATATACATATATACATATATACATATATATATATATATATATATATATATATATATATATATATATATATATATATATAACCTCTTTCCAAGGATCCTGACAATTACGTATAATACGAAATATGGTATATGAAGCAACCTCTAACCTTCTCCTACATTCTTTTAACCCCTCATATGTGTTAGAGTAAACAAACAAATATAAAATTTGTCACAATCTCACAAAAAAAGACAGAAAAAAGTCCCATAATACTATTAAAACTATATAACATATAGACACCCACTCCTGTCACTCCCTCCCCATTTTCTGATTTCTTGACTTTAACAACTCTGAAGGGGACACGTAATCCGATATACAGGAGTCAACTCCTACATTCCATTTTCCCATTTTATTAACTCCTTATAATTTTGTTTGAGAAAATTCAAAAAAAAGTATTTAGAGCAGTCAAAAACCGAAAAAAAAATTTTGACAAGCACACTAGTTTAGCAGTATTTTTTGGTGCAAGCCCATACTGAGGGTATTAAAAAAGCACAGATATTTTTATATGTTATTGCTCTTAAAACAAAAGTCAAAAATATTTAATAAATCAATATTTTTGTTTTTTTTTTTATCAGAAGAGCAGTGTAACCATATCCTAAAATGATTTAGTGTTTCGTACGGAACACCTATGGGATCACTTCGAGGTTTGTCACATTCGATTTTCTCCGAGACTGTTCGACAGTTCGAGTTGAAATTTGGCACATATATAGGAATTAATGGCTCAATTATAGCCGTGTTGTTTTGAAAGTTAAACTTTAACTTAAGTGGTTAGTTTTGGGTGGTGTGAAAAAAAAGTTTACCTGGTCATCGAGGGGTGTTAAATGAAAGCTTTTGAAAATATAAGTTGAAAAATATATATAATATAATATTCGCGCAAATTTTCTTCGTAATATTTTCCACCTCTCTTATCTCGAGAATAACTGATCAAAACATTTTGAAAAAATTTTGGAATATTCTCCATAAAATGTAGATTGAGCGAAAATTATATACCTGGTAAGCTCCCAAAACTAACGCCTTAAGTTAAAAGATAACTTTCAAAACTATACGGCTCCAATTAGGCAATCAATTTGTATATTTGTGTCAAATTTCTACTTTCTATGTGAAATAGTCTCGGTAAAAATCGCGTATGACAGACAGACAAACAGACAACATATAGACTCGCTCCCTTCCCCTGAAGAGAAATCGTTCGAAAACTATAGATTTCATGGCTACTAAGTATTACATTATTATTGCTTTCGCGGGTTAGCTTGCCAACAAACTCGGAAATATAAAACTATTCCTCGTGATCTAGGACCCCTAGAACGTAAAGAAAAGCAAAAATTTGAGGGGGCGATTATTTGACGAATGCAATATTTACCTTTAGGTAGGTAAGTAAAAACAATAATTTACCTACTGTGCGATAAGTAACTAAGTCTTCGTCAGTTCAACTACTTATATTTTCAAAAAATTGTGTATAATCAATTAAATAGGTTTTAGGCTACTCTGTAGTCCGATCTAAATCTCTACTATATACTATTTTTGTTAAAAGTGGGGGTACTGAAAAAACAAGAAAAGTAAAAACAAGTATATTACCATATTTACGAAAACATCCTTCTAACCTCCTATCCCCTCCCTTTCAAGCCATATAGATATAATTATACATAATTCCGCTAAAATTGTATCCAATATCGTAACGAAAAACTAGTCAAAATTATTGCAATACTATTGAAATTACACAATAGATAATGACTACTCACATCTTTCATACTATTCTGCTGATAACAAGAGAAGTAATATATAATGTAATGTTTTGATTTCTTTACTCAAAGAACTCTAACTTCGCTCGATAGTGCCAACATAACAACAAACCGACAGACAGACAAATGGTTATAAATGTGTCCTGAAAGATTGTAAAATGTTAATACCTGGCCATCTAGTTAATATTTTATGGTATCGACAATAGAACATAAACGTAACTTTTTAAAAATATTATAGCATTTTAGAAATTTAAACCGGAAAATTAAATATACATGCAAATAGCATTGAAAAGGAAATTCTCTCCAACCAGAAACGTCACATAATTAGGACGTAAGGCTGTGAATGCTGCGATAAGATGAATAAGCCACTATGTTGGAGTCACAATATAAGCGTATAATGACAGCCAAGTACAAAAGGAATAGTTTGCATGTCTGGCAATACATGAGCGTAGTTAAAATATGGTATAATTATGAAATTATATTATTGAAATTAGACTATTTTTCTAAATTGAAAACATTGTTACTTGTCCGCATTTTTACCCTGTCAGGGTCTATATATTTTTAAGATTTTTTCTTTTTTTGAATGTTTTATTTTTAGTCCACGAAAATTGATTAAGTAGAAAATAGGATCATTAGTTTTTGGACTATTTTTATTCACTGAGTCCAAAGTCTACAGTATACTACAATCAACAGGTAAACTAAATGTCTAAAAATCTGGAAATAATTTAAAAAAATAACAATTTTTAGATTCCTTAACATCAAAACTGTATAATTTTAATTTCTAAAATATATTTTTATCGAAGCGCTCCTTTGTTTGTGTAAACTTATATTACGTTGGAATTTTGGAATTTTTGGCACAATGAAATTAACACAGCAGTTATCATCACTATACTGAACACTTTATTTTTGCATTCTTTGGGCGTTTTGCTAATTATGTCAGCAATAGAGAATTAAACCAAAAACTAAACCTGCAATTAAAGAGGAACTGACCAGTCACAGACGGCGGATTAGTTCGGGCCGAGTAAACAGTATACCGAACTCAGGAATAGGTTCTCTTTCCTTGTTAAGACTATATTTACATTTTGTAATTTCAATGCTTTCGTGTGCGTCTAATAATTTCCTATCAGATACATTTTTAATTGCCCTTGAATTATTTAATGATATATTCAAGCACATTTTTGGTAATGCTTAATTTTTCTTATCTTCCGTACCTGGAATTCCAACCCTTTTAAATATTGTGGAATTAACCTTCTTGTTTACTCAACATACTTCTTTTCACAATCATTTCAAATTATCCTTTATAGTTTACCTCATTTATGTTGGACGATTTTATCCTTAGCACTTCCTAAGGTATTCTTTATATTGTCTTATTCTTGTGTTATATACTAAGGGAAAGCCTACCTCATTAAAGACCTTATGAAGTATTACTGTGGTTTATATTGTCTTTAAACATATTTCGTCCTATTTTTCTGAGGTGTAAAAAATATGGAATTATGAACATGACCTAAACTTACGTGTATTTATTAAAATATTTACAAAGTTTTCACCATAACCATTAATCTGACTTTATTTAAAGGGAAAGTGATTAAACGATAAACCAAAAAGTGTAATCCGGCAGTTTATGTTGTTTACAATCAAGTGAATCGTTAGGAATATATCTGCTACATCTTTCTTATAGATGTGAAGTTCTATTTTATAACTATTTTTAATAATTAAAATATTCACGAATAGCAATTGGCTTTGCAATTTAGAAAAAAAATCATCTTTCTTTGATTTTTTTTTATCAAAAATCGAGCACATCTTACCCACGTACCTATACCACACCCTTGGAAAGTACTCAAATTCTTGACTTCTTCTTCGTAAGCGCCCCCTTTAAATAGACTATCCAAACATTAAAAGTATTCTTTTTCTGTCCTGTACTACAATGTTATTGCCTTTATCTACTTTTAAACAGAAAACATCTTTCGCTCTCAAACCATTCAATATATATTGTTGTTTTTTTCTATTGATTTATCTTTATTAAAGCTTTTGATATAACCTGCTATTTCTGATAAATTGTCTTTAAAAGAAGGTACTGAAAAATTTTATGTTGTCTAAAGGATCGGGTCGAATGATTTTCTAAAATGTTTACGAGCTTCTGAGGATTATCCCATTTAAGGTTCTAGCTTTTCTAATTTATGATTTAAGGAAGGTATATGTAATATCAGTTACTAAAATATTTTTCCCTGGAATTCACACAATACTTTATATTCATTGTTATTTAATACTGCAAAGTATCTTTTCTATAACTATTGACTTTTGTAAGTTAATCTTAATAAACCTAGGAAGAAAAACGAACAGAATCCAAATATATGCACCTAATAATCTAATCTTAGTATTACACTTACGATAAAAGTTTAATTCCGTTAAGTGTGAAGTCATCTCAATTACCTTTTTCTACAACTTTAGTATAAATAGTCCGGTTTGTCATTTTAGATTCAGACGGTCCTCGCTCCTGATGATGGTTATAGAAACGCGCGTTGAGGGTGAAAATTTAGTGGTGATAATTGTGGTGTAGTGTATAAATGTATAACTATATAAAATTAGCATATTTATTAGTTTTACTAATAATATACAATTGTTTTAGAACATTAGTAATTTTACTTTTACTAATAAAAAACAAAAAGATTTTTCTTAAAATTTAAAGACTAAGACTTAAGATAATAGTTATTGTATTAAAATATTGATACTATGCTTTACTTGTTCATGAATGATATTCTCAAAGAAAATTATAGTTTTATCATGTGCAAATAATTTTAGATTAGCATATAATTTTGGCTTAGATGAAGAGTTAATATGTATTAAAAATAATACCGGCCACATAATACATCTCAATAGAATTCCCTAACTTATATTTTTATAATTGCTTTTTTCAGTTCCAATATCAATATATTGTTTTTTTAAAATTAAATAATGTTGAACTATACGTGAACTTTATTGTTGAAACCAATATTATATAATAATTGCAGTGAAAATATTATGTTCAATTTAACTAAAGTCAGCACTCTGTATTGTTATCAGTATTGAATTGAATATAATTAACAATATTGAGAGTTTCAGTTTATGTATCCCTAGATATATGAAAATCGTAATGACGAGTAAACAGAATATTTCCTGAATCAAGAAAATGCATTAATTTGTCGTTCAAAATTTCCTTTAAGATTTTGGAACACACCACCAACACTAATATAGGGCTAAAGTTATAATTTATTTCGGCCATTTTTAAAAATTGCTAAAACTTGTAAATCTTCGTGTTTTCAAAAAAAATTTGATAGATATTTTCACTAAATACTGGAACATGGGATAAATTGAAAAAGGAGATTTAACAGTATAATAATAGTGTTAGCACGAAAATAGTGATCGGTACTATGTAGTAGCCGCTTTGACATCAAATATACTAACTCATTTTATGGGCATAGCACACGCGCTGCAGGAAAATCCTAAAGTGCTACGATGCGTGGACAGAAAAAGCGATTTACGTTGGTCTTGAATTGCAGTCAATTGTACTCGGTGGGAAACATAGTAATGGGTCTACGCAATTAAAACATTTTTCCCAATATCCATTACCATCTGTAACCTGTACGTATTTCCATCCAATAATATATCGCAATATACCTTGAAATCTCTACTCTCACAACTTTCGAGCCCTCTTTTCATTATCAGCAACTTTAACACAGAAAACGCAACCGCTAATAATTGAAAATATGCTAAACAACCTAAATTTCCCTCTCTTGGACCCACCTTGGCCTACCTATAAATGTTGCTTCACCTAAGCCTTGTCTTTCATTAACGTTGTGAAAGCCAGTACCTCCATCACTTACCTCTCTACATAGGACATTTCCCATTCTAATCTTTCAGGTCTTTGTTGAGTTGAACAATTTCTTACTATTGTGCAAGCGTTCAAAATAAATGAAAAAATATGCGTAATGTCATCTGCAAAGTTTTAAATTGGATTCCTGATCCTTTTCAGCAAACCGTCTTTGATAGTGAACGTATTAGAAAGACACCAGTCAACTGCTACTCGTAAATAACGCACTCTAAGGAAACACGAGAGTCGTAAACACACCTAGACATAATATAAGAGCACTTAGCTAACAGTTAATCGTGCCAAACACGGCCGAATGCCGAATCAAGTGCCACCGCTCGAGGTTCTCCAAACTGTTCAACTGCATTGTTCTAAACGTGTGCGATATAAGTTAGAAGATCTCCTGTTGGTCTTTGTTTAAGAAAGCCATGTTAATAGCCAGTAATAATATTGATTCCTTCCAGATATTTGTTGACTGATGACCTTTTCCAAAACTTTTGAGAATATTGAAAGCAATGTTACTGGTTGGTAGTTTTTTGGCAAGTTTTTCTTACATTTTTTGAGTATCAGCTGAATAGTTGCGTATTTCCAAAAAAAAAAGAATAGGAGGATAGGTTGTAAGATGGGTTGGATAGCTTATAAAAACTGGTGTTCGGTTCGGTAGAGCATGTATTGTATCTTCATTAAAATACGTTTTACGTCGGAACACGATATCGGACTTCCTTGACTGCACGTTAGGTGGCGTTTTTGCTTGAAAATAGACAATAGAATGTAAAGTAAACGGTTCAGCTAACAAGTTGGCTTTTCTTGTTGTTGAAATCATATTATCTGGCTGTGTAAGTGCTGGGTCAGTAATAAATTTTTACTAATACCCTTAGCGACCAATCTGTTATTGTTGAATATGTAGGCAAGATGTTTAAAAGCAACAGCTTTTTTTCATTTTCAATCAGATCAAGGCTTGCCGTTGGAAGGGAATTTTTTCAAGACATCAAACATCTCCTGAGTACAGGTAGATGAGTGGTTGAATCTAAAACAAGCGTCTAATCAAGGGTGTAATTTCAAAAATATTTCATAACCGTGAACTAGCAGTCTGTATATTATCAACAGTGTCTGCAAGAAAAGCAAAAAGTTCTCAAGTCAGTATCACTTGGTGATCGATAGAGGCAACAAATAAACGTTGAGGTTTTTTTGAACCAAATGAGATCATAGTATCAGGGCTTCAGAGCCCTCTCCCGTTGACAAGAAAGACCGCTCCTGACAAAATACAGGTTCAAAGGTGATACTTAAACCGGTAATAGAAGTGATAACCAAAATAAAAATTGTGGACTGGTCGGTAAACTGACGTTAGTTTAGCAGAAAGCGAGTATATAAGGCTTATTTGGTTGTAGGTGCACTGAATTTATGTTCAAGTTTAAACCTCGTATAATACAAAAATCTACGATAAAATTACGATTTTCTCATGTTTACGCGTTCGATCCAGTCCCCGTCCGCAGATTCGGGGGTTACCTATATGCAATATTATAGCATCATACTTTCATAAAAAATCCGATTGACCCCTTCCGACATCCCTCCTTGTATTTTCTATCTCTAGTTTTGATACCTTATGCCGTTTATATTATAACGGGTCTTTTACTCTGGGAAAATTATTTTTGTCCATAAAAAATTCTGTAAACATTGCACCAGGCCCTGACGGTATCAGCATCTCCCTCCTCTATATTTCCTACTTGATTACTACAATCGTCTATGTCCCCACAATGTGACTCCATTCGAAATTGTTCCTATACACAAGTCAGTACTCCTCAGACCCCTTCCCTTCCAGTTACCGTCCCATCTCCCTAACCAGTCCCTTGTGTAAGTCTCTAGAGAAAATGGTAACTAATCACTTATTCTGGATGTTAGGAACGTCATATCCACTTTGAAATACTAATTCTGTAAGTTTCACTCTGCAACAGACCATTTAGCGTGATATCGAGAACGACAGTAGCTCTTACTACCTCACTTATAATTATGACATTATAAACAAAAACTCTTCAGGCTCTGTTCTTAGTCCCGCCCTTTTCTTTATTACCCTAGAATCTATCTCAGATTTCATTCTAAAACAAATCAAACATAAATTCTAGATAGATCAAAAACTCATATATTATGCCTCCCCCTGTCCTTAACAAATCTTTCCCAATCTCACTAAATAATCTTCACTTATCTGTTTTCGGATTCTCCTTGTCCCCTACTATGTCCTTATTACCACATTTTTACGAACAAAATCCTGCTTCAAAATCTTTCGTCTTGATATCCAAACTATTCCTTTCCATTCCAGAACGGAGATATCTAAAATCAAGCATACGTATGTCAACCGGTACCTTTTACATATTTTCCTTTAATGCATTTCTACAACACCTCATACGCAACTACATCTAAAACGAATTATTTATCGAACTTTATCAGCTTTACTTCAATTGCCTAGACCCTATGCCCATCCGATATGGATGTAGACGGCTTTCTCATCTTTGCCTGTGTATTTTTTTAAGTATTCCACAGACCAACGGTACCAACAGTTTAATACCAGTTCCGAACGGCCAAAGTAAGAGGGCTTTACTAGGCATGATACTACGGTTGGTTTGCCATTACCTTCCCGAGAGAGATGCCCGTCACATTGTAATATATATATATATATATATATATATATATATATATATATATATATATATATATATATATATATATATATATATTATTTGCCGAGCCCAATTCAGATCTCCAGCGTAGAAGGCAGAAACGTTAACTTCTACGCTATGGTCGCCTCTTCGATAATATTACCTCCCCTCCAAAATTCAACTATTTCCTTTTCCCCACCATTTATCTCTAAAAGCCTCACCCCTCCCACCTTCGTTATCTGAACAATACCTTAAATCATTTTCGCCTCACGTCATGATTAAAACTTAGTTCAAACAGTTTAGAAACAAAAAATACGCTGACTATACACACCAACATACTAACGGCGACAAATCATCCTTCGGAATTGCAGCTACAATCATATCATATTAGGATATATAACCAGGACTCTGGAACCCTTTCTTAAATTTTTTCAGCTAAACTGTTTGTCATACTTGAGAGCCTCAGAGTCGAAATAAGCTCTAAAATAAACAATAAATACCTGGTTATCTCCGATTCCCATAGTTCCATCTCCTATATATCTGGAATAATCTTCTTCTTCTTCCTACGTTAGGACCATGTCCTGTGTTCACTTCAAAGGTTTCCCAGAAACAATTGCGATGATGAAGACCAGCTCTCATACCATCTTATTAGTGGTCTTCCAAGCGGTCGAGGTGTGTTTGGTCGCTTCTCTTTTGCAACCATAGGCAACCGGTCATTTGGCATTCTGTCTATATTTCACCACATCCTGTATTTCACACATTTCCCTTATTTCTTCACATCTCTTCCGGTCAAATAAGGTATGTCCTCTTATCGATGTAAGTGTTCGTATTTCTGTTGTTCTCAGGAGTCGTTTTGTTATTGTGTTCTCCGCTCTGGTTTCTATCACGTACGTCATGATCGGTCTTACGCATGTTTTGTATATATATTGTTTCTCCAAATTATATCTCTTAAGTATCCTGATATTAATGATGCCTTTGTTGTTTGAGTTTTTACTTCCTCCTTAAGATTCCTGGTACTTGTTATGTTTGCCCCTAGATATTTGAAGGACATCACTTGTTCTACACTCTGATCATAAATCGCGAGTTTGCATCTTTTCAGTTCTTTAGATATTGTAAGGGATTTTGTTTTCTTTACAGATATTAGCATATTAAACACTTTTGCTGTTTGTTGGAACTTATGTAGGAATCTCTGTAAGTTATCTTCGTCTTCTGATATGATTACTGCATCCTCGGCGTAGCATATTATTTTTATTTCTTTGTCTCTCAATCGATATCTTCTCCCAGTTTTCTTTACTTCGTTTATAATTTCATCCATTATGATGTTAAATAAGATTGGGCTTAGGCAATCTCCTTGTCTGATTCTGGTTGCCATAGATATTTTATTGCTTAATTTATTTCCCACTTTTACATATGTGTGGTTGTTGATGTTCAACTCTTAGATAGTTTTTATTATATTCGAGTGTAGTAGGGTTATGACATCAGTTAACCGTACCCTATCGAATGCCTGGGTAAGATCAATGAAACACATAAAGGCTATCTTATTAAACTCTATGGCTTTTTCGGTAATTTGGCGGATTATAAATATGGCGTCTATGGTGGACCTGTTCTTTCTGAACCCTTGCTGTTCTTCACAGATTCCGGTAACATTATTTCTTCTGCTAAGATTTTAGTGGACAATTTTAGTACCGCACTCATTAAGCTGATACCTCGATAGTTTTTTGGATCTGTCCTTCCTCCTTTTTTGAAAATTGGTATCAAGATGCCTTCTTTCCTTTCGGATGGTATAGTCTTGGCTGTGAGTATTTTGTTAAAGAAAATCTGTAATTCTCCTAGTAATTTATCACCTCCATATTTGATCATTTCGTTCTTAATTTCGTCCATGCCCGGGGCTTTTCTGTTTTTTAGTTTCGCTGATATGTGCTGTACTTGATTCAAGGAAATGGTCCTATTTGGTTGGGCAACATTTTCATCTTCATGCTATATTTCCTGTGTTAATGAATTGGTTTCTGATGGACTATAGAGTTTTTTTCGAAATATCTTTCCCATTCTTCCGCCGTAATTTTTGTATTTTGTATATACTCATTTATTGTTTTTTTTTCTATTTCTCAGTAGATTCCATATTTTTTTTTGTCCTCCGTACAGATCATGTTCCATATCGTTCGAAAATTTCTCCCAATGCGCTCTTTTGATTCTCTGGATATTCTCGTTGACCCTGTTTCTTACAGTTTTATAATCATTCTACTCGTATGTTTTAGCATTGGATCTGTATTGTAGGTACGATTTTCTTTTTTCTTCAGCTAATGTCTTAACTTCTTGTTTGAACAAAGGCTTTGTGTTTAGTTTTCCCCTTTCTTCATAGTCCTTCTTCCAAATGCTTCTTCTGCTGCTTCTAGCATATTAGTTTTTAGTTTTGTCCATGCCGTTTCTATGTCATCGGACTTTCGAATATCATTTGTGGCTATTTTTTCTGTTAACCTTTGTTGATATAGATATTTGGTTGAGTTGTCTATATTGATTTTGCTTATTTGTTCGAGGGGTTGGCTACGAGGTCGTTGCATGGTTGTACGTATTTTTGCTATTACAAGATGGTGATTCGTTTCAGCATTGGGGGAAGCTAAAGTTCTCACGTCCTGTATTCTTGTTGGATGAATATTTCTATTTGTGATTACGTAATCAATTGTTGATCTTTGTCCACGTGTATTTTCGAAGGTGTATTTATGTTGTGGTTTATGTGGATAAAAGGTGTTGCTAATTCTAAGTTATTATTTTGTATGCATAGTTGTGTCATTTGTTCACCACTATCGTTTATAGTTTCTTCGTTAAATCGATTCTTGATGCCAGGTATAACTTCATCACCAATTCTTGCATTAAAATCCCCTAGAACTATTATTTCATCATCACTAGGTATGTCGTTTAAAACTGTTTGTAGGTTCTGGTAGAACAGGTCGCTCTCCGTTTGAGGTTTGCTGGTATCAGGTGCATATATACTTATTATGTGTGTTGATCTTGATTTTTGTAGTTCGATCGTCACTTGTAGTAGCCTGTCGTTAATGTATTTCTTTTTGTTGACTTGGTTTTCAAATCTTTCATGTTGCAGTATGCCAATCCCTAATGCAGCTCTTTCATTTTTTTCTTTGCCACTGTATATTAGTATGTAGTTTTCATATTTGTTGTTTCCTGTGCCTTTTTTTTTTGGTCTACGAGAGTGCACATATGTATAATTTATGCCTTTTTATTTCAAGTATGATTTCTTGGTCTTTGTTGTTAAATGATGTTATGTTTTAGTATCCAATTCTCAGTGAAGTCGGTTTCCGTATGCGTTTATCCCTTATTCTCGCCAGGTTGTCATTATTTAATCCAGTCCGTTCCGAGGCTATACCTTTGGTTCTAGGAGCACTTTGTTTTTTTTACCCAAGCAGGTCGCTGGTCTAACTTGGAACCCTCCTCTTTTATCCGGGCTTGGGACCGGCTATGGGATGCTAAGCTTCTCGATCCACCCAGCACCCATAGACACAGTTTTTTTTATACGTACGTGCTGCCTTAAAAACATAAAATTTTCTTTTTATGGTTCCCCAGCGACGTCGAAACGTCAAAAAAATACTTCAGCTGACCTCAAACCCTAAGAGGTCTCTCTCTCTCTGGATCTTCTATTGGTGACCCGACAGACTACACCAATCATATAAGCAATATCATTATAAACCTGTTTCAACTAGATCGAGATTCTCAAGAGAACAAAAAAAAGTTATTGCTAGTAAAGCCTCTACTTTTTTTTTTTTTCCGCATTTTCAACTCCCATTCCTGACATGTAGAGGGAGTACAGTCTAGAAAAGTCCTGGTATCGGTCATTTCCGTTTCTTTTGAGCCCATTTTTAAAGCCAATAGTGTGTCGCTTATCAAACCACACTTAGTATCTACTACATTCTTACGTAATCCCAATACTCTAATCAAAAAATAAATTATAATATTTTTAACGCACCCAATTCCTCACTAAAACCCAACTAAACTTCTTTAATGGATGTTTTCGCTTACCTAAAAGAAATCAATGACTACAATAAAATCTGATTCCTTCCATTTTCATAGAACTTATCAAACACACATTCTAATATAACTATATAGGTTGCTAAATGATCACCGGAATCAATGAGTCATGGACCCACTAAATCTCCCTCTATCTGTAACAACAACAGTACCATAGGATTTACAGAGGTCTATGGACATATAAGTGTTTAGTTAGTATTTGTCCTTTTTTCCATTTAGTGTTTTAAATAAAAGACATTCTCACTGCAGCTTAAAACCTGGAATAATCTTCTTCCTCTTATTCTCTATATTCAATATTTATTCCTAAGTATTCAGATATAGACGATTTAAATTGTGGGTTACTTAAATACCTTGCAATCCAATTCATTTTCCTTTTTGTTTTAAATGAGATAAATGCACCTTTTTCTTCATTTGGTATAGGAGCATCATTTAAATATACCATCATCTT
>CM032454.1:98786847-98874347 GCA_019049505.1 Pachyrhynchus sulphureomaculatus | reverse complement strand
TTAATTCTAGCACGGTGTACCATTAAAATATGCTTAAACACAAAAAATATAAAAAAAATATGATCATCTTATTCCAGTATTTTTTGCAGGATCTAACTCAATTAACTGAACACAGTAATTAACGAAAGGAGTTAATTAGCTGTAATGTAGGCTTTCACAAAGGCTCTTCAAATTTTTGAATCACCATAAGTGGGTTTAAACCGCCCTAGAAACGATTCCCTAATCAACACAATCCAGGGCCTATTAACCACCACTGGAAATATACCAAACAGGCACTTAAAAGAACTTCTCCCTTTACAGCATATGTATATGTATATGTACGATAAGTATGATTACAGACATGTAAAATCTCCTACAAGGTTAAATAGATTAAAAATGTAGAAATATGTGTTTTATAAAGAAGAATTTATGGTAATCTGCAAATAATTAATTAAATCAATAAAACTATAATACTGCGAAATTTGCCGCGTTCTACCTTGTTATAAATAAACAAATAAATAAATACGGGCTGTATGTATCTGTCTAGGGTCTACATCTAAGTGTAACTTGGGAACCAATAATAAAATTTTCATGTACTTTGCTTTCACATTGGATAAAATAGAAAGATTCTGTTCTCTAAGTTATTGGTAAATTAAGTTTCTTATAGAAAGAAATGTGAAGTTTCGTATATAACTTTCTGAAGAATACATAATTTACTCTCTGGAATTAATTTGAAACATTTAAATTTATAAAAACCTGAGGATATGTAGTTCATCACTACAACTACCTATTGTAAGATTCTGTTCTCTAAGTTATTGGTAAATTAAGTTTCTTATAGAAAGAAATGTGAAGTTTCGTATATAACTTTCTGAAGAATACATAATTTACTCTCTGGAATTAATCTGAAACATTTAAATTTATAAAAACCTGGGGATATGTAGTTCATCACTACAACTACCTATTGTATGACTTAATAATTATCTGCGCAAATTGTCTAATATACCATATGTCTAAATTGAACTGTTTTGGAATTATTGTCAAATGAAATTTAAACTTAAAAAAATACAAAAAATTTAATAAATACTCTAGGTTTATTTTCAAAGTAAGAATTGCTCAAAATGTCTACCGGTAACAGCGAGGCAATGACCCAATCTGTCATAAACAGCCTGAACAGAGTTTTGCAGATAATCTGGGGTCATCTCTTCTAGTTCATATTGAATTCTTTGTTGAAAATCTTCTACAGTTTCAGGTCGACTTCGGTAAACTTTGGTTTTCAAATGACTTCACGAAAAAAAAATCGAGTGGAGTAAGGTCGGTACTCCTTGCAATAATTATCTGAAGATGACTAAGATAGAACTGTTGAATATTGCAAGGTCCAGATAGAACGAATCAATCATGATTCTAACCTAATTCAAAATATTGTTTTTTCTGACGAGACCACATATTGTCTTAACGGAAGAGTTAACACGCATAACTGCGGTACTCGTCTAATGAGAATCCCCACTGGATAATCGACAGTCATTCTCAAAGACTACAAAAGATAAACGCATGGGCAGGGATTGGTGGACGTCATATCATTGGTCCCTTTTTTATCGATGGAAATCTTACAGGACAGCGGTATTTACAGTTACTCAAAGGGCAAGTTATTCCAACTTATGCTGGTCTTTTTCCCTGTGAAAATAATTTCGATACCCCTAATAGGAATCTGTGGTATCAACAGGACGGAGCACCTCCTTACTATGAAATTATTGTTGGTAGATATTTGGATGCGATTTTTCTTAATCGATGGATAGGCAGAAGAGGTCCTATAGAATGGCCTGCAAGGAGTCCCGACCTTACGCTATCGATTTTTTTTTATTGGGTCATTTGAAAACCAAAGTTTACCGAAGTCGACTTACAACTGTAGAAGATTTACAACAAAGAATTCAATATGAAGTAGCACAGATCACTCCAGATTCTCTGCAAAAGTCTGTTCAGGCTGTTTATGACAGATTGGGTCATTGCTTCGCTGTTAACGGTAGTCATTTTGAACAATTGTTGCTTTAAAAATAAACCTAGACTATTTATTAATAATTTTTTGTCTTTTTTTATTTTAAATTTCAAATTCCAGAACAGCTTAATTTACTGACAGTTCAAAACAGTTTATTGTCAACGTCAACATATATACATATATATATATATATATATATATATATATATATATATATATATATATATATATATAATATCTGGTCGTCTAACAATGAATTTTCACGACGTTTCGGCAAAATCTCATTTGGCATTTTCAAGTACTCCCGGTACTGCTGCTACTCGATACGGTGATCTTGCAAGCAGCGGAAGTACTTAAACATGCCAAATGAGATTTTGGAGAAACGTCGCGCAAATTCATTGTTAGACGAACGGATTGAAACCCGGAATTTACATATGTATATATATATATATATATATATATATATATATATATATATATATATATATATATATATATATATATATACCGGATGTTCCAAAAACCAACGTATTCCTTTTGAGGGCTGAGGAATATGCGATCAGAACGACTTTCGGCAACTTAATAACGATTTCTTCAATTTTTTCTTTAAATAGATAACTGGTTAGGTGGTCTTAGAGAAACTGCAGTTTTGCCTAAAAATGTGTGGTGACGGAGCGGGATCAAAGTAGTATGTAGCAGGTAAGATGGACACTTTTTTACCCAAACAGTACCAGTCGTGTAGGCATTATTGAATTAAATATGATAAGATTCTAAAACTTGTAGGACACTAAAACAGTCTAGTTACCTTTTAAACCAAATATATAGGTGTGTACGTAACGTTAAGTGATCCATAAATCTTTATTAGACTTAACCAGAAGGAGAGATTTACCACCTAAGCTAAATAATATATAAATTTGTTAATGCAACCAAGGAAAAATGAAATATTTGTTATTACACTTATTTTAGAAAAATCTATAGAACGTAAAACGTTATTTAATTTTGTTAAATACTTTTTAACAAACATTTTTACATAAAATTGAAATTCCCTCTAAAAGCTAAGTTGAAATCCAATCTACGTATCTAATAACATACCGACAACGTCAAAGACAATCACACTTATCCATTTCCAAGCCTCTAAAGTAAATTTAAATACGTATTGAAATGGAAATAAGGGGGTAATTCTCTCCCATCATGGGCTGTCAACTTGTAAAGACATTTTGCTGTAAATAGCATAATAAGCTGTCTCCAGAGTCGTGCTTAAAATTTCAACATTTAATTTGTTTAAATTGATAGCGATTTTAAAAAATAATTATTTTACCAATGTATCGTTGGTATGGATAGATGATGGTACATCTAACTGATGCTTCTACACCAAATGAATAGAAGTTTGAATATATTTATCTATATACAAAGAAGAAAATAAATTGGCTGGCTCCAATTACAAAATATCTGAGTAATCGAGACCATAAGTTTTCACATGAAAGAATTCTTAGGAAGTTTACTAATGTCTAATATAGAGAGGAAAAGGAAGAAGAAAAATCTGTCTGTCTGTCGGTCCGTTAGTGTGCTTATCCCCCGAAAACCACTTATCCGATTTACGTGTTTTTTTTTAGATTTATACATATGTTCTCTAGCCAGGTTATAGGATATATTTTATTACGTTAGGTAATATAAGAAATAAGCAGTGACGATAACAGTGAGTCAAGTTGGAAAAAAGTTTACTGCTAGCGCACTATCTTGCCATACGCTGCCCAAAGCGTTAAATATGGAGTAATATCATGTAACAAAGAATAAAATATATAAAATGCAACGTCTCTCTATCTGTCTCTCCGTTAGTACGCTTATCACTCAAGAACCATTTATCCGATTTACATGTTTTTTTTAATTCATGGCCAGGTTATATAATAATAATAATAACAATAATCTTTTTACCAGATCCGACATTGTAGGTGATGGAAATTGCCTTTTCCGGGCACTTAGCTTAAACTTATATGGCCACCAAAACCATCATGAAAAACTCCGAGAGGTGGCTCTAACATATATACAACAAAACTTGTCGGAACTTCACATATTTTCATTAATTGAAGACGACGATAGGAAAGACTTCAATAACTACTATAATTATATGAGGAAAAACGGCTCCTATGGAACGAGCCTAGAGATACTTGCCCTCTCGGAAACCCAAATTAGCAACCTCTCAAAACAACGAAGAACAAGAGATACAAAAATAACTTTTAGGGACAGACCAACAATAATAAGCACAGAAAAACACACCAAAGCGATGAAGACCGGGCAAACGAAAATGGACCTGCCAAAAGTGTTGTGCTAGCGAGTAAGCCGACATCCACCAAGGCGGGAAAATCAAAGCAAAGCATGAGTTGCACCACAGGAATCAACGAACATGTCATGCGTTGCTATAATAAAATCACAAAACCTGACAAAGAAATCACTGAGAAGAGAATCACTCGCTGTCTGGACCCACCACCATCAATCCCAAGTGCAACTGACGTAGATATAGGACAAACACAATCACCAAAGCCAGGCCAAGCTGCGTATGTTTTGCAAGGACAACATGTAACTACCAAAGCTGGTAAACCAATACAGTGGCAGATGAAATGAACAGAACAGTGATGCGCTGATACTACACCGCTACCAAATTCGAAACAATAGCATCGGGCTACAGACTGGAACTGCACAGACTTTTCTTGACCATATCCCCCATACATAACAGACTTAAGCATAATCGAAGACATTCACATAATAATATAGGCAGCACCAATCACCACTCTAACACAAAATAATCAAAAACTCCCGCAACGACAAAGAAACCCCAACAGCACAAAACCAAAATTCAAATGGCAAGTAAGAATACAAAACAAAATTAACAATATCAGGAGAGATCTGGGACACCTTACCCAGTTTATAAACGGGAACGCGTCCAAACGTATCACACAGGGTGTAGACAAGATCAAATCCAAGTCTCCCAACAGAACACCGCCAGAAATCCTCGATACTTTGAAACAAAAACTATCCGTATATTCCGCAAGACTCCGTAGATACAAAGAATCAAACGAGAGGAAAGACACCAACAACCTCTTCCGAAGAAGCGAAAAATAGTTCTACCGAAAAACTGTGTACGACGTACAGACAGCAGTGACTGAACCACCAAATAAAGAAGAACTCACAAATTATTGGAAAAATATCTGGTTAGAACCCAATCTACACAATAATAACACCCCTTGGATCAAACCCGAAGAAGACAATCATAAACATATGACAGAACAAGAAAATTCCACATTAACTACATAAGAAATTACAGAAATTACAAACACACACACAACTGGAAATGCCCTGGAATAGACAATATACAAAACTTCTGGTACAAACAGTTTACCACCACACACGAAGCACTCACACATCAAATCAACAAAGTCATTCTACAACCACATACATTCCCCACTTCCCTTACACAAGGAATAACATACGTCAAACCTAAAATCTTAGACACCACAAACCCTTCAAACTACCGACCTATTACCTGTCTTCCTACCCTATACAAGATCATCACATCCACAATTTCCAAGAAAGTAGAACAGCACCTTATAGACAACAATATTCTCACAGAAGAGCAGAAGGGATGCAGGAAATATAGCCGAGGTTTCAAAGAGCAGCCGATCATAGATAGCGTGATCATGGGACAAACCAGAAAAAAACCACAGAAACCTTCAAATCTGTTACACAGGCTATAAAAAAGCATGCGACTCCATACATCACAGCTGGTTAATTAGAGCCCTAGAAATCTACAAAATCAACCAAAATCTCAGGCAATTTCTCGCACAAATTATGAAAACATGGAAAACCAAAATCCACCTAAAAACACAAACCGAACGCATTCAAATAGAAGAGCTGTACATCAGACGGGGTATATTTCAGGGCGACTCGCTCAGCGCTCTATGGTTTTGCCTCTGTCTCAATCCACTCTCAAATACACTAAACAGAACAGACACAGTCACACCCAGTTACAACAGGAAAAGATGAAAACATGGTCAGAAAAAACACTCCACCGAAAACACAGATACCACACAGAACAAGACCATGTAAATAAAAAACAATCATACATCTGGTTACAGGATGGGTAGCTATAGCCTGAGACAGAAGACTTTTTACTTGCCATCCAGTATAAAGTCGTATTAACCAGAAACTATTGACATGACTCAGCTTCAAAAGTAGTTCACTAAGCACTAGCCACAAAATACAAACTCATAAAAAACACAGATCCCTACTACAAATACACACCAGCATCCATACTTGAAAATAAAGCTCTACTGGGACATCAGTATCCATACAGATAAAACAGTCTCTGCCAGTAGACCCGATATTACTTTTCAGTGCAAAAAAGGAAAAGTAACCTATCTAATTAATATAGCTGTCCCCAACGGCACAAACATCCAAACGAAATACACAGAAAAAATCTCCAAATACATAGACCTTCCAACAGAAATAAAAAGAATACGGAAAGAAGAAAAATTCATCATTGTCCCCGTCATCATATCAGCCATAGGCCTTAAACCACATTCACATCACACTTAGTACAATTATGACTCAACAGAAACATACACAGAAACATTCAGAAGTCAGTGATTTTAAAAACTTGTAACATTGTCAGATCATTCCTTAATACACAATGGTAATAAAGTTTGTGCTGACTGGCTTGGACCCGTCAGCCAAACAACGAACTACATTGACCAAATGTGAGAAAGAAGAACTTTTTTGTGAAATATATATATAATACATATAAAACGCAACATCTCTCCTCTGTCTCTCCGTTAGTGTGCTTATCATTCGAGAACCACTTATCCGATTTACGTGTTTTTTTAAATTCTTAACTTAATATTAATTATTAACTTGAACTAACCTGTCCGTTAGTGCGCTTAGCACTCAAGAACTACTTATCTCATTTACGTGTTTTTTTATAAAATACATATGTTCTCTGGTCAGGTTATAGGATATATTTTATTACGTTAGGAAAGGAATAAGCAGTGACGAAAATAGTGAATCAAGTTCACGCGAGCATATATATATATATATATATATATATATATATATATATATATATATATATATATATATATATATATATATATATATATATGTATATATATATATATATATATATATATATATATATATATATATATATATATATTTATATATATATATGCTCGCGTGAAATTGATTCACTATTTTCGTCACTGGTTATTCCTTACCTAACGTAATAAAATATATCCTATAACCTGACCAGAGAACATATGTATTTCATAAAAAAACACGTAAATGAGATAAGTAGTTCTTGAGTGCTAACCGCACTATATATATATATATATATATATATATATATATATATATATATATATATATATATATATATATATATATATATATATATATATATATATATATATATATATATATATATAATATATATATATATATATATATATATATATATATATATATATATATATATATATATATATATATATATATATATTTTGCTAAATTTTGAAAGTATGACATTACTGTACATTTGACCAATTCGTTCACATGATATCCTGTCAACTAGTGTTCAGGCCAGGTTGAACGTACTTAATGTAAATATGAGGAGCCTTGGCCACAAGGAAGGAATATTGTCGGCCTCAGTTTAGTTGACTAGTAGCCTGCTTAGCAGTGATAAGGTCTTCGGTATGAATCCGGCCAGTGGGTGTTTTATGTGTCTTAACAGAGCCGTCAAAAAAAGAATATGTTTCGATGACCAGATAAATTTGACGGATATCATGACATCCTTGCTGACACCTACGAGATATCGTAAAAAAAATATTATCTACTGAGGCGAGATAACAAAATAACACAAAGAAATAAGTACTCGTAAAAACTTGAAAAACGAATCAGCTATAAAAATAAGAATTGGCTACATCAAGCGTAGATAAGAGTTTAAGATGAGGATATTGTTTATGACCTACACTCTTGAAAATGTTCTTTACAAAAGCACTAAATCTATTGAAAAGAAATATAAGTTCTCTGCTGATCGAGTTATTGCTGCAAATGATAAAAACGATTTAGAATATATGTCGCGTAGGTTACAGAAGAAATACCGTAAGTACGTATTAAGACTTCTCATGCTCAAATAACATGTACCTACCAGCAGAGGTAGAATCATCAAATATCCAGTTGGAAACAACAGAAACAGATGCCGGGAAAATTACTTAACAAATATCAAACACAAGGGGCTATCCAAATGAAATATCCCGAAGCCGTGACATTGGAAAGAAACTAAAATATAATGTAATAAATGTAGTAATAATCAGAGGCTTATTAAAAGTTGTTTGATGTTTGGTGCAGACAAGAGGGCATAAAGGAAAATAAGCTAATGGAAATGAATGTGGTTAGAGGATTACTAGCTCGAAGGGAAGGTGTAGTGGTGATATATACTAAGTAGTGCCATTGTGCTAAAGATTCCACATTCCCAACATAATAGAAGTTCACGTTGTAGAAAGTTTTTTTGGCCATCACAAACAACTTTTTTTTATGGGTCTAGCACACGTGCTGCAGAGAAGTCCCTAAAGCGCTACAGGAGCGACACGTGTACGGAACAAGCGATTCACATTGTTCTTGAATCGCTGTAAATTGTACTCGATGGGAAACACAGTCCTGGGCAAATTATACCAAAGGGATGATGTTCTCCATATAAAAGACTGCTTGAAAAGCGTTGTACGCGGAGTAACAAACTAAACCTCATACGGATGTGAAGTATTAGCGTAACGTGTCCTACTTTGTGTCCTAATCCTAGATACTGCTTTTTGAAAACTCTTTGAGGGGTGTTTTGTGAAGTCACTTATCATTTTATTCCTCTGTAATAAAAATCTTTATTTTAAAGACAATCACGGTACGGAACACTAACTGCGCAAGGCCGATTTGTAGTTGGCTGGTTTTTTTATTTATAATCTATATTGAATATTCTGAAACCAAATAAGTGAGTAGATATAGTTATGTACGAAAAATGGAACAAACTAGCATGTCTGAAAGTCCGCCTTAATATCTGTTCTGTTGTTATTGAATAATTCTCTTTCAGGCAATAACACTCTTTTGTAACTTATTGTATTTTTGTAACTATTTTATTGAATATATCTAATTCTGTTCAATAATAATGGTTTAAAACTTGATTGTTGTTTCTAAGTAGCTCGTGGTACTGTATATGTCATTTTTACTGCTATATGATAATTCCAATATCAAATTATTAAGTGTCGTTTTATTTTCCACACTTTGAGGCATTGTGATATTTTCTTAAGGAGAAATATATATTGCGTTTGTTTTCCTATGTGATTTTACGCAAATACTATTTCTATAAATTTTTTTGTTAGGAGAATTATTTTTTGCGTCGGAACCAGCCACAAGAAAAAGTTTTACCAAACATTCAGATACAGAAACTATAAATCACATCTGTTGTGTGCGCAAGTTGTTGAAAGGGTAACGCATGCAGTTAAGTCTAATACACTCATTGCCCCGATCAAGTGTATTGCGTATTTCTGAATTATTAAACCGCAGAATCTTGGAAGACTAAACAGACCTGAAAAGAAGAAATTTTTGAAGCAGTGAGCTTAGAGAAGCTAAAAGAGGACTAACGGAATAACATATAAAAAATTAGGTATCTAATTACGTCGAATATTTTAAACCCCATATCATATACATGTATAGATAATCTGTTTATTTTTTCCTATTAAATTTATTTTGTAAATGGCTCCATATTTTATGTATGTGCCTGGGGGTCAGCTCGTCTAAACTATACGACTTCTATCGTTTAAGTAATAAAGTATCAGGCCTCCCGTCGATCAACCACTTTTTTTTATGGGTCTAGCATACGTGCTGCAGAGAAGTCCCTAAAGCGCTACAAAAGCGACATGTGTGCGGAAAAAGCGATTCACGTTGTTCTTAAATCGGTGTAAATTGTACTCGGTGGGAAATACAGTCCAGGGCAAATTATTCCGAAGGGATGATGGTCTCCATATAAAAGACTGCTTGAAAAACATTGTACGAGGATTAACAAGCTCAACCTCATACGGATGTGAAGCATTAACGCGACGTATATTTCTAACATGCACCGCTCTGGGAGGAATTATGCGGACTACATCCTTCGGACACTTTCCATGAAAATACTTGTAGAATAGGCTCAAGTCGCCAACCGTACTTCGATGTTCCAGCGAATTAAGGCCGCCGGTCAGTTTCGGGTCTCTAATCAGACGGAGAGTTCTTCTCGGAATAGAATCCAACAAACGCAGTATATATTTGGGAGCGGAGCACCAAACATGGGAGCAGTATTCCATAGTTGGTCGAATTTGAGCTTTGTAAAGAATTAACAGTTGTTGTGGAGTGTAAAGCTTTTTGGTTCGAAATAATATTCCCAACTTTTGAGAAGCTCTCCTAGCTATACCTGCAACATGTTCATGCCAGGATATATTTGCTCCAAAATTAACGCCCCAGAAATTGAGTGAAGAAGTTAGAGGAATGGAGTGCCCCGACACAACTATGTCGGATTTAGCAACGTTAACTTTTTTAGAAAAAAACTGTCGCTTGAGTTTTTGTAGCATTAAATTCCACTTGGTTACTGTCACCCCCAAGATAGAGTTTCTTCTCTTTGTTAAGTTGAATGACCTCCTGCTGTCTGCGGATATTCGTCTGAGTAGCCGATGTCCGAGCGTTCAAAGTGAATGAAGAGATAAGCGTACTGTCGTCTGCCAAGCTGTAGATTGGATTCTCGGTCTTTTCCAGCAGATCGTTAATGTAAATGAGAAAGAGAGTAGGAGACACTTTGAAGCCCTGGGGCATACCGACGTTGATGGTGAAGGTGTTAGAAAGAAATCCGTCGACTGCCACTCGCAAGGAACGCTCTGTGAGAGAACACGAGAGACACAAACAAAACTTTTCAGACATACCATAAGAGCGTAGCATTGCCAACAGTCCATCGTGCCAAACACGGTCGAAAGCCATATTGGTGATCGCTAATAATGTTGAATCGTTCAAGATATTTTAGAGGATGCTGATTGATAGCCTTTTCCATGCCTTTCGATATTATTGAAAGCAGTGCAACTGGTCGGTAGTTATTTGGCAAGGTATTCTTGCCTTTTTTACATCCAAACGAAATACACAGAAAAAATCTCCAAATACATAGACCTTCCAACAGAAATAAAAAGAATACGGAAAGAAGAAAAATTCATCATTGTCCCCGTCATCATATCAGCCATAGGCCTTAAACCACATTCACATCACACTTAGTACAATTATGACTCAACAGAAACATACACAGAAACATTCAGAAGTCAGTGATTTTAAAAACTTGTAACATTGTCAGATCATTCCTTAATACACAATGGTAATAAAGTTTGTGCTGATTGGCTTGGACCCGTCAGCCAAACAACGAACTACATTGACCAAATGTGAGAAAGAAGAACTTTTTTGTGAAAATATATATAATACATATAAAACGCAACATCTCTCCTCTGTCTCTCCGTTAGTGTGCTTATCATTCGAGAACCACTTATCCGATTTACGTGTTTTTTTAAATTCTTAACTTAATATTAATTATTAACTTGAACTAACCTGTCCGTTAGTGCGCTTAGCACTCAAGAACTACTTATCTCATTTACGTGTTTTTTTATAAAATACTTATGTTCTCTGGTCAGGTTATAGGATATATTTTATTACGTTAGGAAAGGAATAAGCAGTGACGAAAATAGTGAATCAAGTTCACGCGAGCATATATATATATATATATATATATATATATATATATATATATATATATATATATATATATATATATATATATATATATATATGTATATATATATATATATATATATATATACATATATATATATATATATATATATATATATATATATATATATATATATATTTATATATATATATATATATATATATATATATATATATATATATATATATATATATATATATATATATATATATATTGATAGCCTTTTCCATGCCTTTCGATATTATTGAAAGCAGTGCAACTGGTCGGTAGTTATTTGGCAAGGTATTCTTGCCTTTTTTAGGTGTCTGCTGAACTATGGCACCTTTCCAGCAGGACGGAAATATTCCCTTTCTATAGGATAGGTTGAAAAGTCTACAGAAAACTGATGTTAGTTCCCTCGCACACTTTTTGTATCTATTACAAGTATTCCGTCAGCGCCAGAAGCTGTTTTTGGTGCCTAGCGTCATTAAAATACGTTTTATGGGAATAGTAGGTGGCATTTTTCCTTGGAAATCGACAGTAGAATGTTAAGCAAAGAGTTCAGCCAACAAGTTCGCTTTTTCAATAGGTGTCGTTGCTATAGAATTATCTGGCCGTGTGAGTGGTGGTATGACGAATTTGGTGAAATTTTGATTAACTGCCTTAGCGACTGACCAAAAGGATCTGGAATTGTTGGGACAAGCGAGAAGTTTCCGTTCCCGGTACGAACAAAAGTGTTACGATTTATAGTGTTAGGATTTTCACGCCATTCGCGGTAGGCAAGATGTTTAGAAATAACAGCTTCTTTGCATTTTAATTCTAACCAAGGCTTGCCGTTGGAAGGACATTTCTTCGAAAAAGGGATGTAAGCTTCCATACCAGTCAAAATAACATCGAAAACCTCCCTGGCGCAGTCAGATGGGTCGTCGGATTAAAAACAAATGTCTAACCAAAGGAAAGTTCGAAAATATTTCATGAGATCTTCCCATTTAGCAGATTCGTAGTGCCAAATCTTGCGCTGTTTAGGCACCTCTCTGTCACTGATTAGTAGGATACTCGATGTCGAAAGCAGTTTATGGTCGGACGAACCTAACGGCTGATTTACGTTGACCATGACCGTGTAAATCTCCAGATTGGTGGTTAAAAACAGATCAAGAAGACTGACGAACGTCTCGATCAGGGATCCATGTTGGTTCGTCAATATGTTGTGTTAAGCCACAACTGATTAAGAATGATTCAGCTTCACGACCTTGTTCGTCGGTAGTATTTAATATTTAAGCCAATTGATGTTGTGGACATTAAAGTCGCCCAGGATGGCAATTTGGGTATTTGGATAATTAATTTGTAAATGATCGATGGTCTCTGCAAGAGAAGCGAAAAATGTTCTAAAGTTAGTATCACTTGGTGGTCGATAGAGGATACAGATGAACCTTGTGGTGTGTTGAGTCGTTATTTTTAATCACATAACATCAAAGTTGGGGGGCTCCAGAGCCGTTTCTCATTGGCAAGAGAGTTCGCTTCTGACAAAAAGACAGATTCCTAAGTTACGTCTAAATCGAGAATAGAAGTCGTACTCAGGATAAAGATAGTTGACTGCGCTAGTCGATGAATTGACCTTGGTTTCACAGAGAGCAAGTACATGAGGTATATTTGATTGCAGGTGTCGGTGCACTGAATTTATGTTTGAGTTTAAACCTCTGCATGTCCACGCCCCTGAACCAGCCCCCACCCGGAGATCCGAACGGGGGGCTATTTTACCTCCGGAATGTTTTCTATCCAGGTGCCTCGTCATGCTATTTGGTCCCACAGTCCGGGACATCGGCACAACCACGAAATGTTAAGCAACTTCACGCAGCCTAAGCCGAAGCGATGGTATTACACCGGGCGATGCTGGTGGGACCTGAGCATCTACCATCTAGGTTGTTCTTTAAGTCGTTTTCTACGACAGGCAGAACGTACCGGGGGAGATATCCTATCCCGCTCCCCCACGTGGGAGTGAACTCTAGGTTTTTTCAGTTTCTATCTCCTGTGTCTACAAATATTGTTATTTGTCCAAAACAAAAAAAAAACAGATTTTAATAAAACCAATACTTAGATCTTGAAATAACTTATCGATGTCTCAGTGTGTTCATTCGACTGACTCGATGAACATCCTGTATAAAGTTTTAGGAGACGTGAAGAAGCCCTTAATACATTTTAACACGTCTACTTAAAATATGTTTTCTTGTAAGCCATTAGGTAAGACTTATGTAAATCCATTCTGAAAATTATCGCTTTCTATCGTGCGAAAATACATTTTACTCCACTTAAAATAGTAATTTTAAAATTATTTGTCAAAATTAGTTTATATGAATGCACTAAATTTTTATGTGTTAAGCTGCAGTATAAGCCAAAACCTTGCTTACTCTTCCTTTAAAATGTCATTTGTTACGCTTATCAACTGAATATTTTTTTATTCTTTATTCTTTACTGCTTTGAAATAAGTCATTAAAAATTATAGTCGTATATGTTAATGTGCTAATAAATATTTTTTGTTAAAATCAGTCTGTTATCCTAAAAATAATCCTTCGTATGTAACAAATTTTAAAAACTGTAGGTGGCAAATATATCAATATCTCATTCACTAAAAATTTAACCTTTAAAACTCGAGCAGTTTGAGAAAGGTTTAAATTGGTTAAAGAACTAGAAATTCAAGTTGCGAAATCCTGTAGTGCAAGGACAGAAATTTGTTACTTTACATCATTAAACTAACACAATGAAAATGTTCTGAAGTTCTAAAAACTATCAGCTTTGCAATCTGCTTCAAGGTTTCCACACTTTTAATATGAAATATGACAGTGCCAAAAACCAAAATTAACTAGGCAACCGCAATTTTTTCATTCCATGATAAGATTCAATATAAGTTTTATATAAAACTCTAAAACTACCCCAAAAAATTAGGTTTAGTAAAAATATCTAAATGTTTTTTTTAATCTTTTGTAAAAATAATATCCTATATATTTGAACTAAAATTTTTTACCTTAATTGTATCTACTTGTAATACCAGCTTAAAAATCGATAGTACATTACTTTAGAAATTATCGACGGACGGACAGACGACAAAGAAAAAGAACACCAGTACCGAAAAAAAAAGAAAACGACTTTCTTGTTAAACAAACTGAATAAATTGAAATCAGTTGCAGATCATTTTTTGATAAGTTTTCCTAAGTTAGTTATAATTTAGTATTATTTCTTTTTAATTATCAATATTTTTCAATTAAGTAAAATATATAATTATTAAATAATATAAAAAACCGGTCAAGTGCAAGTTGCACTTGCACAATTAGTGTTCCGTACGTTGATTGTTTTTAAAATAAAAATTTTTGTTAGGGTGTTATAAAATGATCAGTGACTTCACAAAACAGACCCCAAATGAGTTTTCAACAAAGTTTGTTTCCAATCTTTACTGAAAACTGGTGACCTCGAAATTTTGTTTTTTTTTTCTATACCAGATAAATTATTAAAGGTAATGATAATTTTCGTTCAATCTATACCCCGTGGAGAATATTCCAGGATTTTTTCAAAATTTTTGATCAGTACTTTTCGAGATAAGGTAGGGGACAGCGATTTTTCACGATTTTTTAAAAGTAATACGAAGAAAAGTGTGCGCAAGTATTACATTTATATATATATTTTTTACTCGTGTTTTCACAAGCTTTCAGTTGACACCACTCTCGATGACCTAGTAAAAAAATTTTTTTTTCACTTCCGATTTCACCCCTCAAAACGAATCCCTTAAGTCAAAATTTATGTTACAGTAATATAAAATGATCAGTGACTTCACAAAACACACCCCAAATAAGTTTTCAACAAAGTTTATTTCCAATCTTTACTGAAAACTGGTGACCTTGAAATTTTGGTTTTTTTTTTTTTCTATACCAGATAAATTATTAAAGGTAATGATAATTTTCGTTCAATCTATACCCCGTGGAGAATATTCCAGGATTTTTTCAAAATTTTTTGATCAGTACTTTTCGAGATAAGGTAGGGGACAGCGATTTTTCACGATTTTTTAAAAGTAATACGAAGAAAAGTGTGCGCAAGTATTACATTATATATATATTTTTTACTCGTGTTTTCACAAGCTTTCATTTGACACCACACTCGATGATCTAGTAAAAAAATTTTTTTTTCACTTCCGATTTCACCCCTCAAAACGAATCCCTTAAGTGAAAATTTATGTTACGGTGATATAAAATGATCAGTGACTTCACAAAATACACCCCAAATAAGTTTCAACAAAGTTTATTTCCAATCTTTACTGAAAATTGATGACCTTGAAATTTCTGTTTTTTTTATATATCAGATAAATTATTACAGGTAATGCACTCGTGATAATTTTCGTTCAATCTACACCCCGTGGAAAATATTCCAGAATTTTTTCAAAATTTTTTGATAAGTACTTTCCGAGATAAGGCGGGTGGACAGCGATTTTTCGCGATTTTTTAAAAATAATACAAAGAAAAGTGCGCGCAAGTATTACATTATATATATATTTTTTACTCGTGTTTTCACAAGCTTTTTTACACCGTGATTACCTTTTTTTTTTTCACTTCCGATTTCACCCCCCAAAACTAACCCCTTAAGTCAAAATTTAACTTTCAAAACTACATGGCTCTGATGAGGCCATCAATTCCTATATTACTACCAAATTTCAACTTTCTATGACAAATAGTTTCGGAGAAAATCGGGTGTGACAGACGGACAGACGGACAGACGGACAGACAGACGGACAGACACCGAAGTGATCTTATAAGTGTTCCGTACAGAACACTAATAAATACATGTCTCCCGTCTTACTTTAGAATAGAATAAATGATTTTTCTAGATAATTTAGGATTTTCTTGCGCATTCACCATATATTAAGATTTGTTTATAATTTTATCGTTTTAAATTCAAATAAAAGGTGAATTACAGATACTGAGTTGTTTAGAATAACATATTATAGACGTGGACTTAAGATGTTATTAAATTTAACTAGTTAACTAATTAAATTAATGGTGTTTAATTATTATTGTGTTCTTATGATAGAGTTAAAATTAGGAAACTGTCTATTTGCTAATTATTTATTTGACTGGTTGATAGCTAAACATTTAGAAAACAGTTGGATTGGATTTTTAATTTCGCAATAAGTTAAACGAGTGTGCAAAAGTTTAAAAAAATGAAAGTTATTTTTAGAAGATATATATATATATATATATATATATATATATATATATATATATATATATATATATATATATATATATATATATATATATATATATATATATATATATATATATATATATATATATATATATATATATATATATATATATATATATATATATATATATATATATATATATATATGTATATTTGTATATATATATATATATATATATATATATATATATATATATATATATATATTTACGGGTCTAGCACACGTGCTACAGGGAAGTCCCTAAAGCGCTCCAGGAGCGGCATGTGTGCGGAAAAAGAGACTCACGTTGTTCTTGAATCGCTGTAAATTGTACTCAGTGGGAAGCGCAACCCTGGGCAAATTATTCCATAGGTATCATGTTCTTCATATAACTCCATATATATATATATATATATATATATATATATATATATATATATATATATATATATATGTATGAGATGCGTTTTTTAAGTAAATACCGTTATGTAATATGGTGACTGCAATGCTGCGGTCGCCGTTTCGAGCATTCGCGTTATGTACCTGCATCTATTGGTTAGCCACAGACGCCAATACTAAAGCGTTTGTCCAATTTTAGACCAGTCCAGATTAGTGAAGACTATGGCGAAAGGCTATGCGTGATGGAAAGGTAAAAAAATGGTTTAGAGCATTTAAAGATGGCCGTATAAACCATGAGGAACGAAGTGGGCGACAGTTCATCATTAATGATGACTTGGTCCGGAAAGTTAATGAAAACGTTCAAGAAAACAGACTCTTTACAAGTTCATCATTAACCACTGCGTTTTCTCAAGTTTCAAGAAGTGTAATTTATAAAATTGCGGCCGAACCCTTAAATTATGGGTACCAAGAATGCACAAAACCAATCGTTTAGCCAGTGCTTTGACTTTCCTCAAGAGATACAGTGCCTAAGGTGATAAGTTTTTAGACAAATTGTCACTGGTGACGAAACTTGGGTTGCTCACGTTACACCGGAATCAAAACAACAGTTCACGGAATGAAAGCATTCAACATCACCCAAGAAGGTGAAGTTCAAGCAAACAATTTCAGCCTGAAAATTGATATACATTGTGTTGTGAAATAGACAGGGAGTACTGATTGAGGATTTTTTGCTTCGGGGGGACACAGTAAATGCTGAGAGATATTATGAGACCTTAAATAAACTGCGTCGTGCTATTCAAAAACGTGGCGTGTTCAGTGAAGAGATCGTTTCCTTCACGACAATGCTCGCCTACACGGGGCTCAATTAAACCCAAGATCGGATCGCGTCATATGTTTAGGAACAACTTGATCACCCTCTGTATAGCCCTGACCTAGCGCCCAGTGACTACCATTTGTTTGTACACTTAAAGGCAGTCAGTGCTACTACACCGACAGCGATGTTAAAACGGCATGGTTAGCAAACCAGAAGGCAGATTCCTATAAGAATGGAATGCAGAAGCTGGTTTTACGATACGACAAGTGCCTTAATATAGGTGGAAATTATGTTGAAAAGTCCGAGCGTTCATGTAAAAATAAAACTGTTTAAAAAACGGCCTTGTGTTTTCTTAATACTAAAATGGTACGTACTTTAAAGACGTACTTTCATACGAGGGGGACATGTAAGAAGCCTCCACGTAGAATTGAGTTTTCACAGCTAAAGCAATTTGTCTCCTGGACACGAATGTGTTTTTCATTTTCTGCTAGTCTTTTCAACACTGAAGCATCTTCGAATCGTTGTTTTATTTATTATATTTCTACTTCTGTCAAAGCCCACACTTGTGACAACTTTAGTTTATATAGAAGGGCTCTCAATGCGATGTTATGGTAATATAGGAAACGCATTGTGGCCCTTACAATTACAGACCAGGAATTGAGGGCATGTATTTTATTTTAGAGAGACTTTACGAATAATATGGCGGAGCAGTCTTCGAAAACCAAGTTTGAATATTCGTTTGGAACATTTCAAGTTAAAAACAAAATTGAAGTACTCGTGGTCGAATTCCAGTCCCTAACAGTTACATCTATATACAGGCCCCAAAATCACAATTGGCAATTTTAACGGCCAAAGTATGCAGTAGGGGATTTTGATGGAGACCTGGGTTGAGAGATCCTGTTGGAGGCTAATACATGATCCAAAACTGCCATCTAGTTTCAACAGAAGCCGTTGATAAAGGCCCCGATAACATATCTGGCAGTAAACAAATTACCGGAGTAACACACAAGCTAGTGGGTAAATTCCTCCAAAAATTCAACATCGACGACGTAACCTGCACTGTCTCGGCTATAATTGGGTCAGATTTAGGGCGCTTTAAAAACGATTAAATTTTTCAAAAGCTGATTGGATTGGTTTCACTGCCAGCCTTAATGATTAATTTATCAAACCTGAACTTCGACGCACTTGTCAACCAAATTAAATTATTATCTAGGAAATACATCCCGGGTTGTAGACAAACTACATTTCAGGCTGAACAGATGAGAGTTAGCAACTGTGGCTACCCGTGGCTCCGTGACGTAGTTACTTGTCTGCGGTGTAGGAGGTCTCGCTTATCAATCCCGGCAAGTCGGTATACTTATTTATTAATTTATTTAAGTATATTTGGTCTGGCTACGTACATAGGCAGTAGTTGTTTGCAGAAATGCAATAACGTCCGTGGCAGCACTACCGCCTTATCTAAAAGGTGCAGTGAAATACGAGAATGTATGTTTCAGCACGTGGACAACGTTGACCGGTATTACGACATCCTCACCGATACAAAAAAGCGTAAAAATTCCTACAAAGGGGGAGTAGGTGATAAAAAAAAAAACTACTGGAAAGGTACACCGATCCGTATAGTGAAGATTCTTTTAGCTAGGACACTCTTCAAGGCGGCGAAGAGGTAATCCAAGCTGTCTCGAACGCTAGAACTGAGAGATGATGCAATCTACTTAACAAGCTTAGAAATTGCTCAATAACCTAAGCAATGACCCTGTCAAACCTCAATCCAACTTACTAGCAATTTCAAACCAGCTTGCCTACCAGGTGTTGCTCAATGGAAGTACAACACCAAAGGCACCAATCCCTTTATGAAAATAACACCTTTTTAACATCATTCTCAGTCAGTGAGCTGAGAGACGCAATAAACGCTATGAAAAGAAACAGAGCAGATTAAAAAATTCGAAGCCAACACCATAAAGTGGTCTACTGATCTAATGAACTCTTGTATTTTCAATATGCAAATCCCTACACTCTGTAGGAAGGCGCGAGTTATGGCATTGCTCAAACCAGCCAATTCACACATTAACACGTAACTTTATATACGCAGACGATACAGCAGTAGAATCTTTTGAGGCCGCCGAGAGCAAATTTTTCGAGGCCCTGGAAGGTTTCACAGCGTACTAGGAGAAAAACCAACTAAAACCAAATCCCAGTAAAACTCAAGTCTGTGTTCCGCTTGAGAAACAGAGAGGCCAAACGCAAATTAAAGATGGAGAAACGAAGAACTGGAGTCATGTGAGTTTCCAATATACCTAGGAGTAACTCTAGACCGCATGCTTTCAGTTAAGAAACATTGCCAGAACACTAAGGTCAAGATCCATACCAAAAACTCATTGGCACGAAATCGGGAGCAAATCCCTTGGATTTGTGAATTTCTGCTATCGTTCTCAGTTTTTCTGCTGGGGAATATAGAGCACCGGTGTGGAGCAACTCTACTCACACAAAACTCCTAGATACTGCTTTTAAAGAAGCGGTCCATATGATCAGAGGCTGTTTACCTTTCACCACTGGAAAAGATATACCCCCTCTCCAGTGTCGCTCTACCTGAAACAAGGCGACAAGTTGCTTCAGAGTAATAGTAGAAAGAATCAAATGACAGACACAAGGCATCCTTTATACAACCATACTCCGGCCAGATCAAGATTGAATTCCCGGAAGCAAGAATACAATATCGGAAAATGCGACATTTTCATCAGGACATCTAGATCTGGGGTACAACAAAACACAAAACAACCCACGAGGAGCTTGCCTCTAGAAAAAATCAGTCTGATACAACTTGGAGGACCTCAAATAGATTGTGAACCGGGGTTACTTGTTGCTACGCATATGTCAAAAAATGGAACTTTCAAGTTAACAATGACCTGTGTGTGTGCGGAGAAACCCAGACCGACTAACACCTGTTGAATTGCCCTAATGTTAAAGAAAATTGATGACCTGTACCTCGCAAATGACAAAGTCATAGCCGTGGCTAAACATTGGTATGTGGTCGATATAAAGTATCGACAGTGTTCCGACAAGAAAGTAAGTAGCTATGAACGAAAATGAAAACAATTTGTTTTCTATATCTATATCTGTTTCTACCTCCATGTATACACTTAGTCCAACGTTTCTTGACTTATTTCATTCCACTGAACCTAACCTGAAAAAAAAATTGTTTGCTCCTCAAAGAACAACGCTACGGTGACTTTTAATTCATTATCTGAGGAAAATTTTCGGTACTTGAGGTTTTTAGAAGGTATCTCAAAAGTCGCAATTTCCTAAATAGCTGTTATAGGAGGGTTGTTGTAACTCGATGAATCCACAGTTTCGGTAATGGCTTGAACTCTAATTCTGTGGTCCCTATAGTTGTAGTGCAATAGCAAAGTTTCGGTTCTATATAAATTCGGACGGTTTTCTCTAATATTCGAACTTAAGTTTTAGATCGTCATTCTGTAAACTCCCCTATTAATTGTTGACTCTTTTTGATATGCTTATCCACCAAAATTCTTTCGCAGTCCTAAACGAAATTCGCCATATATTTTCCAGAAAACCACTGGGTCTCGTCTTCTTTGGAGTAAGAGCGCCCTTATGAACCCTCGACTTCTGCTTCGTGAGAGTATCTCAATAGAGCTCCCAAGTCTATTCCCCTGTGACAATTCGCGAAAGATAACACTCATCGTTCTCTCTCTGTGCTTAAAAATTATTTTTCCTAGGCAGCTTCTGTTCTGGTGTAAGAAATTTAGGAATCCTTCTTACAAAATATTTTTCATCGCTAAGTCTTCGTGCACAATCTTAAAATCTGTAATTACGATTATTCCAACTTTTTTAGTAAGCAACAGGAGTTTCATTTGCCGATCTGATAGTAGCAAATACTCAACAATATATATGATTTTCTTGGTTCTTGCCTTAAACGGTATCTGAGGTCATTTAGAATTGAGATTTGGCACCATCAATCCTAGCAATATTTTACTTAACTACTTACTAAATCAATCAAATGGGTTTACTTTTCACAAATATTTGGAAGAAACAAATCATAAAAACTGTAAATAAAAGAAAACAAAGTCGTACACAATTTCGTAAAATTGCTTAGAATAGTAGCAGTAAATTTATAATCAAGCATTTTTTTATATTATCTCATTTTCATGGCTAGTAGATAACTTAAACCATAACACCATCGAATATATTCCCATTTTTTTATGAGCATAGCACACGTACTGCAAGGAAATTCCTAAGGAGCTACAGAAGTTCCGCGTGTACAGAAAAAGCGATTCACGTTAGTCTTAAATCGATGTAAGTCGTACTCGGTGGAAAATACAGTTCTGGACAAATTATTCCAAAGGGATAATGTTCTCCATATAAAAAAAAAGGCTTAAAAATTGTTGTATGAGGGTACCATGCTGAACCTTATGCGGATGTGATGTATTGCCCGATGTTTATTAATGTCATGTACCGATCTGGAAGGAATTAAGCGGGCTACATCCATTATACAATTATACACTTTCCGTGAAGATATGGATGGAACATCGAAGAACGGTTGGCGGGAGTCTACAAATCGCCAACTGTTCTTCGATGTTCCAAGGTATCAGGATTTCTTGTGCGTTTTGGATCTCTAATCAGGTGAATGGTTCTTTTCTGAATAGTCTCCAATAAACGCAGTGTATGTTTGGGATCTGAGCCTCAAACATGGAAGCAGTATTTCATCATTGATCGAATTTGAGCTTTGTACAGAATGAACAGTTGTTGTGGAGTGTAAAGCTTTCTAGTTCGAAATAGTATCCTAACTTTAGAGAAGTTCTCTTTGCTATGCATGCAATATATGCATGAGAAGAGATATTTGATCCCAAATTAACGCCCAGCCCAATTAAGTGAATATGACAGGCGAATGGATTACCCTATGGGATTTTGCAGTGTTAAATTCTACTTGGTTTTTAGTTAGATGAAAGACTTCTTGCTTTCTGCAAATATTTGTATAAGAAAATGATTGAGCATTCAAAGTGAATGAAGAAATAAGTGTACTGTCATCTGAACAGCTATATATTGGATATCTGGTCCTTTTCAGTAGGTCGTTAATGTAAATGAATGTTCATGTCAAGACATATAAGATCTCCTCTTCATCTTTGCTCACAAAAAATTGATAATTGCTAATAATGTTAAATCTTAGATATTTTAACGGATGCTGATTGATAGCCCTTTCCATAACTTTCGACATTATTGAAAACAGTGCGACTGATCTGTAGTTTCTTGACAAAGTCCTCTTGTCTTTTTTGTGTAGGGATGTAGGCTTCCATACCAGCCAAAATGACATCCGAAACTTCCTTAGCGCAGTCAGATGAGCATTGAATCTAAAGCAAACATCTAACGGAGGGAGAGTTCGAAAATTTTCCATGAGTTTTTCTCATTTGGTATATTTGTAGTGCCAAATCTGGCTCGGTTTAGGGGCCTCTTTGCCACTAAATGTTGAATGCAATAGTCGCAAGAACCTAATGGCGGATTTACTGTGACAGTGTAAATCTCTGGATTGGTGGTGAACAATAGATCCAGAAGACTAGCGAACTCTTCGTGTCGATCAGGGATCCGTGTTGGTTCATCGATAAGCTTTTTACTTTTACAAAACTGATTAAGAATTATTCAGCTTCACGACCTGGTTCGTCGGTATTTAAATATTTAAGCCAGTTGATGTTGTGGACATTAAAGTCGTCTAAGATGACAATTTTGGCACTTGAATAATTAATCTCTAGATGGTCGATGGAGTCCGCAAGAGAACCCAAAAGTGTATTAAAGTTAGTATGACTTGGTGGTCGATAGATGCAGCAGATAAACCTTGTGATTTGTTGAGTCGTTATTTTTAACCGCATAACATCAAAGTTTCGGGGCTCCAGAGTCTCCTCTCATTGGCAAGATGGTCTATCTTGCCAATGAGAGCGAGTACGTAAGGCTTATTTGATTGCGCTGAATTTATGTTACACGTATTATCTATTTTAAAATTGCGATCTCTGCATGTTGACGCCCTCGAATCCGTCGCTTTTTATCAGTCTTTCGATATTCCGGTCTATCTGTCTGTCGGTTTTGCTATCCGTCGGTCTGCTAGTATGAAAAATATGATATATGAAGTAAAAATAGAACTTTTGGGCAATATCACTAAAGGGACAGCAAGTAAAAGGTTCGATAATTTTTTTATATTTTCTGTATCATTATGAGAATTTTTCTTGGTTCTTGTTTGTTTGTTGTTTTATTTTCTCAATATTTTTAAGAATACACACATGTAAGGTAGAGGAGTGACTTAAAGAGGTCACTTCATATCTCTATCGTGTTATACGGCCATATCAGAGGTTTTGACCCCAGCAATCTCAAAACAGGAATTTTTTCATTAATTTGAGTTTTAATAGAAATAATATGTAGACTTAGAATGCTGTTTTAAATATTTCTGAAAGTATAAACTTTAAAATTTTGTTTGTTATTAATACCTTTCAGCAAAGTACTGATCATTTAAAATATTGATTTGTGAAGTTATTTTTTAGCGCGAAAAAGTCAAATTCAGTATTGTAGAACTGTGAGTTGCAAGGAAAGTACCGACTTAATCACTTTACCGATTTTTTCTTAATAATCATCTGATCTCTAGTGCTTAGTATAGAAATCAATACAATAAAAAACTACACACTGATGTCACTTGACATCGTATTGATTTTAACTAATACATCTAAAGTGAAATGGGATAATTAAGAAAATATATATACCCTTAAATCAAAATATTTTCATAGAATTTATAAACCTAACGTTAATTAACAACTATTTTCAATATAAAAATGGTTTTTATCAACAGATAATGAATACACGCTAAGTTCCCCCATATCATCATTAGTTGCTGAGCGACTAGAATATTTAAAAAAGAAAGTTGTAAGCAACACCAACATTCCTGTATTAGTTTTCAAAAGGTATGTTAACGATTACCCCTGTTTAAGGATCTAGCACACGTGCTGCAGGGAAGTCCTTAAAGCGCTACAGGAGCGACAAGTGTGCGGAAAAAACGGTTCACGTTTTCTTGAATCGCTGTAAATTGTACTCGGTGGGAAATACACTGTACTGGAAAACAACGAATAGAGCATTCAACATAAAACAGATTTCATTGAAAATTAAATTTACTTCGGAAACAAATAACCATAACACTATAAGCTTTCTCTATTTAACAATACTTCGACAAGAACAGTGAACATTTAAAAAATACACAAAAAATAATTTGTCAGATCGATAGCTCAATTATAATGCACACCACCCCAAATCCCCCCCAAAAAAAAAAAACAGAGTTGTAACAAGATTAAAAGACAGAGCAGTATCCTTAACTTCACCTGAGTTTAGACCTGGACTTTTAGAAAACTAAGGAAAATAAAATCTCTTAGAAAAAACTAGTAAAGGATATAATTAAATTATAACTTTAACAACAAAACCAAATGAAAATTATAAATTCAACATTCTAAGCAATGAATTTGTGGCCCAAAAAAGAAATTACCGCAAACTTCTAGTAATAGGAATGATTTGAAATAAAAAATAACATTATATTGGGAACAAAAAACGAGACATCAGTCAGTCAGAATTTATGTCAGATTTATTACAATTTAATAAAATAAATATTGCATAATTAAGAAATAAATTTTAACACAACTCTGTATATATTCACATTCTTGTAACAGTTAAAGCAAACTGCCCTAAATTTCTTTTTTTCTTTTTGTGCGGTAAGAACCCTTTAAGAAATAACATGGCTTCGAGGTGCGTAACTTATTCTTATATTCAAAATTTATTAAATATAACGCATTGTTTATTATTAAGTTTTGCGTGTTCATAAAAGGTTTTATTTTACAAAATTTCAAGGTATTTTAATTTTGTAGGTAATACTTGTACTTTGTGGCAGACAATAACGTTGTGTTTTTTCAGATTGTGTCAAATATTTCGGATAGATTTTGAAAATATGGCATTGGTATATAATTTTTTCAGTAAATTAAATTTTGTTTTGCTTTTTAAGCTGCTTTGTTATTATAAAGTGTACAAGTCTCTGTGTACTTACCTTCTTTACTAGTTTATCTGAAAAATTATTATTTTTGAGAATTTTACTTATTGTTCTTAAAATTTTAGGCACAAACTCAGAAGTTAAGATTAATGTTCTCTTTTTCAATTTTATTATAACACTTTTTTTTAGGAATTTAGTGTATTGTGAATTATAATTGAGTTATCGACCCAACGAAGTATTCTTTGTTATGTATTAAAAGTTGTATAAGTTGTTCTTAGGAACAGCAGTAAGGCAATCGTAAACTTATCTTTTGAAAACCTGGAAGCCGATGTTGCTTAGTTTTTTTATTCTTTTAAATATTCCTTGACTAGTTCCGCAACTGTTAATGATATGGCGGAACTTATCCATATAATTATGGATACAAACATTTTTATATTAAAAATAGTTGTTAATTAAGGTTGGGTTTATGAATTCTATGAACATATCACGATTAAGGGATGTATTTATGTTTTAAGTATGTCATTTCTCCTTTATTATATAAGTTAAAAGCTCATTTGGTATATTTGTATAAAGCGATATGTTGTCAAGTCATATCAGTTTGTAGTTTTTTGATTAAGTGATTTTATAAATTAATTCTTTAGAACTGAAAGAACCTATTCTGTGATTAAATTCATGAAGCTATTGGTTTGAATGGAATATCTAGTTCATGCAGTTTTTATAAATCGTATATTTTTGATGTCACAGAAATATGTATCATCAGTTGTCTTGCTTCGATTTAGGATATTATGGTTTTTTTCAATTGGAATATCATCTTTCGTTTGATACTACTCAGTATATATCACCACTACACCAAACAATTTATTTTTGCGGTCGACGCGCGTTTCGCTAACCATGTTAGCTTCATCAGGAGCGATCGAGCGCAAAAATAAAGTGTTTGGTGTAGTGGTGATATATACTGAGTAGTATCATTGTGCCAAAGATGCCACATTCCTAACTTAGTTTTCGTCTGATAGTTATTAGTTAAGTCGCTATGGGATTTTCTAAATGTATGTTTCCCATAAAGTAAATTATTCATTTTTTAATTATATTCGTTGGTATATATGACAAGGTTCTTGTTTGTGTTACCTATTTTCAAAATTGTGATGTCCGGATTATCCTTAATAAGTTGTTAAGAGTTTTTTTAACCTGTTTATTAATGTTTTTTGGAAATCGTATACTTTATTAAGTTTCTGTCTTACTATAATTTTGTATCTTTATTATTATTTGTAATACTTGCACAAATATTGTCCTTAAAATCATTGGGTTTGTCATTAATGACACTGTATAAAATCCGGCATTATGAAGTACTGAGTGTTCCTAAAATGTTTTATTTTACATAATTTCACCATGTTTTAAGTTAGTAGGTCATCCAAATAAAAAAATTGGGTAAACCTCAATAGATTGGACGAAACATTATTAAAATCTGTTTTATAACATAATGAAAACTACAAACAAAGTTTTATCCAAGAATGTGCATCAAATGTATAATATATATGTATATATATATATATATATATATATATATATATATATATATATATATATATATATATATATATATATATATATATATATATATATATATATATATATATATATATATATATATATATATATATATATATATATATATATATATATTATATATATATATATATATATATATATATATATATATATATATATATATATAACCTCTTTCCAAGGATCCTGACAATTACGTATAATACGAAATATGGTATATGAAGCAACCTCTAACCTTCTCCTACATTCTTTTAACCCCTCATATGTGTTAGAGTAAACAAACATATATATAATATATATATATATATATATATATATATATATATATATATATATATATATATATATATATATATATATATATATATATATATATATATATATATATATATATATATATATATTATATATATATATATATATATATATATATATATATATATATATATATATATATATATATATATATATATATATATATATATATATATATATATATATATATATATATATATATATATATATATATATGTATATATATATATATATATATATATATATATATATATATATATATATATATATATACATATAACATGTAGGCTGAAAACTTTCTGGTTTGACATATAGATGTCGCCCTTTTCAAAAAAAATCCATATGATTTTTAGAAAGTACCTTCTAACGTTTACTTTACATAATTTCACAGTGTTTTAAGTTAGTAGGTAATCCAAATAAAAATAACCGGTCAAGTGCAAGTTAAACTTGCGCAATTCGTGTTACGTACGATGATTGCTTTTAAAATAAAAATTTTTGTTACGGATGTATAAAATGATCAGTGACTTCACAAAACACACCCCAAATGAGTTTTTAACAAAGTTTGTTTCCAATCTTTACTGAAAACTGATGACCTTAAATTTTTTTTTTTTTTATTTACCAGATAAATTATTAAAGGTAAGTGATAATTTTCGTTCAATCTACACCCCGTGAAGAATATTCCAGAATTTTTTCAAAATTTTTTGATAAGTACTTTTCGAGATAAGGCGGGTGGACAGCGATTTTTCGTGATTTTTTAAAAATAATACAAAGAAAAGTGCACGCATGTGTTACATTGTATATATACATATATATATATATATATATATATATATATATATATATATATATATATATATATATATATATATATATATATGTATATATATATATATATATATATATATATATATATATATATATATATATATATATATATATATATATATATATATATATATATATATATATATATATATATATATATATATATATATATATATGTATATATATATATATATATATATATATATATATATATATATATATATATATATATATATATATATATATATATTTACTCGTGTTTTCCCAAGCTTTCAAAACTACATGGCTCTGATGAGGCCATCAATTCCTATATTATTACCAAATTTTAACTTTCTATGACAAATAGTTTCGGAGAAAATCGGGTGTGACAGACGGACAGACAGATAGACAGACGGACAGACACCGAAGTCATCTTATAAGTGTTCCGTACGGAACACCAAAACATTAAATTCTGTTTTATAACATGATGAAAAGTGCAAAAAAACCTTTATCCAAGAATAAAATATATATATATATATATATAATATATATATATATATATATATATATATATATATATATATATATATATATATATATATATATATATATATATATATATATATATATATATATATATATATATATATATATATATATATATATATATATATATATATATATATATATATATATATATATATATATATATATATATATATATATATATATATATATATATATATATATATATATATATATATATATATATATATATATATATATATATATATATATATATATATATATATATATATATAGGGTGTTATAAAAATAGTTTAATATATCGAAATGGGCGATTCCATGGAACACGTAGAGCAACGTTCACTATTTTTTTTTTCGTGCTTTCGACATCCTTAAAATTTGGTAAAATAAACTATTTATTACCCCAATCTGATGCCTGTTTTTTCCTATATTTTCAAGTTAATAGTACAAGAAACTCTGAATATAATAATAATACTGAATTCACCTGAAACATATTCTTATTTCAACCAAATGTACATAGCAAGTAATTAAAATGACAGTTTTTTTTTGTAGTAGTGTTAAGTGTAACAAGTACACGAGTAAGAAAGCTACTTTGTATTGTGGTAAGTGTACCTCATAGAATGATGAAATATAGAACAATTTTAGGATGTTTACTATTTCTAATAAAACACTACAACTACAAAGTCATTGGGAAACACGGTGTCAAAATACAGTCAATGTGGATTCAGATACTTTGTTAACAAGCACTAAAAGCATCTATTGAGTTAAAAAATTGTTTTTAGGCACATAACAACAAAAAAAAAAACAACTAAATCAATAGCATATATATATATATATATATATATATATATATAATATATATATATATATATATATATATATATATATATATATATATATATATATATATATATATATATATATATATATATATATATATATATATATATATATATATATATATATATATATATATATATATATATATATATGTATATATATACATATATATATATATATATATATATATATATATATATATATATATATATATATATATATATATATATATATATATATATATATATATATATATATATATATATATATATATATATATATATATATATATATATATATATATATATATATATATATATCTGGTATTCTGGAATCCACTGCATATATTGGAACTGGCGGCTCTTTATGGCAAGATCGATTGCAGGCAATTCGTCTTAAATAGCGGATCTCAATAATAAAGGAAAAAATCGACCGTAAAGAAATGATGAATAAATATGATATGAATATTTTTTTCCCGCCGTCTCTGTGGAACCATCTACAGTGCTGTCAGATCTAGCTAAACCTTTCCGAATTAATTTAATAACAGAAAAATATATAAAAATGTTGAATATATTAATCTTTAAAGAAGCACTGCAAAAATTCTTATCCGAAGATGATCACACACAATTTTAACCCATTTATCCCAAAATGGTTTCTTACTGTAAGAATAACTACTATTACAAAACTATAGCCTGTCTAAAACGAGCCACAGGTTAATGTAATGCACTAAAATTTCTTATAACATAACTTCCAACTATTCAAGAAATTAAAAGAAAAACAAATTTATTAAAAAAAAATATAAAAATTTTTACCTTTTAACACCAACAAATTAATTACACACGTTTTGAAGGAACACTGTCACTGTCAAAAATCGAATTTTATTGAACCATCACTTACAACATAAAAATTTTAATACACGTAACGCACCAAAATTCAATTTCTTTATGCTTTGTTTAAGACAATATCTTCTTCTTCCCATGCCTTCTCCCAATGGAGATTGGTGACCACTTCTCTAAATGTTTCTCTGTCCCTTGCAAGATGAAACAACTCCCCTTCATGCTGGCTCATTCTCTCATGTTTCTCAGCCAAGACTTTTTTTTCTTCCACAACCTTTCTACCGTCAACTCTTCCCGGTACGATAGTTTGCAATAGTGAATATGTGTCATTTCTGAGTACATGACCTAAATAAGATATTTTTCGTACTTTTATGTTTGTCAAGAGTTTTGTGCCTTGGACTATCCTTCATAGAACTTCCTCATTAGTTATCCTGGCTGTCTATGAGATTTCTAATATTCTTCAATAGAGCCACATTTCAAATGGTTTTAGCTTCTTAGTAGTGTATTGCTTCAACGTCCTTGTCTCGACTCAATATAAAAGTTGAGACAACACTTCGTTCCCATAGTGCTTTCTTGAAGATAACTTGGGAATATAAGTTAAACAGTACAAGTGACAGCACGCAGCCTTGCCTAACTCCTTGCTGAATCGGTATTTCATCTGTTACTATTTCATTTACTTGTACTACAGCAGTCTGCCAGTTGTTATGGTCAAAGTTGGCCCTCGATAAAAAAATAAAATATTGTATTAAGATATCTTTAATTGGGGCATAAATGGAAATACCTTTTTTTTAGCTATTCTGATTTGCTCTTTTATTGTAGTTCTCTTTTTTGCATATATATTTAGTTCTTCAGGACTTTATTTTGGAAAGTTAGTAAACAAACAAAAGTAGTAAATAAACTTGATTAACAGCTGAGAGCAAAAACGTCAAATGTCGTTCACGTGGAAACAAGCCATTCTTAGGCCGCTCCCTGATTTGTCGGTGCGGTATCGTTTTTCTCGGTGTGCCTGACTTGCACGGGCGCGGAGCAAGTCAGGTGGGTTTCATTGAAATATAGGCGTTCAGCATGAATCGTTATTAAGCACACCGAGAAAAACGATACCGCACGGACGAATCAGGGAGCGGCCTTATAGGGTGCCTTCACGATGATTATAAATTGGTGTATGGTTGAATTATCATACTGGATCGACCGGTTGCTATTGGTTCAGGTGTAAATAGTGTAAGTGGTAAAATTACATGAGAAGCCTGCCTCAGTGGCTCTCATACATTTATGTATTTTATATTGCTACTAAGACATTACCTACTGTAAGCACTACGTAGCGCATTGAAGTAAACCAAGTTTAGATCCATAGTTTTCTTGGTAATTGGTTAAATTTTAGATAGGTATGTATCACCTAGCTTAGCTGTAGTAGACTTTAAAATTTTCTTGTTGAAATAGCATTTGGCAACACATACCTGCGCTTAAAATAACGGGCATTCAAGGGCGATTAAATTTTGTAAATAATTTGGTAAAAAAAAGTATTGAATATGCTTCTACATGACTCCACGAGTCAATGCATAGCAGATTGATGTAGTGTTTTTCGCGACTTGGAATCTCAGCTGGCTGGTTATAATATTAGAACCCAATTGAAAATTTTAAATCTTATTATTTTATCTGGAAACCGTTAATGGCACTTATGATACCAATCCGAATCATATGACTTTGCGATATATAGCTAAGCTTCGGAAATTCAGGAAAAATTGCTAAGGTTAAAGAAGTATTAAAAATTATACCATACGTAGAGGATGAGAATATTTGATTATTGAATTATTATTAAGTTTCGTAAATTTAAAATATTATTTCCAATATCGTCACTGTATTTCTAATTGCAAAGAAACCCAACTTAAACTTATACTTGCAACGTCAATACAAGACTTAGAATCAATTATCGAGCACCTTGAAATCACTAGCAAAAACTATAGATTGACAATTAATACAGTGAAAACCAAAGTAATGATTGTTAATCGTAATGAAGATCTGTCAGACAGAAATTGCTGGTTTCACTGTTGTAGACCATTTCAACTATTTGGGATCCCTCATAACTAACAATGGTGGCTGGCAAAACAGAAGTAAGAAGACGTTTGACAATGGCTAGAAATTCGACGATTAATCTCACTAAGGTCTGGAAAGATCCAGCTGTCATAAAAAATACACAGTTAAGATTGCTATCCAGCCTTATATTTCTCATAGCATGCATCGGACCCATGAACCATTCATCAAGCTGACAAAAGGCGAATCGATGCGTTTGAGATGTGGGCATATCGAAAATCCTCGGAGTATCATATACCGAACACTATACTAATTCTTGAAGAGCTTAGTATAAATAACCGACTTTAGAATTAATAGAATTATGAGCAAAGTGGATGCCATGGAAAAGCTTGTAGTAACGGGGAAGCTAGAAGGTAGAAGATCAAGCGGACGGTCTCCAACAAGATGGTTCGACCAAGTAAGATCTCTTCCTGGTATGGGTATGCACTAGTCAAGTCAGGTCGCACAGGATAGAGCTGCCTGAAGAATAATTGTTGAGGCAGCAACCGCATAATATCACTGATACTCCTACTGGGATAAAAGGATTGAGATAGAAAGTCAGATTTCATAAACCGAAAATCGTGGATATAATATGACTGCCTGACTTAGAAATACCACTTTTTAAAATTTTATCGTAAAATATAGTATGATTCATAGAGCCGAGAAAAGCATATACTACGTACGTATGTATACATTAAATATTTGCACCGACAGCAAATAGTCAAATTTCATAGTAGACTAAAAAGAATTCATACTCTTCAGAGCATTTTCTTAAAAACTATCTATTGATTAGTATTCCCAACGCGTCTGTCAAAACTTTCAGTAACCTAAACCCATTTCTTATTTTAACAGTAAGTCTCCAAGTTAAGAGGCTCATAAGCTTTTGCTTGTAATATTGACGGAACGACGTATTTCATTCTTGAATTTTCTCTTTAAACTAATGATAATAATATGTCATTCAAAACTCTAAAACTTTTCTTAACGTCGGGACCTAGTAGAAAATGCAATAAATCTACGAAAAATCTAGTTCTCTAACTTGAGCGGTTTAAATCTGTCTCTCGACAAACTTTACTTGATCTCCTTCAAGAAATCAGCGCATGTAGTTTCGCATGCTTTGCACGTTTGGGGTAGGCGACGCGACGCTATCCGCGAGCGTCGTCAGTCGACATGCGGAACGTTGTTGACGCACGGCTACATGGCGTCGACACGTGATTCCGGCGTCTTTTTCGTAGTTTTGTTTACTTTCGTCAATATTTTTATTATGCCGGCTGGTGGTATTGGTAAGTAGTTAGTATTTTATTTGGCAGGATTAATTCAAAAAAGGACTATTTCAATTTTGATGGAGAATTACGTAAAATTTGAGTTTTAAAAGTTAGGTAATAAAAAAATAAGAAAACCCATATTCAGGGAATGTTAGTTCAGGAAAGAAAACGAAATGATATAAAATTATTCTATGGATATTAAAGAACTTGAAAAATGTTTGTAGGCGTTTGGTATTCAATAAATATTCATATTGATTGATTGATTATTTTAAAATGATATGAAATTAAATTTTTGTGATTTCACTCTTCTAAGAAGAGGACAAAATTATTTTTAAATAAAATAACAAAAATAAAGTACGAATAAATAATAAAATAATAGAAACATAGTAAGGAAATAAGAAATGAATCAAAATAAATATGAAAGCAAAAAAATTTAATAATATTTTAGTCGATTCTAAAAAAATATATGCCAAACCCGAACCGAGTGACATTTCTTATTTAATATATTCCTTGGGTGTTTTTTATAGATATTAAACATCTATATTTTACAGAATTATGTATTTGAACCGCAAATGGTATTATACGGCCTTAGTAAATATTACTAAGGTTTTCATTTGAAATTTAAGTTAGGCATTAGATTTTATTTTAATAAAGATAAAAGGAATGAGCCATTTACAGATAATCATGTTACTTCTTTTATCTGGCAAAAATTATATTTTTTGTAAAAAACGGTTATTTTTTAAAAATTCAAAAAGGTTTATGTAGAAAAAGTTGTCGTTTATTACTACTTTATTAAAAATATACAACGTTTTATCTGCTAGATCAAACTCCCAATATTCATCACTTTTTAAAATTTGCAATATTCAAAAAGCCTCTGAATTTAAAGAAATTATTTAATATGTTAATATTTTTTTTTTTACTTTTTAAATCCAAATATAGTTACAATGACCTATTTCAATGAAAACACAAATAAAGCTTTAATATTCTCTTAAATTTGATTACAAATCCACGTATTGTCGAAAATTGACTAGATAGATTAAATCAAATTTACTTATTACTATTTAGTGCCTAAATAAAAATAGAGAAAAATACGTTTAAACTGATTGTGAATCGAATATAACTTATTAATATATATATGTATATATATATATATATATATATATATATATATATATATATATATATATATATATATATATATATATATATATATGTATATATATGTATATATATATATATATATATATATATATATATATATATATATATATATATATACTCGTATATATATATATATATATATATATATATATATATATATATATATATATATATATATATATATATATATATTCAAGTGTTCTTGCTATTACTGAGTTAGCTCAGTTAGCTTCGGGCGGCAGCAGCAGCAGCAAGATCACAGTATCGAGTAGCAGTAGCATCACCTTGTTGGCTGCGGCCCTAAACAGCTGTGTGGTGGTCTTGGAAAACCAAGTGCGAAGATTTTTGAGTCACAAAATCCTTCTTCTCCTCACCCTTTTCTTTTCACAAGCCTTACCTTGCGGTATACTCTGTAACAAATTTAATCTGCTCTCATTTCTCATAATGTGGCCGAGGTATTTGAATTTACGTTGTTTGATGGTAACTAAAAACCTCTTTTTCTTTATTCGTTCTTTGAAGAATTCTTTCATTCGTGACTCGGTCCACCCATGACACTCTCAACATTCCACGATATAGCCACATTTCAAAGGCTTTCAATTTTTTACTTGTTGCCTCTGTCAGGATCCATGTCTCCACTCCATAAAACAAAATGGAGAATATGTAGCAACACAGAAACCTCACTTTCGTGTCCAGTGTCAAGTTATGGCTGTTGATTATAGAGCTCATTTTGGTAAATACTGCTCTAGCTATTTCAATATGGCTATTTATTTCTTGCGAGTGGTCCCATTGGTCATTGATGTTTTTTTTTCCTTTTTTATGGGTCTAGCACACGCGCTGCAGGGAAGTCCCTAAAGCGCTCCAGGAGCGGCATGTGTGCGGATTAGTGCCCAAGTATATGAACTTATTTGTTCGTTTGATATTTTTCTGGTTGATTTCTAAATGACAGTTAGGCGACTTGTTCTTAATAATAACCATTATTATTTTATTTATGTTAATATCAAGACCATATCTCTGGCTGCTGCTCGTCACTCTATCCATTAGTAATTGCGGGTCCTGCAGACCCCTCAATGAATATGACCATATCATTAGCATATCGAATATTATTCATTCTCTTTCCATTCAATAGAATCCCGACATCGAAATCTGCCAGAGCCTCTTCGAATATTTGTTGATAGTAAACATTAAATAATAGCTGAGATAATATGCATCCTTATCTAATACCTCCTCCTAATCTCACAGAAGCAGAATGATTCCAATAAAGGTTCTTAATAATTCTCAGATCTTTGTCACCCTGTCCTATATTCTTTAGAGTATCTGTTATCTTATGGTGTTATACTCTGCTAAATGCGTTTTAGTAATACACAAACCATGCATAGATGTCAACGTTCACGTCTCTATAGCGCTGACAAAATACTTGGACACTAAATAAGGCTTCACGTCTACCAATAGAGTTTCTTAAGCAGAAGTGGGTTGGGAATATCGGTTCTTCACAGTTTTTATATTCTTCTATGGATTATTTTACTGGTAGATAACTCTTTAGTTATGATCGCTAATAAAATTTTAGTTTTGAAAAAATTGTTAAAGTATTGACTTTTTATAAGACGAAAAATATTTAAAATACGTAGGTTAACTCAACTAAAGTGTGATCAAAGTTAAAATAATTAATTAATTTAGTTTTAGAATTCCAAAAACACATATTTCTAAATAGTAACGCAACTTTTTCTTATAATTAGCTGCGTGAATTTACTTGTATCTAAAAAACACATTTATTTTATGATAGTTAGCGAATGGGTACTATTGCTATTTTTTAACTACAGACACTTATCAAACTTTGATATCATAGGGTAATCTTTTTCTATTATAAAAACGTATTTAGGAAATAATGTTTATTGTTTTACGGATATTTTGTGCATACATAGAGGCGAAAAAAAAGAGTAAACTAGTTGCTGCTACATATATATATATATATATATATATATATATATATATATATATATATATATATATATATATATATATATATATATATATATATATATATATATATATATATATATATATATATATATATATATATATATATACCATATATATATATATATATATATATATATATATATATATATATATATATATATATATATATGCCGAAAAGAAGAAAGAACAAGGACAAATTAAAGAAAAAAAAATCCGAAAACAAAAGAAACAATCTTTATATTGTCAATTTGGTTCTAAAACTTTAATTTGCTCAAATTAGATGTGTTTAATGACATTTAGAGATACAGTTGCTCTTATCGCTATACAATGTTAGAAATTTTTGGAAATAAAAATACGAGGCATGTTTTTTAAGTAAGTACCGTTTTGCGATTCCGCCGCCGCAGCGATACGGTCGGCGTTCCGCGCATGCGCGCTGGTAACCTACATGTCATGTCTACGCACTGACGCCATTACAGTCTGATTCTTCATTGTATACGTTGTTTACTGAGTGTTTAAGATGCCTCCGACAATCGTGAGTCCCGCCGATTGTGAAGTACGGGCTGTTATACGATTTCTTAGTGCTAAAGGCGTAAAACCGATCGATATTCATCGTGAGATCTGTGAAGTTTACGGACAAAACATTATGAGTGATGGAATGGTAAGGAAATGGGTGAGAGCATTTACAGATGGCCGCACAAATGTGCATGATGAAGAACGGAGTGGGCGTCCTTCGGTCGTTAATGAAGATTTGGTGCAGAAAGTGGACGAAAAGGTGAGAGAAAACAGACGCTTTACAATTTCATCATTGTGCGACTGCTTTCCTCAATATTCTCGTAGTGTTTTGTATCGCATTGTGACCGAGAACTTGAATTACCGGAAATTTGTTCACGTTGGGTTCCAAAAATGTTGACGGATTTGCACAAAACCCAACGTTTAGGCAGTGCATTGACTTTCCTTGAGCGGTACCACAATGAAGGTGAACATTTTTTAGACCAAATTGTTACTGGTGACGAAACATGGGTGGCCTACGTCACACCAGAATCGAAACAACAATCCATGGAATGGCGACATTCATCATCACCCAAAAAAGTGAAGTTTAAGCAAACAATTTCTGCCCGCAAAATCATGTGCACAGTTTTTTGGGACAGAAAAGGAGTATTGCTAGTGGAGTTTCTGCCTCGTAATGAGACAATCAATGCAGCGTCTTATTGTGAGACATTGAACAATCTGCGTCGTGCAATCCAGAACAAAAGACGTGGCAAGTTGAGTAAGGGTATCGTTTTGCTGCATGACAATGCCCGTCCACATGTGGCTAATCGGACCAAAGATCTCATCAAATCTTTTAAATGGGAAACTCTAGATCATCCTCCATACAGCCCTGATCTGGCGCCCAGCGACTACCATTTGTTCCTGCACTTGAAGAAGCACCTGGGTGGTCAGCGTCTTCAAGACGATAACGAAGTCAAAACATTTGTGATACAGTGGTTAACAAGTCAGGCGGCAGAATTTTATGAGGAGGGTATTCAAAAACTGGTGCCACGTTATGACAAGTGCCTCAATATTCACGGAAATTATGTAGAAAAGTAGATTAAGGTACAGGCTTTCATGTAAAAATAAAATTATAGCGATATCTTTGCACGTCTTTTTTTAATTCCAAAACGGTACTTACTTAAAAAACATGCCTCGTATCAATCAGCAAATATTTATTTAACTCTTTCTCCCTATTAAAACTTTAAAATAGCTTAATGATTACATATCATCAGAAATTTTTTTCTGATGACTTGGAGGACCATATCTTTCCACTGACTCCATTATGAGATATTCTTAATATTACGACTGATATTATTGCGTTCTACTTTATTTTGTCGCGTTTTCTTTCCTCCCCTCCCATTCTCCTTCTGTTTTCTTTTTTTTCTTCTCTTTCTCTTTCTCTTTCTCTTCTCTTCTCTCTTCTCTTTCTCTTCTCTTCTCTTTCTCTTCTCTTTCTCTTCTCTTTCTCTTCTCTTTCTCTTCTCTTTCTCTTTCTCTTTCTCTTTCTTCTCTCTTCTCTTCTCTCTTTCTCTTCTCTTTCTCTTCTCTTTCTCTTCTCTTTCTCTTCTCTTTCTCTTCTCTTTCTCTCTTCTCTTCTCTTTCTCTTCTCTTTCTCTTCTCTTTCTCTTCTCTCTTTCTCTTTCTTCTCTTTCTTTCTCTTTCTCTTCTCTTTCTCTTCTCTTTTCTTCTCTTTTCTTCTCTTTCTCTTCTCTTTCTCTTCTCTTCTCTTCTCTTTCTCTTCTCTTTCTCTTCTCTTTCTCTCTCTCTTTCTCTTTCTCTTCTCTTCTCTTTCTCTTCTCTTCTCTTTCTCTTCTCTTTCTCTCTTCTCTTTCTTTTCTCTTCTCTTTCTCTTCTCTTTCTCTTCTCTTTCTCTTCTCTTCTCTTCTTCTCTTTCTTTCTTTCTTTTCTCTCTTTCTTTCTTCTTTCTCTTCTCTTTCTCTCTCTCTCTCTTCTCTCTCTCTCTTTCGCTTCTTTTTATCTTCCTTTTCTCTTTTCTTTCTTACTTCTTCCTAGTTATAAGTACATCAAAGAAAGGGAGGCTTTTTTCTTCTACTACTTCCAAAGTGAATTGTATCCGGTGGTGGATTCTGTTTAAATAGGTCAGGGAGGTGTCTAATTGGTTTCGTCTATGCGGACAAATTATAAAGATGTCATCAACAAACCGTTTCCAGAGTTAAGGTATGAGTGGTGAGTTTTTCAGTGTATCTGTTTCAGAATACATCATATAGAGATTGGCTATTACTGGTGAAATGGAAGACCCCATGGGCGCTTTATCTGTTTATTTGTATATGTAGCTGTTGAAGTCAAAATAGGTATTTTTTAAACAGTGCTCCGATAGCTCTACGACATGAGCTTTTGTCTAGGGTTTCATCCACTAGAATACTGGGATGAAGTGACTTTCAACAGTTGGTTGCATGATCTTTGACAGATGTTTTTCTAAGTTTTGTGTGGGTGAGGTCACCATGCTAACAGTGGGTCTAAGGGGGACGATAAGCTTGTGAATCTTTGGTAGGCCATACTACTTTGTGCATCGGCTTGATTTCTCTCTTGGAATTATGAGTCTTTCAACCTCTGAAGCCCACTATTGTGGCTTAGGTCGTTTCGGGCGCCTTTCACTGCTGTTCACTCAGTTGACTGTCGATTTGATTCCGGTGTGTAGTGGCGGATCCTTTTTATTACGCTTAAGCAGGTCCAAACAGAACTCGGAATCATCAACACGTTTTTGTTTTTGGTCCAGTGTAGGCAAACGCGGTACCCATTTCGAACAGAGCTTTCTCATACCTAAATGTTCACGCAAAATATGACCAACATGTTCTTTTGCTATCTTTAGGGTGTCAGCTATCTCACGCAATTTCACTTGACGGTCATCCAAATCAATTTTGTGGATTTTTTTATGCTTTCAGTGACTCCACTTCATTTGGGCATCCAAAGCGTTCAGCATCATTTTTGTCTGTACGACCGCTTTTAAATTCAGCATACCAGTAAATGATGAATTATTTTCTAAGGGCAGAGTCTCCATAACACTTATCAAGCCATTGCTTTGCTTGAACGGTATTTTTCCTCATCAAAAAAGAGTGTTTAACCAACACACGAAATTCGATTTTTTCCATTGTTTCGGAAAAAACAAAAGTAGCGTCACTAAAATGACTGTAAGTTGTAAATTAATCGTCGAAATATCATGAAATTTTGACATGTATCGTTTGAAGGTTGATACTTCCTAAAACTCATAAGGATTTTTTGAAAAGGGCGACATCTATGTGTCAGACCAAAAACATTTCAGCATACGTGTTTTTATATATATATATATATATATATATATATATATATATATATATATATATATATATATATATATATATATATATATTATTATGTAAATAAAAATATCAAAATACTGATAGTTGTTTCATTGACTTCAGTTCTCTAATTTGTATTATTACATTATATATTTAGGAATACTAATGATAATAGGATATATATATATATATATATATATATATATATATATATATATATATATATATATATATATATATATTACTATAGAGGTTTTCACGTAATACATTAAAATTCCGGGTTTCAATCCGTTCGTCTAACAATGAATTTGCACAACGTTTCGCCAAAATCTCATTTGGCATTTTCAAGTGCTCTCGCTGCTGCTGCTATTCGATACTGTGATCTTGCTGCTGCTACCGCTCAAAGCTAACTCTCTGTCAAGTTTAATTATTTTATTATGTTTAATTTTTCGTCCCTCTACTTTAATGTTCATAGTTTCTTGTCTGTTATAACCATCACCTTTGTTTTTTCGAGGTTAATAAACAAGTTATACTTTTTTAACTCTACTGTCCATGTATTCACGTTCAGCTCCAAGTCTCCTTCTGTCCTTGCTACCAGTACAATATCGTTACAGTCTGTAACTGGTTATATCCCACCATGTACTTAATTGTCTTTCCCGAGCTCGCTTTTATTACCTCATCTATAACACTTATAAATAATAGTGAATTCAACACTCCTCCTTGCCTTACACCATCACTATTGGTAATTTCCTTCGATGTTCGGTTACACGTTCTCACTTGGTTTATTGTATTATCATGCAGGCTCTGTATTTTACTTACTAAATCTTCATCCACATCCTTGTTCTTTAAACTCCTCCATATTCCATGTGTATTTACCATATCATAAGCTTTTTTCATATCCAGAAACCCTAAAAATACTCTCCCATCTTTTCCCAGGGCCATTTCTGCAATATTGTAAGTATGTGGTCTTGTGTACTAAGGGCTGGCCTAAAGCCATTCTGCACATCTGCTAACTTTGGTTCAATTATTTGTTTTAAGCTCTTCTCAAAAATGGATTCATGTACTTTTAGAGCTGAACAGAGGAGCGATATGCCTCTGTAATTTTCATACGCCCGCATATCATAGCAATACTCCATTCTTACTCCATGCAAGATTAAAAATATCCTGAAGTTCTTTTTTTCCCGTTGGTCCAAGGAATTTTAACCGTTCCGCATCTACTTCAACACATACTGCTGCTTTACCAGCTCCAGCTCCTTCTCTACTTCCTGTAGCTCTATTTCTTTTCCCTTCCTCTCAACTCTCTCCTTTACATTATCATTTCTCATTATTTGTACACTCTCGCTCTCCGCACTGTTTTCATTGTTTAGAAATTCCATAAAATATTGTCTCCATCGTTCCATTTCCAAGTTATTCTTTCTCCTTAGTATAATATGAGTAAAAGATAAATCCACATTTTTTCTGATACTAGGACGTAATTTTTAAAACTGTAGTCATTTTTTCCATGATGTTATCTACAAATTCTATACAATTTTCTTGTATAATGGTTTAATTACAAGTTCAAATCTGAAGGAAAAGAGTTAAGCAATTTTGATAAATTTTTAATACAATTACGATGATTGAATATTTTCTGTGTAAAGATGCTTCATTTTTATCTCAAATTTTTTGTCAGTACAAAATATAACATTATCAAACCTGGAATCTAGTTAATCAAGGCTTAAGCCTTTTTGTTAATCCGGCCTTTAAAATCTTTGAGAACCATACCTTCGAAACAATTTAAAATTCTGATTAATAGCAATATTAGGATAGTATTTTTTTAAGCTTTATTGCACATATACATGCTTAGTACCTACTTATTATTATTGTGATTGTTAAACATGAATAATGAGTTTATAATAAATGGGAGTTAATACTTTTATTTAAAACTTTTTTTTTTATTTTTAATATGCACAATGTTTCCAACAAGTAAAAACCATTTATATTTAAATTTGAAATGCAAATATAGCAAGCTATTAAACGTTTTGTTTGTTATGGAGAAAATATTTAAATAAAATCGTTAACGGTAACATAAACAAAAAGTCAGATTCACCGAATCAGATTCTTTCAAAAAAGTTACTTTTTACACTTTTTTAAATATTTTTATACAATTTCATAAGCATAATATACTGCATATTAATATAAAATTTTCTTTACAAACTTCAGTTCGCCTATATTTTTAATTCATCTGCAGAAATAGTGAATTTTTTAATATAAGGAGAATACAACGACCGATAACTGATATTTTTGATTCCTTGGTGCTAATTTACACCATTTGTCTTCTCAAATTTGTCATCCACTCGTCAGTACCTACTGCTGTATCAATAAGTGATAGCCTTTCGAGCTCATCAGTAAGAGAGGAACAGGCCAGTCCTCTAAAAACTGTGGGTAATGTATTGACTCTCTTAATAAGGATTTACCAAGAGATATTGCCGTTTTATACTACATACATTAGAACCATGTAAGTAGATTAAATTGATTAAAAGATTTACAATCACACAATTTTTTTTCTCAGTAAAGATTTCTCCAGAAAATTTTAATCCCTTTTTTTCCTATAGACCAGAAATGCTCAAAAAAAATTATATAAATGACTGACCCTAGTGGAGACTCGTACTTCCTTTTAATTTGTGAGGTGTATATTAAAAACTAAAAATATTAAAGAAGTTACACTAAATAATAACATTATTTTTTTATTGCAAACTAAAAAACTACACTTGATATATCTTTGTGCTATAGAATGAAAACTATTTCAATACAAGTTATTTAAAATAATAATTCTATTCAATACCGTACATTATTTTTCTACAGTATTGTGTGAGCTTTTCTACAAGAAACTTAGTTGTTTTAAGAATGAAGCTAGTTGCTCATGTTACAAAAATTACAAGTAAATTTTTACGAAGTTAGCTAAACTTAGAGCTCTCGGCGTTTCACACAGTTACAGTTACAATATCATATTGTAGCTTTTTAATAAGTGAATTTATGCAAAATTAGTAGTAAATTTCTTATTATCTATAATAATCGATTTACTTACATTTAACAAGTGTAGTCAATATAATAATAACTTAAACTATTTTTTTGCTGAGAGTTTTCTACTCTAATTGAAAAATTTGTAAACGGATTTACCAGTTAAATTTATTTTAAAGTGTTAAAAAGATATGGTTCAATAATTCTTCATGAAGAAAAATAATTAAAACGCACCAAAGAATTATCAAGCCCAAAATCAATTTTAATTTTCAACCTTCTTAAAAATTTTATAAAGGACTTTGAATTGCATCTGTGCAAATGGAGCAACTTGGACTGAATACTGGATACCCTACTTCAATACAGCTATGAATAATGTTATACTGGGTAGGTATTAGAGGGCAATACCATATCACAGGAGACGTGTGGAAATATTTCAAACGTTATGCATGTCATTAAACAAATCAAATTTCCCAAAGTTGTTTCTTGATATAATTATATACTAAAGTTTTTCACAAGTTTTTTTGCTACATCAGGATTTCTTCAAGTCATTATATGTATTGATGATAAGAATGTATATACATAGCTCAATGGAAACCAAGGCCTGTAAACTCTCAAGTTGCATTATTCTTCTCCTCACCTCAGTCCTCGCCGATGATATGGAATACGTCACCAGTCGACCGCCAAATCTTTTGGACTCCTCTCCTCTCCCTAATACTTGCTATAAAACAATAGCGCTATCTCTTTAAATCAAGAATTGGATATATTTTTTTAATTATTCTAGCCTGTCTATGAACAATATACTTAATTTTCTTGGGGATGATTTTAAAATATTTTTAAAATTAAACAATAAATTTTATTAAATTGGTAAGTAAAGTTATATTATTTATAAAATAAGCGTAAAAAGAGTTAAATGGATCGTTTATAGGTAATTCTTTACTTTACTTATCAACCTATCAGATTTCCTGATGTTATTCGTCCAGTGATCTTCTGATTAACTTGAAAAATTCTGATTTATTAAGTACTAAGTATTTGCTGATAATTAAAAAACAAATTTAAAAAAAAAAACAAACTTTATTTGCCAGAAAATCGAGAAATTACATTATGCAGGTATACCATAGTTTTAATTTATCATTTTTTTCATTTTTTGGTGTTTTTTTCGTGCCTATTTATATCACTGAGTAGTCGCTTTTTACTTGCTTTGATTTCTTTGGATTTTTCATTTAAATATTTGATTCTTATAAACAGCCTTTAACGTACCTAAATTGATAGTAGGGTTTTTTTGCTTGATTAACTTTAATAACTTCTGAGTAACTTTAGGACTCTTTTTAATCGAATGATTTTTATGAAATTTCTCAAATCTCTTGTCAAGTATTTGAGCTTGTGAACAAGGTGCTTAAGGTTGTGAAATAATATGAGATACAGGAGCAAGGGGTGTTAGAACTTCCTTATTTGTGTGTTCTCATTTTCTAAAATCATCTGTGTCCTCATTTTCTAAAATCATCTTTACCAGCTCTTTTTTTCTTCTTAGCATGATGTTTACTTCGCTCACTTGATTATGTTGAGGCTGAATATATGCGTTACTTTGCTCAACTTTAGTGAAGATACAGCCGAAATAAAAAATAATAGGAATAAATCAAACACAGTAAAATGTACAAAACATTACGGTAATTACATACCGAAAAATCTAATATTAAATCTTATTGCTTACCCGTAGTTTTTAACTTTTTTTGGGTGATAGACCAAGAGGTTTAGTTTGCATGTCGTACTCATAGTCGTCTGCTGTAAAATGCCCTGAACAAACACGACAGTTTTCGTAATTGCATTTACTATCCCTTTTACTTCTCGAATTTCTTTTTCTTTAGGAAACCGATAAAATTAAATTTGCTTGGCACATTTTTTAATATTTAATCTGCTATTATTGCAAACACCAACTATACATCGCATTCCAGGCATATTATTTCGTCTACAACTAAGACTTAATGATCACATTTGCCTAATCAAATCACCCAAGTTAGTAATAGGTACTTTTTTTAAAAATCTAACCTAACACTTATTGATTTTCATTTACAGTAAATCTATTGTTTCTCGTGATGTGTGGCATAGTGGGCAGCGTTGTAGAAAACAAATCTCGTTCAGATCAAAATTTTGCATTTTTTTATGATTGATCTTCCCGTCTCATTATAAATTAACGCTTTCTATATTATAAACATATCGGTTGTTCAAGTGCTAAAATATACATTCGTGCAAGGGGTGTTAAAACTTTCTTATTTGTGTATCCTCATTTTCTAGAATCATCTTTACCAGTTCTTTTTTTTTCTATTAGCATAATGTTTACTTCGCTCACTGGATTATGTTGAGGCTGAATCTATGCATTACTTTTCTCAACTTCAATAAAGGTACAGCCGAAACAAAAAATAATAGGAATAAATCAAACTACGTAAAATGTACAAAACATTACGGTAATTACATACCGAGAAATCTAACATTACATCTTATTGCTTACCTGTAGTTTTTCACTTTTTTGGGTGACAGGCCAAGAAGTCTAGCTTGCATGTCATAGTTATTGTTTTCTGCTATAAAATGCCCTGAACAAACACGACAGTTTTCATAATTCCATTTACCATCCCTTTTGCATCTTTGAATCCATACTTCTCGAATTTCTTTTTCTTTAGGAAACCGATAAAATGAAATTTGTTTGGCACATTTTTTAGTATTTAATCTGCTATTATTGCAAACACCAACTATACATCGCATTCCAGGCATATTGTTTGGTCTAGAACTAAGAATTAATAATCACTTTTGCCTAATCAAATCACCAAACTAATAGGTACTTTTTTAAAAATCTAACCTAACACTTATTGTTCGTTGTAACGTTAATAATAAATAAACACAATTTTGCTGGTGGTTAATGAGCAAATTTCGTTCAAAATCACTGAATCCTTAAATAAACAAAATACGGCCTCAAGCAGCTCTCAACAGTGAAAAAAACTTGATAAAACACTGTAAAAACACTGTATTTATTTAAACAAATATACGATTAGGGTCGCCAGACTACGTCTCGTACCTTTACCGCACTGAACGATCCCCTCAATTATATTTTTATATATTTGTGCATCAAACTTTGTCATATGTATATAACACTTCCTCAGCATGATTTTATATTGCTTACAAGTGTTAACGGACAAGTTCCATACTTGTTACAAACAAATTATAGAATTTTTGTGAAACGCTTGATTATACCAATTTGTAATTAGAAGTGATCTATGCTTGCAATTGTTAGCGACCAAATTTTTCTTTTCTGAAACAAGCTCCAGGTATACCATTAATTTGTCACTAAATCAAATTACATGAACTGAATTTCACAGGTAATCTGTAAATTGATAATTAATGGTTTTTTAGATTTTGCCCCAATAATTTAATTGTTAGTAAAACCAATTCGAAAAAATTATTTTATTTATGTGTAATATCATCCAAATGACCACCTTGACTTTGTTTCCATAATGTATTCTCTCGAGCCAATTTTGAGTTACTTTTTGACAGAAATATCAAGATTAATGTTTATCGTCAATACTTTATAAGTTAATAGCTCACTATTGTAGATGACAAATGTTATATATCCCTATAGAAAATGAGCTAATGTCGTAATATTACAAGATCTAGAGCCCATCTTACGAAATAATCTAATCATCGATTTCATTTACAATAAAATTGTTTCTCGTGATGTGTGATATAGTGAGCAGCGTTGCAGAAAACAAATCTCGTTCAGATCAAGTTTCTGCATTTTTTACCATTGATCTTCCCATCTCATTATAAATTAACCCTTTCTATATTATGAACATATCGGTTGTTGAAGTGCCAAAACATACATTCGTTTTTCATGGTCCTCTTTAGGCAACGCAGTAGTGTTACCATGGGCACTGATGTACTTTTCAATAACTAATACCTGTATAGTAGCTGTTTGTCGAATTTCCCAAGTGGTCACCCTTTCCAGTACAATCCGAGGTCGATATAGACTAATTTTAATTACCGCCTGTCATAAAGTCGAAGCAATCAGCGAACAGTTTCAATAAATATAAGTTAATTATCACTTTAACTTACTTGCCTACCTTATTTTGGAAAAATGCACCTAACGATATTACCAACATGCAATATCTTTATCATACTTACTTACAAACTTCATTTTGAAAAAGACAGTCAACCAAAAGTGAGCTTCATTAAAAATAATTTTTCGATGACAGTGAAGGTCAGTTTTCAGTTTCTATATAACCTATAATAATTAGCAAATTCATATTTTACGTGTCGATCTTGCGACTTCTTTGCCTTAATCAATCGATAAAATTATCCATCCATGTTGCTTCGTGGATGATCTATTCTCAGACTGATGAAAAGAAAAGACCAGTATCAAGATTAAGGTTATTGGAGTGTTTAGATTGTTCGATAGGCTCCCGACTTTTCCTAGGATAGAAAAAGGAATTTGATGCAAGGAACTTTGATTAATCAAAAAGAATGTGATGCTAAAGTGGAAGTGTTACGAAGATGTACTGTATTTTGATATTCCTTAATTATTTAAAACCACGACAGAAGCATTATTTTAGACTATTACAACATTTGGAAGCATTTCCCCAAAAAGAAAATCTTTCTTCACCACGATAATATACCAGTACATAAATCAGCGGTTCCAACCGCGAATTAGTATGAACTCAAGTACGAGTTGACTCCTCATCCATCGTACTCTCAGATTTATCTTCGTCTCACTTTTTTCTCTACACAAATTTTACAAAAACACTATCTGGAAAGATTATTTTTATTGAAGACTAGAGTGATACGTACTACTAATGATTATTTATCCCATGTGTGGGCGGGGCACTCCATTCCTCTAACATCGTCACTTAATTTGCTGGGCGTTAATTTGGGAGCAAATATGTCCTGGCATGAACATGTCGCAGGTATAGCAAAGAAAGCTTCTCAAAAGTTGAGAATATTATTTCGAACCAGAAAGCTTTATACTCCACAACAACTGTTAATTCTTTACAAAGCTCAAATTCGACCAACTATGGAATACTGCTCCCATGTTTGGGGCTCCGCTCCCAAACATACATTGCATTTGTTGGATTCTATTCAGAGAAGAGCGGTTCGTCTGATTGGAGAACATCGAAGAACGGTTGGCGACTTAAGCCTATTCTATAAGTATTTTCATGGAAAGTGTTCGAAGGATGTAGCCCGCTTACTTCCTTCCAGAGCGGTGCAGGTTAGAAATACACGTCGCGCTAATACTTCACATATGAAGTTCAGCTTGTTACTCCTCGTACAACGCTTTTCAAGCAGTCGAAAACATCATCCCTTTGGAATAATTTACCCAGGACTGTGTTTCCCGTCGAGTACAATTTACAGCGATTCAAGAACAAAGTGAATTGCTTTTTTTTCCGCACACGTGTCGCTCCTGTAGCGCTTTAGGGACTTCCCTGCAGCATGTGTGCTAGACCCATAAAAAAAAAATATATAAGAACGATGAGGTAACCAAGAATGTTCGTGCGGTTATCGACCTTTAAACAACTAGTGCTTTTAAACCTTCGAGGATAACATAATATAATAATACTTTATTTAGTGTATAGTATTTTAGTGCATTTGTTGTAGTGAAATAAATTTAGTAAGAAGTATGATATTTGAGTAAAAGTAAAAATATATGTATATCAAATGATATTATACTTGTTTACTTGATGGTTTCTAATTGGACGGGAGACCTGCGCATACGTCTCGGAAAACATACTCGGCCTTCAGAAAGGCAACAGCAAGTGAGCGCATAATGTTACTTAAGTAAGTCAATAGGAAGGAAGTTTCAGAAAACGACACGCTTCATGTCGCAAAAGCATTCAACGAGCTGAGTAAAACATTTACTGGGAAGTTGTGCTACATCCACTGTACATCACTAACACTTATCCATAGGATTACCACAGATTTTTGGCCATTAGGTATTTGCCAAATTGGTAATTTCAGAATAGGTTAGAAGCTACCAAGATGGTTATGCAATTTTTTAGCTCAGAGAAAATAGGAATTTTACAAAATTGGAATTTATAAATTTTTAGATATTTTGATAAATAAAATCAACTTGAACAAATTGACTTCATCTTTATTTCTAAAATGTGAAAACCGTTCGAAATTTTTTGTTTACCTGATATCATCACCTCTCCAGTCCTTCTGAAGGACAGAAGGGGTGATGTTGTTTTTACTTTGGAAAACGCCTTTCTTATTTCTAATTTATAATCATAAGAATAATGATTCCTTATCTTACCAGAGTCAATTTGTTTCGTGTTTATTCCATCAAAAAAGAACAAGGATATTAAGAATCCAATTGTGTTTGAAAACTTGAAACAGAAAAATACTTTTTCTATTAGGCTCACTTTGGCAAAACAAATTAAAATAATTAAATGTTCACTGATTTATTAAGTTAAAGACCTAGACATTTAAATTAAGAAATATGTAACGTAAGCTTTACAACATGCCTGAAAAACTACCTTACCTATACAGTTTTTGCAAATATTGTGAAATTTGGAAATAAATAGTTATCACGATTTTTTGGTACACCTGTTAGTTTCCTTCTTAATCCTATTTCAAATTAAAAAAAAGGATTCTACAGTATTGTAATTATATAATTAACTAAAATTAATTAAAGAGAGATAGATAAGATAAGGGAAGGCACTTTGTTCATGGGTTCGTAATGAGAAATACAGAAAGTTTAATCATTTTTAATTAATTGAAAAGCGCCAATTGTAAATAGATAACCTTAAATATTATTGGAAGTTTTTATATAGGAATATTTAAAAATTTAGCATTTGTAGGATTAACAAGTCTTAAGAGCATTTAAAGGATATATTATCTCAACTTTGTCAAATAGTGGACAAGTTTTTATTTCTTATTAGTCTCTTACGCTGTATTCCTACGTGGGCGACAACCATTAGTGACCCGACTAAAATACAATCAAAGAAACCACAACAATATATTTTTTTCGCTCTAATCGCTTTTAGCGAAGATACATTTTATTCTGTCGCCTCTTACTTTCATTAAGCAATGACTATACTGCAACATGTATGTTAAGTTAGTAATAATAAATGAGGATTGCAGTATTTGCTTTTTGGCAAAACGATGATACAGTATATTTTACTTATTGATTTAAGAACTTATTTGTCCATGACTTAGTGACTTGCTAAATTTGCAATTTTCAACTGAACGAGACATCCTTGCATGAAATAGAAGCACGGAGCCGTACTTTTTTATTAACAAACCTAAAGTCTAAACTGAAATATATGCAAACGTGTTCAATAGGTTTTACAATATAAAAAAAAAATTGCATAAATTACGAAAACTAAAAAAAATATGCGGAAATGTTTGAATATATATAGACAAAAATGGAAAGTCATTACCATTAACAGGAATTTCGTAAGAATTGAAGGTCGAATATTGTCGGCCCTATTCCCATTCTAGTTTCTCTTGAATATCGTGACGACGACAGATTAATTCTGGACAAGGTATCCAAAGACAAGATCATACTAATGTGGAATTAGTTGCTCAGCACATCGATCTAAGGTATGGAACTAATAGAGTCGTTGAAAATGGACATTTTTTTGTGATATACACAACAGGCTCTCATAACACTCTATGCTTATTCCCGACTCCGTCCATTCTCTGTTTGTTGGTAAACTCTTTCGTTAAATCAAAGATCTTGTACCTTACTGATACCATTTTCGATTAGTCTAGCACGAGTAATTTTACATAATTTAATTTTCTAATTTTTAGACATTTATTTCCACAGAGTACACATAAATTACTTCCTCGTGTAGAATAATACAATGTAAATTCGTAATTAACAATACCAATAAATCATTTCTTTAAAATAATTAGACAAGTTACATTTTCACTAGCCTAATTTTTAAATCTATCTTTACAGGAATGTTACTTGTTTGCATTGCTAAAAAAGAAATATAACAAAGCTCTAAATAGTAATAGAATTCTAACTCTGTTCTCCTTTTACTACTAAAAGTTTTAATAACGTAACTGGGAACAAAAAGTTCTTCACACAACACCCCAGACATTATTTTGAACTACTTTAAATACAATGGATTATAGAAGCAGATGTTAACTTCGGTAACTTTAAGTAGCATAAGTAAACTAATTTTCAATGAAGTTAAGTACTTTTTGCATAACATTGTATCTGTGAGCTGCTGAGGATACTTTTAAAATTACAGAAGTGTAATAAAAATACAAAGTAACGATAACATCAGGGATATTTATCTTCAATTACTCAAGATATTGAATACTTTACTCACTACTTGAAATTCTGCAAGCAACTGCCATAAATGTTATGTCGAAGTACTCGAAATATACTGTATTGTAGGAGTTGTGTAATGTAATAAACTGAATTTGCGATAGAGATATAAATTAAATAAAGTAATACAGAGGAGTTATCTCTGGTCCTTCCGTTTGAATAATAAATTAATTTGTTGAAATTATATAAAAGGACTGTACTGAAGCAAATAAATAACGTTAACATTAGGACTCTATTTCCTCTCAAAGTAGTAACTGCTTGACTCGACGCTATAAGCACCTCTTATAAATATTATTTCGAGGTGCTGTAACTATACTGGGCTTAAGAACCCACAGGCACATATTATAACCCCTTTTCTTTTCTCTAGGTGCTCTGCAGTGTTTAACCTTAGTGGAACGTATATTTTAAATTAAAAAAAAATATAAAAACACTAGTTTTGTCATCATTGCGTAAAGAAAATATCACGTTCAATATAAATTACACATCGTAAATGTACCACTGTTCAACTGATTAAGTAGTGGGTGTAATAGTTTAAAGACACTAGGTAAATCCCCGACCGGGAAACCATTAAGAAGCCATTAAGAAAGCGGAGTTCGGTCAAATGTCAATATCAAGTGGTGTAAATGTGTCCAGAAGGCTTTTACAACGCATTCTTAGTAAAGTTTTACTCCTGCTTCCCTATAACATACTCGTATTTAGAGTAAACTGAAAGTCAATTAATTAAAAATGAGGATGCCACTAATATTACGTATTATAACCTAAGGTATTAGTGATTGCATTCTTAGTTCATCTATGCTTCTCAGTAGTTGTAACTTTAGAACACTTTTCGCTTCTCTCGCAGATACCATGCATCATTTACGGATTAACTATCCAAATGCCGAAATTGCCTGCCTAAGTAAGTTTCCAATGTTATCTTGACTGGTATGGACACCTACATCCCTTTTTCGATGAAATTCCCTTTCAACAGCATGCCTTGGTTTGATCGAGAATGCAAAGAAGTTGTTGCTTCTAAACATCTTGTTTACCGACAGTGGCGTGAAAATCCTAACGTCATAAATCGTAACATCTATGTTCGTGCCCGGAACAGATGCAAAGAAATTATCGACGAAACCAAGGAGACACACAATCAACGAATTAGAAACAAGCTTCCTGCTTGCCCCAACAATTTCAGATCTTTTTGGTCAATCGCTAAGGCAGTTAGTCAAAATTTCACCAAGTCCACTATACCACCACTCAAAGGACCAGATAATTCTATTGCAACATCACTTGTTGAGAAAGCTGAACACTTCGCTTCTAAGGAAAAACACCACCTATTATTTTCATAGTGCAGTCAAGGATGCCCGATATTGTCTTCAGACAGCGTATTATAAAACGTAATTAAATGAAGCTAGACACCAAAAAAGCTTCTGGCGCTCACGAAATTCCTGCCATAGTACTCAAAAACTGCACAAGAGAACTAACACCACTTTCCTTTAGACTTTTCAACTTATCCTATAGAGAGAATATTTCCTTCCTTCTGGAAATGTGCCACAGTTCAGCCGATACCCAAAAAAAGGCAAGAAGATATTGACAAACAACTACCGACCAGTCCCACTACTTTCAATAACATCTTCTAAAATATCTTGAAGAATGCAACATTATTAGCTATCACCAATATGACTTTCGTAAACATAGATCAGTAGGAGATCTTCTGACTTATGTAACACATGTTTGGAACAATGCAACTGAACGTTTTAGAGAATCTCGAGGGGTTGCTCTTAACATATCCAAGGCGTTCGACCGTGTTTGGCACGATGGGCTGTTGGCTAAGCTACGTTCTTGTGGTATGTCCGAAAAGTTCTCTTTGTGGCTTTTAAGTTTCCTCAAAGAGCATTCTTTCCGAGTGGCAATTGACGGGTTTATTTCTAACACCTTCACCATTAACACCGCACAGTGGGGCGAAGCCACTCAAATTACCCTACAGGTCTTAATTTTGAAGTTATCGGTAAGATTTTTTTTAAATTATTTGTTTTTCATAACCAATCGATCTGTCGAGCTAGATTTTAGGTTTTTTTTTTTTTTTTTTTTTTCCAAAGTTTTTCAGAATTTTCAGAAGAATTATTAATTTTTATGAGAAAAACGGCGTTTTTCACCGAAAAATCACTCTATAGGTCATAATGTTGACTTAATCAAGACCTATCTTTTTTTAATTTTCTTTTTTTTATTGCCAATCGATCGGTTTTTGTTTTTTCCTACGTGTTTTTTAAAAATTTTAGAAAAAATTTGTATTTCAATGGAAGTACGGTTTTTCCGCAAATAGCTATTCATATATGGTTTTCCTTCCATACTCAGGACAGATTTTTCTCAAAAATCAATTCTTTTGATAGACAACCAATCTACCAATCTCGGATTATCATTTTTGTTCCAGGTTTTTCAAAAATTGCAGACATCTTTGTCGTTACCCAGGATACACCACATGGAGGTAGTGTCTGTTGGTATTCCTTTGTGTGTGTGTGTGTGTGTGCCGTGTTTATGTACTGTCTGTATGTGTGTCTTTCTGTCTATGTGTATGTGATTGTGTGTGTGTTTTCTTCTGAATCATGGAATTCTCGCCCTATTTCAATGCTATCCCATTTACCCGGTTTAAGTAAATGTCTTGTTTCTGGCAGCAGGTCTTGGACTCTTTTATCAGTTACGTGTCTGAGTTACAGAATATAAGGATCGGATGATACAAACAAAAGCTCATTATATCCTCATTTGTAAATTCTGGTTTACTCTCCCAGGAATATTTTAAAATCCTTATTTCGGTCTTCTGCAATTCTTCTGATAAGATATCAATGGGTACGGAGAAGGAGTCTATCACAGCTGCTCCATGATTCAGAATTGAACGACAAAGGGAAGGTATAGAATACCATGAGTACTTTTGTACATAAGATTTTGCTGTTTTCAGGCAAAATTTTTTGAATTTATTCGAATCAGAAGAGTATTTTGAAGCTATTATTAGAAGGATTATTTATATAAAGGTTTTCGATAAAATCTTTATCCACATCAGTAATGTCAGTAACTCTCTCATAATTTTGGAAGAATTTTCTTGCTATATTTCCGTCACTGGTGTTACCTGTTCCTTGTTTAATGCAATCTACGAGCATATATAACTCATTTTTAAAACTCGTTTGAATATCTTTAGCTCTTGTACCCACTAGTAATTTCTCTTTTTCGGTTAGTCTTGCATTACATTTTTTTTATTGGAAGTTTGTATGCCAAATGTAATACCAGCATCTTCTAAAATATCCTGATGGACTCAATATTATTAGCGTCCATCACTATGGCTTTCGTAAACTTAGATCAACTGACTTATGTAACATATTTTTGGAACAACGAAATAGAACACTGTGGAGAATCTCGAGCGGTTGTTCTTGATATATCCCAGGCATTTAACCATGTTTGGCAAGATGGATTGCTGGTTAAGCTACGCTCTTCAGGATATGTTAGAAAAATTCTGTTTGTGGCTGTCAGGTTTCTTCACCATTAACGCCTCACAGTGGGGCAAAGCCACTCAAATTACCCTACAGGTCTTAATTTTGAAGATCGGTTTTTTTTTAATTATTTGTTTTTGTCATAACCAATCGATCTGTCGGGCTAGATTTTAGGTTTTTTTTCAGAGTTTTCCGGAATTTTCAGAAGGGTTATTAATTATTATGAAAAAACTGTGTTTTTCACGGAAAAATCACTCTATAGGTCATAATTTTGACTTAATTATGACTCTTTTTTTTAAATTTTCTTTTTTTTATTGCCAATCGATCGGCAGGGCTGGATTTTTGATTTTTCTCCGTGGTTTTTAAAAATTTAAGAAAAAAAATTGCATTTCCATGGAAGTACGGTTTTTCCGCAAATAGCTATTCATATATGGTTGTCCTTCCATACTCAGGACAAATTTTTCTCAAAATTCAATTCTTTTGATGGACAACCAATCTACCGACCTCGGATTATCATTTTTGTTCCAGGTTTTTCAAAAATTGCAGACACCTTTGTCGGTACCCAGGATACACTTAGTAATTTATCCTTTTCGATTAGTCTTGCAATACATTTTTTTTTGGAAGTTTGTATGCCAAGTGTAATACCAATTCTATGTTTCTTATCTTATACACACAGCACATACACACTGACAGACACACGGACAGACAGACCCCACACACACACACAGCCCTAGTGACACTCGCAGTGCCAATAGCGCAGAGGGTACGTGGTGAACATGGCAAAATCAGAATTGGCTGGGTCAACTGCCGAATAAGAGAAGTGAAGAGACCAATTCAATGCTATAAATGCTGGCACTTTGGACACCTCGCTGGCCACTGTAAAAACAAGATGGACCGGTCTCAACTCTGCATCAAGTGTGGACAAGAAGGTCACAAAGTTGCTGAGTGTAAAAATACAGCGAACTGTGCTTTGTGTGCGGAACAGCGCGGCACAGAGAACATAACCCATCATGCTGGTACTAGCAGATGCCCGATTTTCCAAGAGGCACTCCTGAAGTTGAAAAACAGATGAACATGAAGATACTTCAGCTCAACCTCAATCACTGCGAGGTTGCGCATGATTTGCTTATGCAGACCGTGCGCGAACTAGAGTTAGACCTGGTACTAATAGCAGAGCCATATAGACACCTAAGCAGTCAACCATGGGAAACGGACAGCACCACTAAAGCCGTCATTTGGTCTTGCGGCAAGCTTCCTTTCCAAAGTGTAGCCAACACCAGAGAAGCTGGCTTCGTGGCAGCATGGATAGATGGAATTCGATTCTATAGCTGCTATGCGCCGCCTAGTCTTCCTATAGATGAATTTAATGATTTCCTGGATCGGCTGATCGAGGATGCGAGGCAGCTTTATCCAGTGGCAATAGCCGGAAACTTCAACTCCTGAGCAGTTGATTGGGGCAGCAAGGAAACAAATGCCAGAGGTAGAGCACTACTGGAGGCCATCGCTACACTAGATGTAGTTTTGCTCAACGGTGGTGATACAACAACGTTCACAAGAGGAGACGCAAGCTCTATCGTAGATCTCACATTCGTCAGCAGTGGCCTCATCAGAGAAGGCTACTCTTGGAAGGTGATGGATATCTACACAGCCAGTGACCATAACGCAATACTATGGGAAATATTAGCTGGCGAGAATCCCAGAAGAGCAAAGCGGCAAACCAACGCGATTGGGTGGAAGGTGAAATCTTTCGACCCCGCTGCCTTCACAGTAGCCTTGGATAGCACTTCAAATATCGCTGGTAATGCTGAGGAAAAGACCGAGAACCTAATGATGAGAGTTGCTTGCGACGCGAGCATGCCACGAAAGCGCGGCATAAACCAGCGTCAATCGGTGCACTGGTGGAACGATGATATTAATGCTCTTCGTAAGGAGTATCTTAGAAAAAGGAGAATTTCTCAGCGAAGCTATCGACGACAGAATTCTGCGGAACTAGTAGCAGAATACAAAAGGACTCGCCGAATGCTGAATAAAGCTATCAAGGATCGTAAAAGAAAATGCTGGGAAGAGCTCATCAACGAGGTAGAGAAGGACCCGTGGGCAGGCCGTATAAGGTGTCTTTGACCCGCCTGAACAGTCATCCAATGCTGGCACCCACATGCCCACAACTCCTGGAGAAGATAGTTACCGCGCTGTTTCCTCAACAAAGAGAGTTCAATTATCCGTCAGTGCAGTGTAAGCCGGAAGAAATCCCGCCCATTACGGGAGAAGAACTGATGGAAGCGTGTAATCGAGTGGGGAACAATAAAGCACCGGGATTGGATGGAATTCCAAACATCGCTTTGAAAACAGCTATCAAAGCAGCACCGACATTGTTCCTAGAAATCTACGACACATGCCTCAAAGAAGGTACTTTTCGTAGGAAGTGGAAGCAGCAGAGACTGGTACTACTCCCCAAGGGGAAAAAGCCACCAGATGAACCATCATCCTATCGCCCGCTCTGCATGTTGGATACAGCGGGCAAGATACTGGAAAGAATAATCCATCAAAGGATTGAAGCAGCAGTGGAACCGCTTCTGGCCCACAACCAGTATGGCTTCCGGAAAGGGCGATCAACGCTTGACGCGATCAATCTTGTCGTCACTACAGCCAATGATGCAGGCACCAGGTGGAAGGGAGGAGCAAAGAAATACTGCTTAGTGGCCACACTGGACATCAAGAACGCCTTTAATTCTGCCAGTTGGGACTGCATTATGCGGGGCCTTGAAAGAACAAACGTACCAGGATACCTGCGGATGGTAGCGAGCTACTTCACAAAAAGGCTCCTGAAATACGACACGAAGAATGGCCCAAGGGAATATAAAATAACTGGAGGGGTACCCCAGGGTTCGGTCCTGGGCCCTCTTCTGTGGAATATCATGTATGATGGTCTGCTGAGGCTAGTTCTACCAAGTAATGTTAAACTAGTGGCATACGCAGATGACGTGGCAGTAGTTATCGTCGAAAAGCATCTAGATGAGATAAATCTCGCGTTTGACATCACTTTCGAGAGAGTCAACCAGTGGACGAACACGGTGAAACTGCAATTAGCACAGCACAAAACTGAGGCAGTGCTTATTACTAGTAGAAAGCAGGCGGAAACCATCACGCTGGGAGCCGGAAAGCACGAAATAACATCACAGCCGTTCATTCGGTACCTGGGAGTAATGCTTGATGGCCGACTCAATTTCAAGCGACAAGTGGAGCATGTGAGTGCCAAGGCGTCTGTAGTGAGGGCAAGCCTAGCACGTCTGATGCCTAATATTGGAGGCCCAAAACAGAGCCGAAGGTCACTGTTGTCATCAGTAGTCACCTCGGTGCTGACCTATGGAATTTCCATTTGAGCTGACGCACTCGGAGTCCAAGAATCAAGGAGAAAAGTTGCCTCAATATATCGACTGAGTGCCCTGAGAGTGACTAGTGCCTTCCGCACAGTATCTGAGGAAACGGTGTGCGTTATTGCCGGAATGCTGCCTATTCGAGTGCTAGCCGAAGAACGACAAGCCCTCTATCGCCGACGAAGGTCATCTACGTCGAATTCTGATGTACTCAGCATATGTCGATGGCAAGCGCAGTGGGAAGCCGCAGTGAAGGGTCGGTGGACGTACCGTCTTATACCACAGTTAAATCCTTGGCTGAACCGAAACTATGGAGAGGTCAACTACTATCTAACGCAGATGCTTTCAGGACATACTGCTGCTTTCGAGCATACCTTCATCGCTTCAAACGTGATGATTCTCCAGAGTGCCCCTCCTGTCCCGGAGTTACTGAAAACGCGGAACAAGTGTTCTTTGCGTGTCCACATTTCAACGCGCTGCGCAATGATCTGGGGCTCGTCCTCAAACAGACAATCGAACCGGAGACATTAGTCGATGCAATGCTGTCATCGAAGACGGCCTGGAACGCGACCAGTACTTTCGCAATGAAAGTCCTCCAAGATCTCCGTTCCGCAGAAAGAAAGAGAGCAAAATATAATAATAGCCAGTGAAATGAAGCAATGACTTCAACTACTAGAAGGAAGAGCAACAGCTAGATCCTCTCCCTGCGAAGTAATGCCTAACGGCGGTTTCCGCTGGAAATCAGAGGCCGGTGAAAGAGGAGGTTTTTAGTCGGTATTGTACAGCTCGGAGTCCGACATACCCAGGCTGAACAACTAGGCCTGTGGATACGTAAAAGTATTTTCCTACCTCTATAAAAAAAGAGAAGACAAGCACACACACACACACACACAAAGGGATACCAGCAGACACTACCTCCATGTGGTGTTACCTGAGTTATGCCAGTAATAATTTTTTAAAAACCTCGGGCAAAAATGATAATCAGACGTCGAAAAGAATGTATTTTTTTAAAAATTTGTCCTGAATACTGAAGGAAAACTATCTATGAACAGCTATTTGTGCAAAACCATACTTCCATGGAAACCCAAATTTTTGAAAAATACGGTGGAAAAATCAAAAATCCAGACCTACCGATCGATTGGCAATAAAAAAACGAACAAAATCTAGCTCGACAGATCGATTGGTCATGAAAAAATGAATAATTAAAAAAAAATCTTTCCGATTACTTCAAAATTAAGACTTGTAGGGTAATTTGAGTGGCACAGTGGGGCTTCGCCAGTTAAGAATTATCGTGCCAACTGTAATAAAGTATTCTATTTATGAAAAGCTCACATTCTTAGATTCTGTTTTTTTTCACGGTTTATTATTCCTATATAACAAAGAACATAGTCACTCACTTCCGTCGGATATTTGTCTGTTGGCACGATAACTCTTCACGAAATTAGGTATCAATTCTAAATTTAATAAGAGGTGAATCCTATAGTTTTTCAGCGGTGTCAATTTAGAGGAAGAAGGTAAACGAGGCTAGTGTCCGTAGTTTTTTATGGCTTTAGTAGTGGACTCTCATTTTTCCTGTTTGTACTTTCCTTGCTAAAGAAAAGTATTATATACTTGAAAAATTCACCCTCCCAAGTTTTTTGTTTTTCTTTACGTTTTAGGATCCAAAAAACATAGTTATTTGTTTCCGACGCTCTGTGTTTCTATCGGTTTGTTAATTTATCAGTCTGTTCACACTATAACTCTCGAAAGAAATGAGGCAAAAATTTAAAATTTAGGGCATATATAAAATCTAAAGAGGAGGTGAAGCCTTGGCTTTAGGGAAAGGGTATGAAAGAAATTGAATGGTTTTAATAATAATATAATCATTTTTCTCTCTCAGGATTGATTTGATTATCATGTTATATATCTTTTCCTAGGTTTCTTGAGTCGGCGAGTCTAAAGATTAATTATTTTTTTATTACTTTCAACTTTATAGAGTAGGAGGCAGTGAAAAAAACAACACGTCGTTTTGTTATGAAAGTGCATTATCTTTAATAATTTATCTGGTGTATAAAGGAACAAAAATTTCAGGGTCATCAGTTTTCAGTAAAGATCAGAAAAAATTTGGACTGAAGACTCATTTGGGATGTGTTTTATAAAGTCATTAAACACTTTACACTGGCTGGACAAAATTTTTTAGTTTAAAAGCAATCAACGTACGGAATACTAATTGCACAAGTCTGACTTGCACTTGGTCGGTTATTTAAATATTTTGTTACGCAATTTTCATTTGCAATTTCTATTTTGTATTAAATATTTCCTACAAATTAATAAAAGTATCAAACATAATTTATTTTTAGGTAAGATTAGATACAAAATCTGCCAGTTTGAGATCATCTGGCGGCATATAATCAACGTGATATCGGTCTGTCATTTCAAATACAGTACATTTGAGGAGTATAGAGCCAATCAGCCTTGTCATTGTAATGTAAATGAGGTCCCCCACCTTGCTACTTCTCATAGGTTTGGCATAGGTTTTGCAACTATATATTGATCTGGCAACGTTACTATAAGATAACTTATGTCAGTAAGTATGGATTAGAAACACAAAATATCTTTAGGATTATCACTTATTTATCTCTGGTTTTTTTGTTAGTTACACATGGTCCTTTGAGATAACACAACCGCCGTAGCTAGCCAGACGCTAACAGAGATAACTTAAACCGGTTTTGGGTAACGACGAAATACTGCTCTTTCATAACAAAATGTCTTTTTTTTTCACTACCTCCTAGACTAGACAGGGGAAAAATTTTAAAGTGGTAGAAGTTGGTCAATATAATAGTTTCAATAATTATATGAAAATTTGCCTAGATTTTCAGTTGGAATAATGACCAAGTTTTAAGCATAGTGAATTATATAAGCTGTTTGTGGGTTAAGAAGATGTCTTCATATTTGTCGTATTATTGATCATTTTCAAGATTTGTAGTGCCAAGGAACTTAAACATTTTAGTAGTTTTGCATTATGTGCAATGTGAACAGAGAAAGGTGGTTGTTAAATATTCGATGGTTTCAATAGTATTACGAGAAATTTTTGTGATTTTTGGTTGGCATTATGGACAAATTTAAAGCATAACCATATGATATAAAATAACAAAGCGCATAAGGGCTCAAAAGAGCGACAGTAATGGTTAGAGGGTGCCTCCTCATAGCGTACGTCCTTTTCAACGTTCTTGGAGTCGAAGAATCTGGAAAGTTTTGGATAGGGGAGGGGATCATTATGTATTATGAAAACTTTTTCCAATTTTTATTCGGATACTGGATAAATTTTAACATAGTTATTTACACTAAGAGATATTGAGACTAAAGAGGTGAGGCAGGGAGTTAGAGGAGCGACTGTGTATATATCCTAATATACGTTTATTTTAGGGTTTTTGGAGTTAAGGATAAAAAAATTATATTAATAAATATTATTTCCAAGCTCATTATAAACTCTTCATTTGTTATATTACTTGCGTTAAATGTATAAGTATGGAGGATATAATTAATAATATTTAAGATAAACTATTAAATATTCAAAACTGTGATTTTTAGTTTAGAAAGAGCTATATTATATTTGTTGGCTGATCCGTATTGACAAAGACATGAAACCTTACCTAAAGCAATATTTTCTGAATACGGTACCTGTACAAAAATATTAGGCGTTGAGACAAGGTCACATATCAAAAAATAATAAGTATTTATTACATCATAAATACAAGACGTTTACAAACGCTCCATAGTAATGGAGCGTTTGTAACTGTTCAAGGATTAGAAGTTAGTTTATACGTTATTTCTTTTTGTAAGATTTTACAGCCTTATCACGTACTACGTTGGGTCTTTGGAATCGTTGGCATAATGACATCATACAACATAGACCCATAAATACATAAATCGATAGACCAAGGTAAATCAGAGTATGTTTTTGTGATTTAGGGACACAGAATATAATACTTCCCATATCACGCACTTTTAACCTAATATTTAAATTAATTTTCTTTTACACGGGAAGTAATATTTATATTTCACATCAGTATCCAGAGCGTTATAAAATCAAGAAGCATTATAATATATGTTTTTGATAACAGGTAGAAAGATGACTTTTTATATCGTTTGTAGACTTACATGATAAGTAAGGTGTCCTAAAAAAATTAATTTTAAAATATTGCCGTATAATCCAATTTTATGTATTTGTCTGTGCAAACAGCTTGCTCTTACGTCAGAAAAAGTGGATTCCAACTATTTCCAATACTGCCGAGTACTTTTATTATTATTTAGTTATTGCCATAAAAGAGTAGTTTATTTAACTTTTTCCTTAAATATTACAAAACATCGCTACTTTAATGCTCTTCCCCACAAAATATTATATACATTTTCTGTCTGCATTTAGAAATAAAATATATACGTATCGTTCATATCAAAACCAGGTTTATATCTAAAACGTATGACAAGATGGAAAAATAACTCCTGTCTTGGTATATATCTAAATGTCTATACTTTAGTTTTAAAAGGTACATGCTATGCGAACGTTCCAGAGCTTTCTTAAGAAACTGATCCTTTTCATTATTATTATTATTTATATATATATATATATATATATATATATATATATATATATATATATATATATATATATATATATATATATATATATATATATATATATATATATATATATATATATATATATATATATATATATATATATATATATATATATATATATATGTATGTATGTATATATATATATATATATATATATATATATATATATATATATATATATATATATGTGTATGTATATATATATATATATATATATATATATATATATATATATATATATATATATATATATATATAAATATATATATATATATATATATATATATATATATATATATATATATATATATATATATATATATGTATATATATATATATATATATATATCAAGTCTCTAATATTCTGTGGAGATCTGAATATTGACTATTGTATCAACAATGAAGTAAAAAGACAGCTTTGCAATTTGTTTGATTCTTTTGGGCTAAAAGTAACTACCACAGATCCTACTAGGGTGTATACAAATTGTAACGGATACACGAGTGTATCAGTGATTGACTATATAGTCACGAAGATGGACAGTACTTTGTTTCAGTGTTTTGTTTTCAACCCTCATGTGAGCGACCATTTTTCGCATAGGTTTGTTGTTAGTATACCAGGGAAAAGGAAACCTATAGAACAATCTGAAGGTAGTAAACTATATCGCGAAACTCTCGGAACAAAATATGATAAACTTTACCAATATGATTAAACTGTGTAACGAGAGACTGACCTAAGCTTGTCTGATAATTGTGATATTTCGTGGAATATTTTTATTGACTCCAATGTATACTATTTAAACTGTTGTTGTCCGTATAGGAGGAAACAATTAAAATCGCCAAGGCCTCCAATGGGGTGGTATAATAAAGGCCTGACACGCCTAAAGGAAAAATTAGATCACTTATATTGGTTACAGCGCAGAAATAATGACAGTAAAACGCTGATAGAATACCGCAATTTTAAGAAAACATATAGAACTAAAATAAAGATGACAAAAAAGCTTTATTTTATAAACAAAATAACTAATTCTCATAATAAATCTAAAACCATCTGGTCAATAGTAAAAACTTACTTACTTCTGAGCCTATTGTGGTCTCAAATGCATCTGTAAATTTCTTTAGTACAGTCTCTGCTAAGAAGCTGCGCAATAAATATGGTCCAAATAATACAGATGAGTGCACCCTCTCACCAGTAACATCTATTTTTTTTTTTTTTTTTATGAGCCTAGCACACGTGCAACAGGGAAGTCCCTAAAGCGCTACAGGAGCGACACGTGTGCGGAGAAAGCGATTCACGTTGTTCTTGAATCGCTGTAAATTGTACTCGGTGGGAAACACAGTCCTAGGCAAATTATTCCAAAGGGATGATGTTTTCCATATAAAAGACTGCTTGAAAAGCGTTGTACGAGGAGTAACAAGATGAATTCATATGGATGTGAAGTATTAGTGCGACGTGTACTTCTAACATGCACCGCTCTGGGAGCAATTAAGCGGGCCATATCCTTTGAACACTTTCCATGAAAATACTTGTAGAATAGACTCAAGTCGCCAACCGTTCTTCGATGTTCCAGCGAATCAAGGCCGCCGGTCAGTTCCGGGTCTCCAATTAGACGAACAGCTCTTCTCTGAATAGAATCCAACAAAAGCAGTGTATGCTTGGGAGCGAAGCCCCAAACATGGGAGCAGTATTTCATAGTTGGTCGAATTTGAGCTTTGTAAAGAATTAACAGTTGTGGAGTGTAAAGCTTTCTGGTTCGAAATAATATTCCCAACTTCTGAGAAGCTCTCCTTGCTATGCCTGCAACATGTTCATGCCAGGATATATTTGCTCCTAAATTAACGCCCAACAGACTAAGTGACGATGTTAAAGGAATGGAGTGCCCCGACATAACTATGTCGGGTTCAGCAACGTTAACTTTTTTAGAAAAAACTGCCGCCTGGGTTTTTGTAGCGTTAAATTCCACTTGGTTACTGTCACCCCAAGATAGAATTTCTTCCAGGTCTTTGTTAAGTTGAATGACTTCCTGCTGTCTGCGGATATTCGTCTGAGTGGTCGATGTCCGAGCATTCAAAGTGAATGAAGAGATAAGTGTACTGTCATCTGCAAAGCTGTAGATTGGATTCTCGGTCTTTTCCAGCAGATCGTTAATATAAATGAGGAAGAGAGTAGGAGACAGTATAGAGCCTTGGGGTACACAGGCGTTGATAGTGAAGGTGTTAGAAAGAAATCCGTTGACTGCCACTCGTAAAGAACGCTCTCTGAGGAAACATGAGAGCCTCAAACAGAACTTTTCAGACATACCATAAGAACGTAGCTTAGCCAACAGCCCATCGTGCCAAACACGGTCGAATGCCTTGGATATGTCAAGAGCAACCGCTCGAGATTCTCCAAAGTGTTCAATTGCGTTGTTCCAAATATGTGTTACATATGTCAGAAGATCTCCTGTTGATCTATTTTGCCGAAAGCCATATTGGTGATCGCTAATAATGTTGAATCCTTCAAGATATTTTAGAAGATGCTGGTTGATAGCCTTTTCCATGACTTTCGATATTATTGAAAGTAGTGCGATTGGTCGGTAGTCATTTGGCAAGGTCTTCTTGCCTTTTTTAGGTATCGGCTGAACTGTGGCACATTTCCAGCAGGAAGGAATATTCCCTTTCTGTAGGATAGGTTGAAAAGTCTACAGAAGACTGGTGTTAGTTCCCTCGCACAGGTTTTGAGAACTATGGCAGGTATTCCGTCAGCGCCAGAAGCCTTTTTGGTGTCTAGCTTCATCAAAATACGTTTTATGATACGCTGTCTGAAGACAATATCGGGCATCCTTGACTGCACTATGGGAATAATAGGCGGTGTTTTTCCTTGGAAATCGACAGTAGCCAACAAGTTCGCTTTCTCAACAGGTGTCGTTGCCGTGTGAGTGGTGGTGGTATGGTGGATTTGGTGAAATTTTGCCTTAGCGACTGACCAAAAGGACCTGGAATTTTTAGCGAGAGCGAGAAGTTTGTTTCTAATCCGTTGATTGTGTGCCTCCTTGGTTTCGTCGATAATTCCTTTGCATCTGTTCCTGGCACGAACAAAGGTGTTACGATTTATGGTGTTAGGATCTTCACGCCACTGTCGGTATGCAAGATGTTTAGAAGCAACAGCTTCTTTGCATTTTAGGTCAAACCAAGGCTTGCCGTTGGAAGGGCATTTCTTCGAAAAAGGGACGTAAGCCTCCATACCGGCCAAAATAACATCGGAAACCTCCCTGGCGCAGCCGGATGGATCGTCGGATCGAAAACAAACGTCTAACCAAGGGAAAGTTCGAAAATACTCCATGAGATCTTCCCACTTAGCAGATTTGTAGTGCCAAATCTTGCGCAGTTTGGGCGCCTCTCTGTCACTGAGTGGTAGAATACTCGAGGTCGAAAGTAGTTTATGGTCGGAAGAACCTAACGGCGGATTTACGCTGACCGTGTAAATCTCCGGATTGGTGGTTACAAACAGATCAAGAAGACTGGCGAACTCTCCGTCTCGATCAGGGATCCGTGTTGGTTCATCAATAAGCTGAGTTAAACCACAACTGATTGAAAATGATTCGGCTTCACGACCTTGTTCGTCGGTAGTATTTGAATATTTAAGCCAGTTGATGTTGTGGACATTAAAGTCGCCCAGGATGGCAATCTCGGCATTTGGATAGTTAATTTGTAAATGATCGATGGTGTCTGCAAAAGAAGCGAAAAGTGTTCTAAAGTTAGTATCACTTGGTGGTCGATAGAGAATACAGATGAACCTTGTGGTTGGTTGAGTCGTTATCTTTAACCACATAACCACATAACATCAACATGAAAAAATACTATGGTTATAGAAGCTGTGACCAAGGAAGAGGTACCTCAAACTATGTCTAAATTAAAAAACAAACCATCGGCAGGATCCGAATTAAAATAAAAAAAAGCATTAAGAATACAATTGCCCAGGGGCTCGCATGTTTAATAAACGATAATTTAAATGAGAGAATCTTTCCCAAAGTTCTTAAAACTGCTAATGTTAGCCCTGTTTGCAAAAAAGATGAGCATAGTGATGTGGGAAATTATAGGCAAGTATCTATACTTAGTTTTATTTCGAAAATTATTGAGAGAATTGTAGATGACCGCGTAAAAACCATTAATGCCAAGTACAATATACTACACCCAGCACAACATCGTTTTTTGCCTAATAGATCAACTGAATCTGCCTTTTTCTACTATCTAAATCAGGTCTACCGCAGTGTGGATGAAGGTAAATAAGTTGTTACGTTGTTTTTTGATCTTTCTATAGCCTTTGACAAAGTAAACAACATATCTTTGATGAAAAAATTGTACAATACTGGTGTTCGAGGTAGTCTGCTGGAATGAATTGGGTTATATATGACCGATAGGGAAATGGTGGTTAAATATGATGCTGCAATTTCGGATAGGAGAGCGGTAGATCTCGGCGTCCCACAAGGGTCTGTCTTGGGTCCTCTGTTAGTCCTCTTATATGTAAACGACTTGCCATTAAACATTGATACAGGTCATGTTGACAGCATCTGAAACGGTGAATGATCTGTTTGATGCTGTTACAAGTTTATGCAGGGATATGGAGGTGTGGTGTAGAAGAAATGGACTAATATTAAATATTGAAAAAACAGTCTATATGAATATATTTAATAAAAAATTTCTAGCGGCTGGATTTAACGTTTCCCTTGGGGTAAATTTTGTGGAGAGGACTAAGTTCTTGGGCACTTTTATGGATGCTCAGCTTTCATTTAGACCATGTATGCTCAAAATTAAGTTCAGCGTACTTTGCAATTTTGAGCTTAAAAAGTACTCTCAACTGTGAGTGACTTTGGGCTATGTATTATTCCAGCCATCTGTGTAAGAATGTTGTATCCTGGGGTCTTGCTAGTGAAAAATTTAAGCGTGTTTTTGTGAGCCAGAAGAAAATAATTCGTCTAATATTTAATCTTGACTTTCGTGGAAGCTGTAGCATAGCATAAGCATAAATAATCGAATCCTAACCTTTCAATGTCTGTACATATTCCGCTGTTTAACTTTAGTAAACAAAAATAGGCACTTTTTTGAGGTGCTGGGATCTACAAATACGTATAACACAAGGAGTAACAGTTTACTGGTTATACCCAATCACAAATCAATTTTTTTTCTTTGAAAATTCTCCCCTCTACAGTTGCACCAGCCTTTACAATGCCTGCAGGACTGCGAGCTATACGTGGCACGAGATTTGTTTCTGGTATTGGGCAATGCCTTTTACTCAGCAAGTGTTTTCTACAAGAGGTGATGTTGGAGAAAGGGGGTCCTGATTGTGAAGTTTTGTGAAATTTTTATTTACATATCTGTTTATTCTTTTTGTTTTTAAATTGGTATGTGACAAGCCTGGAACATCTACATTAGTCTGATTGAATTGCTTGCGTGTGTTTGTTTAATTTAACTTTGACTTTTGTACATTACTTTGTATGTATTTATGTATATATTTCTGTGCACGTATATACTGTACTGTTGCTCATTTTTACTTGTTTTCATCTTATTTTATTTTATTTAATTTATCTGACAAGACGAACCTATGTACAGGGTAGACACTTCTAAAAGGAAATAGACGAAAACTTATGTCGATGTCTGAGGCTCAATTTTTATGATAAACTCAAAGGTGAAAACCGCATATCGATATCTAGTACCGTTTCAGATATAAAGGGTGTTTTTCAAAAATCTGCATTTTGAAAAAATGTTTGTGATTCTTTTCCCATTGAAAATTTTTGATTTCTGTAAAAACATTCTCAAAGCAATTTTTCCCGTGGATTTCAAAAGTGTAAGTTACATTTTTTTAACTAACCTGAACTAACCCGAACTAATATTTTAATAGTTATTAACGCAAAAATATATATATGGAATACCCAGTATATTTTTCCTTATTCGAATAGAGCTTTAAATTACCATTCTAAAAATATAGCACCCTTTATATTTTGCTTATATCTACTTCAAAATATAAAGGTGTTCAATTTTTACGCGAGTTTTATATGCGCATTTTGTGAAGTAGGCATTGGACGGAGCGGCCATATGGTTTAATTCAATTGTTTACTCGTAGTTGTCAAATTTTACTTCAGAATCAGTTATTGAATTGTGAAATAAATCGCAATGAAGTTTGAAAATTACGAAAAATGAGACATCATAGTGTGTTTCATACAAACTGCAGGAAATTCGGAAGCGGCAAAGTAATTTGTACCACGAACGGTCTCCAGAGAGGGTCAACCCTTCAAGGATATATTCGCTCGATTGCGATATAACCTAGTTAATAGTGGCCAGTTTGAGAAGAAACGACCCAAAAATTCTGCATCAAACAGAAGAAATAGTAGTTTTAGGAACTATTGGAAATAATCCCGACACTTCAACCCGACAGTTAAAAGAATCCACTGGACTACCAAGAACTAGCGTAAGTTGTACTTTAAAGAAGCACAAATTCAGGCCATATAGGATAAGAAAAGTTCATCACCTTGGAGACGAAGATTTTCAACGGTGTATGGATTTTTGCCAATGGTTTCTGGAGAATTGTAACCATGTTCCGAATTTTTCGTTAAATTGCATTTAGACAGACGAAGTTTATGTAAGCAATACAGGTATTTTTAACCGTTACAATTTTTATACATGGGCACAAGAAAATCCTCATTTAGTTGTGGAGCAAAGAAATCAAGGCAGATTTGAATTTAATGTGTGGGCAGGAATTTTTAGAGGCAGGGTTATAAGTCCATTTATTTACGAAGGAACACTCACCTCTCGGAGATATTTAGAAATTTTAAGGCAGCAAATAGAACCTCTTGTTGATGAACTGCCGTTTATGGACCTTAGAAATATATTTTTTCAACACGACGGGGCACTCCCTCATAACGCTGCAGTTATCAGTAATTTTTATCGGCCAATTTCGACAATAACTGGATAGCCAACCAAGATTCGAACCGTTGGCCGGCAATGTTACCGGATTTAACACCCATGGACTTCTATCTCTGGGGAAGATTGAAAGACCTAATTTTTAAATGGCCGACAAACACCAGACAAGACTTAGCAGTCGCAGTGATACAAAGTTTTGCAGCTCTCCCTCCTCTTGAACTAATCAACTCGGTAAGAAGTGTCTAGAAAAGGTGCCGCCTATGTGTATAAATGAAACTGGTCAACATTTTGAACGTCTCTTATAGAAAATTGTTTTGTTTTAGTTTGCTCTACTCGGAATAAATTGTTTTATTTTTGTTTTGTTTTAATTTCTACATAGTTTAAAGTACTATAGGATTTAGTAAATTTCATTATAGTTATATAACTCTTAAAGTTGCTTCTGGGATTTTTTTTTACGATTTGACTGTTATCGGTAAACAATTGATATTGCCGCTCCGTCCAAAGCCTACTTTACCAAATGTGCATTTAAAACTCGCGTAAAAACTGAAAACTTTTATATTTTGAAGTAGATTTAAGCAAAATATAAAGTGTGCTATATTTTTGAATGATAATTTAAAGCTCTATTCGGATAAGGAAAAATATACAGGCCTCAGATCATCATCATCAGTTTTCGTCTATCTCCTTTAGATAAAGGGGTTTAAACGTGTCCAATTTGGACGACCCTGTACTCTCTGTTGTATTTTAACGATAATATATGTATTATTGTTAGTATTCTTTCTCACATTTGGTCAATGTGGTTCCATGTTTGGCTGGCGGGCCAAAGCCAAGTCAGCACAAACGCTATTACCATTGTGTATTAAGGTATGACCTGACAATGTTACATGTTTTAAAAATCACTAACTTCTGAATGTTTTTGTGTATGTTTGTGTTGAGTCTTAATTGTACTAAGTGAGGTGTGAATGTTGTTGGGGTAAGGCCTGTGGCTGATATGATGAGGGGGGCAATGATGACTTTTTTTTGTTTCCATAGCATTTTTATTTCTATTGCAAGGTCTGTGTACTTGGAGATTTTTTCTGTGTATTTCGTTTAGATGTTTGTGTCGTTGGGGACAGTTATGTCAATTAGATAGGTGATTTTTCCTTTTTTGCATTGAAAAGTAATATCGGGTCTATTGGCGGGGACTGTCCTTGGTCTTCTTGAACGTTGTCTGTTTTTTATGTCTCCCGTCTCAGTAAATCATTTTATTGTCCGGCAAACAAACATACGACTTATTTAAAGTGGTTTCAAGGTTTTAAAAATGTTGCATTTTTACTTACCGCATTTAAATAAAGCTATAACAGCAATCCTATTTTCAATCACCCCACTGCATTGTTTAAAGAATTAAAATTGTAAATATGTTTACACACAATAATTGTATAACAACTGAGTAACGTAACCTATAAATAATTTCACCAAAAAAGTGTTAATGTTTATAGAGGGCGTACGTGAAAGTTTATAACAGTATTTATGGGAGTACTAGGTATAATGGTTAAAAATATATAAAATAAATGCTGTTATTATTTCTCTTTTGATGATATCAGCAGCACATTTCTCTCGAAACAACAGTACTACTGCACTAAGCCGTCTTCTAAATATTTATATATACACAGTTCTCAGGAGTAAGTGCTGATAGAAAAAACTTGACTTGGGAAATTTATAAAAAAGAACTATTGTTAAACTATCATTAAAACTGTAGCTATAGAAAAGACACGGTACGTCAAACTGTACATGAAAATAGCAGTATAAAGTTATTATGTATTATAATACAACAAATCGTAGACACTGAGTCGTTTCGCCCTTCTCAAAAAATGAGAGTGGTTTCATTTACTGGAATTTCAGAACGAATAGAAAAAACCTACACAGTGAAAAACAAATTCAAGAGTTAACCTACAGAAATCAGCTTCCGGTTCAAAATTTGCAAAACAGATTTTAATATCGGACGCAGAAAAAAGATGAAAAAAAAAAGAAAACTATACGCTGCTACTACCGCTTATCACGAAAAAAACTACTGTGAGATGCTAACTCGGATACCAGAGAAAAAAAAACTACTAATTTTACCTCACCCAGTTAGTTTTAAATGGTACCACACAATTATGGTACGTTCAAAAGTCCAATAAAGATTAAAAATGGGCAAAATATTGATTAGAAAATGAATTCATCAGCCATGCCGTACTAAAGCTGTAAACTACAAAAATATATTGTGTTTTATCTCGTTTATAAAAGGCAGAAAGTAAAAATAAATTTTGGAAAAAAACATTTATTTAAGATGACACACAAGGTTAAATATTGTTAAAAGTGAGAGGTAAATATGTAATATAACATTGTGCCTACAGCAACAACGCATCGTGATGCTAAATACGCGTAATGTAAAAAAGGAACCCTCCAAATTTATATTAAAAAAACAAAATGACAAATTAATAATCTTGGTGTTGTACAGTACTATAGTAGATACTTAAAAAATTATTTCTTAGAAACATTTTTATCTAAGTTTGAACCATTTTATTACCAGCACTCTTCTAAGCCAGCATTGACATTATTAGTCCTTTCTGTGATCTCTACCATTTTTTGCTAAATATATATTTTTAATTATACTGGAATGTGAGTATAAGAAAATTCTCAATTCTCTCCCTATATCGCTCCACATTAGCATATTCAGTAGCATATTCACCTTGACAAAAACCGCCAGTGCTTTCGTGTAAGGCGTTAAGTTATTGAAATTAAACAACTATTGACGTGAAAATTATAATTTAATTTTATTCCGTATCTCTATGAGGGAGGGTCGAGTCGACTAGTTTTTATTACATATGTTCTGCACATATAATAAAAACTAACCTGAACTAACTTTTCAAAAACTAAGGGATCTTGACATACATACATGCTTTGCTGCACCAATAATTTAAACGGAACCTAAAGATCTCATAAGTGATTGTTCCTTTTACCCAATTAACATAAAGAGCGTAACTATTAAGTCAAGACAAAGCATTGAATATTCAGACCTACCGTCTATGGAAAAGGAAAGTCTTTCATAGTGGTGAACTGCCTGTTATCCTTAGTCGAAATGATGAAACGGAGTGCAAGTTAATTTATGAACTTAATACAGTAAGTAAGCACACCTTATTTATTTAGCCTGTGATTTAAATTTGTCCAAGAAACGGGCGAAGTTTTTAGGATATCATTTGAAGGGCTTAAATTTATTTTACGTGATATATAACTTCGCTATTTACAAAATTGAGACGATGAACTAAAATCCTATTTCTCTCGGGTAGGCGATCTAGTTTATTGTAATGGCAGTTATGCAATTAAAAACGTTTTGAGTTTTTAATAAGGTCCTAGTAATTGACGTTTGTTCATCAACTCATTTCATATTAAACTTCTATGGAAACTTTTGAAGAATAACATATTTTAGTTAAAGGAACACTTCAGGATGTAGCATGTCGTTAAAAATGCACTTTCTAGATTCTCAATTGAGATTTTTTTCTGAAAATCGGGCTGACAAACACAGCGAAATATTTCACTAAGACATGTTTAACATGAAGAGGCGATACAAAGGGAAATAAAGTCCGAGTTTGTAGTCTTTTGTCCAGACCCAACTTTAGGGTTCCAAAAACATCGATCTAAAAATGGACTGCCATTTAGCCATATGTGTTAAAAACAATAAATTTAGTTTGTTCTTAATAAAATTAGAGGGAATCTGCAAAAGGTAGGCAATCCGAGTTCAAAAACTCGAAACACGACCGTTTTTGACTGGAAAAAGCGGGTCCAGCTTCGTTCTCTGACATTGACAGCGTCTGCTTTTGCAGATTGTCTCTTATATTTTCAAGAACAAACTAAATTTATTGATTTTATATCGTAAATGACAGTTCATTTTTGGATCGACGTTTTTTGGGCCATAAAGCTGGGACTGGTTTCGGAGGCGTCTGCCCTTTAAAGTGCTCGACTTTTTTAGTGCCAATAAATGTTATGGTACTTAATTCAAGTGGTTAAGCGACAGTTCATTTTTGGATGTAGCATTTTGGGCCTTATCTGGGCATTTCAGGGCACGGGGGCCTCAAAATCAACGTTAAAGGTTCTTATTCGACTCGCCTGCTAGAATGAACAACCAGGCAGACGGTTAGTCGGCAGGTCAAAATTTCAGATCGCTCAAGGTCTGTAATAGTAATTTCTTCATTGTAACGATTTCCTCTATTACTGACCTCAAAATATTTTCTTTTCTAAAATATTTTAGCTTTTGTTAAAGTGTGAAACCAGACTATCGTGAGCGATTTGTCCTTATTTGACTGACAAAACAAAAAATCGTAAAGAGAATATATGCTTTTATAAAATCAATAAATATTTACGAGTAGAGAATACATTATGTCAACGGCGGGTGGAAATGATAGCTATAATGCAGGTCTAACCATATATGTATTGAAAATGTGTTTCTGTTCGAGTGAGGCTTTCAACTTCATCCATAAATTTAAGATAACTTAGCACGAAACCTTCTTACAAAACAGAAGTTAGGTTTAAGAATTTTAATGATAATACCAAATTCATACATATATATATATATATATATATATATATATATATATATATATATATATATATATATATATATATATATATATATATATATATATATATATATATTTAATATAATTATGTCATGATCTATAAATAGATGCTTAATATTCAGAGACGATGTGCCTGCAGAATGGAGTTTGGCATATATCAGTTCTATTTATAAGTAAGGCCATGAAAGGCAATGCAGAAATTATAGAGGTATTAGTGTAATCAGGTCGGTAGGAAGGTTGTACGGCAAAATTGTGAAAGAAAGAATAGAAAGCAAATTGACAGAAATGGAGGAACAACGTGGCTTTCGTACTAGAAGATCTTATACGGACAACGCGTCCACTCTTAATCAGAAAATAGAAACAAGAACAGCTAGAAATCTGAATACCCGCCTTTTTTTTATCGCTTACCTTCCCGCCTCAGTATTGATTTACCCTTTTCCATATCCCACGGATATCGGCGAAGATGTCGTAATACCCTCAACGTTGCCCAAGTGCCGAAACATACATTTTTGTATTTCACGGTACTTTTAGACAACGCGGTAGTGCTGCCACGGATGTTATTTTTGCATTTCTGCAAACAACTACTACCTATGATTGATATGATTGATATGATATGATACTACCTTATATTTGTATAAAGGCCTACGATACAGTTCCCCTTAAGAATTATTTGTGGCAGTGCAAGTGACCTTAGTAGACTATACGTAAGAACAATATACAATATGTATAAAGATGCAAAGGTAGTTGTCAAAATAGGAAAGAATATATTCGGGTTATTCAACATTACTAAAGGCTTGAGACAAGGATATTGCCTTTCTCCTACGTTATTTAAAATGTTTATTCAAAAAGCTCTATATTCCTGGATGAAAAAATATAAGTACATGGGAACAGAAATTGGAAATTATTGTCTATATACATTTCTATTTGCGGACGATCAGGTAATCATTGCGAGCGATGAAGATGACATCCAATACATGTACCGAAAACTAGAGAATGAATTAAATAACTGGGGTTTAAACATCAATGTAGACAAAACTGAATATCTGAACGTTGGAAGTGAGGCCAACGATCTCCAGCTTCCACAAGGAACAAGATGGACAGATGGACAGACGGACAGACGGACAGATACCGAAGTGATTTTATAAAAAGGGAAGACCAAGAACGACATGGAGAGAAAATATTTAGAAGGCAATGAGTTCCAGAGATTTAAAAGAAAACGAATGGTAGGACAGAGAGAGGTATATATATATATATATATATATATATATATATATATATATATATATATATATATATATATATATATTATTTATTCAAATAATGATTTCTGTAAAAAAGTATTATAACATATTTTTAACTGTATTTCAGTGACATTCAATTTTACCGTCTCGGAAATATCAGTTTCAGGTATTTCTGATCTAGTCAGATAACATTTTTTAAAATTTATTTTATTCCCAATACATATCTTTGCATGTTGTTCAGATCGAAAATGTTTTTTCGAACATAATAACTACTGGTAACTCTTAAATCACATTACATACGCACTCTTGTACTCTCCGTTATTCCATTGCAATTTTTAATTAAAGGATAATAATTGAACCGTTTGAGGATTGGTATTTGGGTCATCTGTAACACTCTAGTGGCTCAAGAAGTTTAAGGAGTATGGGTTGGAAAAAATGTTAAAAAGTCATTTAATTTATGAATGGGATTAAACCAACCTGTCTATCGTCGGTCTAAATTGAGCAAACTAGAGGTAAATTTTGGCATATTAATGTATGGATAACTAGGGTGTTCAAGAAAATAGGTTATATTTGTTTTATACAAACATCGAATTATATTAAATATATTATGCTTAAAAGAATCTAAAGCCGCCGGCAGACCAAGTTTACACAAGTAAACTTGTCTCGTAGCCGTTCCATTTTTTAATGGCATACCTACACTTAACATTTTTAACGAAAAGATATAGGGGAACATATAAATATAATTTATTCCACCAAAATTAAATTTTCTCAGCTTGCCCATCAACATGTCATCACGTTTTTAAAGGGATTTTATAAATTCATAAAATGCGCGGCATTTTCAGAAAAGGAACATAAAAGGATATTTGGTTTCCTTTAAAAACAATTCGATATTCTATTTATATACAAGTTAAGAGTATTTCTTTAACTTCCATTTTATAGGGCAGAACATCCTAGGGACAACACTTTTACTTCTTTATTCTTTTATTTATTTTACTGTATTTCATCTCGTTAAATTTTTAGGCAGTTTTTTATCAAACGTAGATTTGGCACTTTGGCATTGTAAGCAAGAAGGTTGTATTTCTTTTTAACTGATATCGTATTTTTTTTTTAACCAGAAAAATTTTCTTTATTTAAGTCATCTTGCCATGCTAAATGATAGGCTCATTGTGAATGTAATACATGTAGCTTTCATGATCATTGCAAAAAGATACATATGTTACATGCGATTTCTTGTCTTGCTGTTCTAAGGTCATGTTATGAGGAAGCGACTGAAGCGAACGAAAACATCAAAGTCAGAACAACACATTAAAATATATTAAAATTATAATATCTGAAAGATAAACATAACAATAATTTTATGGTGGAAATAGACAGATGCCATCATTTTTCTTACAACTTGTATAATTGTTATGATTAAGACAGTTTTCTTTAACCGTATAAGTATGATCAAGACCAATAAGTGACTAAACGTAAAATTGAAAAACCGCTAATATATAGAGTTTGAGATTACTCAAATAAATCACTGACAGCAGCTCAGTGTCGTTCATGTAGCTAGAACAGAGGGCTGAAAGGAATGGATACGATTTGTACAAGTTAAAATTTCAGTATTTTCGTATGCATCTAATAATCTGCTTTTGAATACATTAAAAATTATCCTTCAATTATCTAGTAGTACTATATGATGCTGATTTTTCTAATCTATCTTAATTTAAATATGCTACATATTGGCTAAATCTTATTTAAATCGATGTTCGACTGGATCCGTCATACCTTTAGTCACAATTATTAAAGCTTATCTCATATATTTCACTTTGTCTCTTCATGGATTTTATGTTTGTTGACTAGTAGACCAATGTGGTATTTGCCTTACTACATATCTTATTTAGTCCACTACTAAATTCTAATTGTAAATTATCTAGGATATATTTAATTTTCTTTTGTTCACGGATGCGAAAGGTGGAATTTTGAATATTTTACTTAAACTTATGTCTGTGTTACCGAGTTATTAAATTTTCGTCGTAATTATTAATCGAAGTAATATTTCTAATACGATTCATTTTATTCTTGAATCTTACTTCATTCAGTGGGGTTAATAACATACATAAGTTTAAGTTAAATATTCAGAACCCTTTTACACGGGAGCTTTACCATATAATCCAAAATATAGCAAGGAAAGGAGATATTTATTAAGGTAGCTCTCACGTCAGTCTATAAGTCATCAGAGAACTCGAAAAATATGTTAGGAAATCCGAAAAATAATATCGACGAACGTGGAATATATAAAATAAGTTGTAAAAATGTGACAAATCAAGGGTCAAACCAGAAGGGCGATCAAACAAGATTTAAAGAAGATTTGGCACTTTTGAGGTAGGGTAGATTAAAAAAATCAAGCATTGCTCAATATATCCTTGGACATAATCATATAGTAACATTAGATAATTTAAGGTTAGTTAAAAATATATCAGAGAGGAGATTAATTAACACATACGACATTATTTAAATTATGTAAAAATAGTCTACATAAAAACAGAAGTTCTATTCCTTATGGTCATCTGTACTGGATACTTAAGTGAAACTAAGCCGATATCTGTGATTGGTCGACTTCGCTTGAGTAATCACAACCTTAGTAAAAATTGTTTAGTTTTTAATCTGTTATCACTCCTATCATGATTAGCGAAACGCTCGCCGAGCGCAAATATAAGGTATTTGGTGTAGTAATGATAACTCTCACGTAGGTAAGGCGTAAGCAATTAGCGTTTCGTCGTTGTACCCTCATAGAGCCTTATCTGCTAAATCAATTTCAAAAAAGAGGAATTTTACTTCCATGAATAACATTAGCAATATATTTATACAAGACAACAGTTACAGCAAATTCAAGGTGCTATATTCTCGAATATTAAAAAAAAAACTGTATATGGGGTCCAAAGAATTATGTCAATGATTAGGAACATATTTAGTGTAATTTACTATTTAATTGATGTTGTTACCCAGTATCAACATTAGTGGAATTTTGTTCAACTTAAAAATAAAAATGCCTATGACTTATCAAACTAGGTATCTAAAGAAAGTGCAGTTTAGAAGAGTTTAAAATATATGGCTATATGTATATTTGTCAAATAAGTAATAAAATTACAAATTATTAAAAAATAAATGAAAATTTATTTTTATAGTGATCAGTTCTAAAGTAAATACTGAATTTGACATTCTTACACTCAAGAGTAACGTAATTTAAGTGCTACAACTACAATTTAATTTTAAATTCTTACTCGTCTTGTTCAAAACCGTCACAATACAGGTTCACCCTCTATTAACTATTAGGGAATTGTGATAAATATTATAATATCATACCAATTTCTACAACAGCCCTAACAATTACACCAACAACACCAACCCCAAACACCCCCCCCCGGCCCACACCAAATGGTCGCTGTAGATGCTTTAAAAATCATTCACACCTAGCTATGCGCATGTAGCACCTAGACAAGACACCTTCTTATAAGATATTTCTTACGAATAACTGTTAAAAGTAGTTTTGCTTGAAATTTTGAGAGAAATCAATTCAATATAAAGATGGTTTACCACGCCGCGCCGTATTACCATAATTAATTGTAAAAGTTTCAGATATTTAACACGTAAAAGATAGGAATCTACAATATTTCTTCAATCAAAAGCATGCGTTTTTTTTTTGCAATTTTTGTTGTCGTATGTGCATTAAAAATTAAAAGTCAGAAAAAAAAAATTTTTGCTTTCATTTGTTAAAATATGATGGCAGTTTATTTCCTAGTTGTTGCAAAAATATTAGATAAATATTACTTTTTGATGTATTTTATGAAGTGAATTTTCGCTGTGGCAACGTATCTTGAAGAAAACAACGCGCGCGAACTCGGGCGTTCTTTCAAATTTTGAATCACATATATACATTGCATTGATCAGACTTTCTTTTAAAAGATAATAGAATAAACGTGTGCCTCGCTCGCGCATTTATTCAGTTATCAATACTTAATAACTGATATATTTTTAATAAATAAGAAGTATCGTTTTAATTAATTATACATAATTTTTATTGTATATCATGTAAACGTATCAAGGTTATCATAAATAACACCTGATTTCGTGCGGCGGGAGGCAAGCGAGAAGCTACGTTGTCTGTGTGTATATGTGTGTGTGTTTCAAAATTTCTTTCTTTAGATATTTCCAAAAATGTTCAAATTCGATATGTAGAATACCATAAATTTTAGAATTATAATGTTACAGGATCCAAAATGTGCAGATGCATTTCTTTAAAAGAAGTTTATTAAGTATTGATTACTTTGGCTAACCTCAACATGAGAAAATTTAAAAGTCTATCCATTATATTTCTTCTAATAACACCTTGACAGCCAACTATCTCTAAACGCCACACACACATAGAGAAATATCAAGAACATCGTGATATAAATGTGTAAATAAAAATTTAAAAAATCACCACGGTTTTTCGGCACTTTTTTTATAGAAACCATAAGAAACTTATGTTTTTATATATTGTTGTTTACTAAATTTTTAAACATTATATGTACAAATTACCTAGAAGTATGATTTTAATTACTTACACTGCACTGGTGGCGTGTTCCTTCTACGTAGGACATTCCATGTATTATTAATTAATTTTATCGCCAACGTTGCTCCATCCACTTACTCACGCAAGACGAATACGTAGACCACAGTCGTTGCAAGTCGTTCAAGTGGAATAAAGCCCTCTTGCTAATCTCGTAAAACGACAAAGTCTAAAATAACACATATTATCAATCTGCCTTATTTTTCGTTTATAATGTATACCAAACAAAAACACAAAACTCAGCTAGGAAGGATTCTTGAGCAAATATATTAATTGGTTTGACGGTTTAGTACTAATAAAGTACCGTATGTAGTAGAAACGTGCATTTTAAATTTAATATGGGTACATACTACAATATGCTTTTATTAGCAGATGTCATTTTGCAAGAATTATTGTGATGTAAAAAATTGGTAAATTGATTTACCTTGAAAACACGTAGCTTTAAAATTAGTACAAACTTTGAATTCCTCACAGTCAAAATAATATTTCAAACAGTATAACCTTGCATTTCTCTTTACATATTATTCCTGTTAAAATTAAAGATAATGAAAAAATAAGACAATTTTATCCCTCGTCTCCCAAAATCTTAGAAAGATCCTATAACACGATACATACGGAGCAAACTCTTCCAGCTCCTCTCCACCCTACATATGTTTCACAATTAATAATTAAAACTAATAAAAATTTAATGTAATTCTTAAATTCCTTAAACCTAAAATTCTTGAAAAGGACATATAACACGATATATAACAAGCAAAACCTTCGACACCATCTTGCGTTTCTTGAATCCATTATATGTTTGACCACATATAATTAAACTTAAAACATATTCATTCTGTTAATAAAAACATCCGTATAATTATATTTAAATAGACAAAACATTCCTTCTAAGAGATCGACGGATACAGAGACAGATCTAATCGTCGAAATGTCATGAAGGTTGTTACTTCCTAAAAATAATATGGATTTTTTGAAAAGGGATACATCTATGTGTCAGACCAAAAATTTTTCAGCCTACGTGCTATGTATATATATATATATATATATATATATATATATATATATATATATATATATATATATATATATATATATATATATATATATATATATATATATATATATATATATATATATATATATATATATATATATATATATATATATATATATATATATATATATATATATATATATATATATATATATATATATGTATATATATACATACATATATATATATATATATATATATATATATAATATATATATATATATATATATATATATATATATATATATATATATATATATATATATATATATATATATATATATATATATATATATATATATATATATATGTATGTATATACATACATATATATATATATATATATATATATATATATATATATATATATATATATATATATATATTTATATATATCTGAGGTTTTCTTTTTAAACTCGGACACCCCCATCTACCCAAAAATAGGAAGCACTTCCAGGGCTCGGATTGGTCGCAAATTTTAGGTTTTTATATCTAATTTTGAATATCATATGTCACACAGATGGTTGAGTCATTGTGTCGGAATTTATCCGGTAAAAAAGTGTAAAAACGCAATTTTTTTAAGTCTAGGCTACTTTACTTGTGAATTTTATGTCGGCTTTGCTAAAATGATGATAGATTATTGTTAAATGATACTATTACTGATTGATAGACACATCCTTACCATTTTGGACCATAGTAGAGATCGCCAGAACCCTTCAGAACCGAAATTTTCCTCATATAGTTGGAAATATGGAATTACTGACTCCATTACACTTTGTTCAGGACATGGCTATACAGAAACTTTTAGAGATCGATCCAAATACTCACATAATACAAAATTGGATAATTCTGATCCGTTTTGGACCATTTCTTAACCTCACAAAATTCCCAATCATCTCCATACTGTAAAAAACATGGGTCTGTTGATGCTATTTATCTTTAATCAGGACTCACGGTTAAAATACCTTTTGAAAAATCATCAAAATATCGTCTGGATACAGTAGCTAAAAGTTTATAGACAATTTGGACTTTACCAAAACCCACCATCACTCTAGTTTAGCCAATAACTTGAAATTATCGATTTTTCTGTTACCTATTTAGGACTAAGGATCAAATTCATATGAAATATTGATGGAATACAACATCGTTTAACTTTGGCCCATTTTGAAAAAATTAAAAATCTGAGAAATATGCCATAAAACTTTATATAAAATGAATTCTTAAACATGTATATACCTTAAGTATGTTGTATTCTGTACTAAATAAAAAATGGCCAATTAATTGAGATTCCGTTACATATTTTTTTTCCTGATCGCTGTTGTATCTAAAAAATATTCTGATCACATTCCAAGAGGTATTTTAGCCGAGAGTCTTGAGTTAAAAATTAATAGAATCTATAAATCAGTGTTTTTCACCACATGACGGAAATTCGGAGTTTCTTAGGTTTTGATTTTTTTCAAAATGGGCCAGAGTTACACGATTTTGTATTTCATCGATATTCTATATGAATTTGAAGAGGTATTTCAGTCCTTAGTCCTAAATAAGTAACAGAAAAATCGATAATTCCAATTTTTCAACGTGATTGGCTAAACTAGAGTGCTGGCGGGCTTTGGTTTGGTCGAAATTGTTTCTAAATTCTTAGCTACTGTATGCGATAATGTGATGATTTTTCAAAAGGTATTTTAACCGTGAGTCCTAATTAAAGATAAGGAGCATCAACCGACCCATGATTTTTACGGTATGGAGGTGATTGGGGTTTTTGTGAGGTTAAGAAATGGTCCAAAATGGATCAGGATTATCCAATTTTGTATTATATAAGTATTTGGATCGATTTCTAAGAGTTTCCTTATAGCCAAGTCCTGAACAAAGTGTAATGGAATCAATAATTTCATATATTTCCAATTATACGAAGGCAATTTTGATTCAGAAGGGTTCTATCGATTTCTAGTATGGTTCTAAATGGTACGGAAGTATGTATCAATTATTCAGTTATTTTATTCATAGGTGGAATACATTTTAGCAAATTCTGAATATAATGACTATATAACCACGTATAAAATTAAAAAATCGGTTCAATGATTTAACCATTATTTTCTTTGCAAACACGTAGTTTTAAAATAAGTGCTGAATTTAAGTTTCTTAAATAAAGAGTAAGTAAATGCTCACCTTTTTCATGCCCTTTCCCTCAAACGATATCTATTAAGAACTGTAGGTTTCATGCATACTTCAAATATTATATTATCATCTCTCTCGTTCAAGAGTTATCGTGTGAGCAGGTCGACAGACCGATGGTCAGATAGACATAGATGAAGACAAAGATGGGAAAATATTTTTTTTATGATCTAACATTCCTAAAACGTGAAGAAAACCAAAAATTCCGGAGGATAATTTTCTCACGAATACAAGACTTAACATTAGTAAGGGAAGGAAATACAATAATTTACCTGCTGAGGCATTTTCGCCAACTTAACCTTTTGTATCTTTAAAATTTGTTCTTTATTCAAATGAACAACATTCTTGTATGTTACTCTGTAATTAAATCTCAGTCTATTCTATATAATATTTCTGTTAAATATATATATATATATATATATAAATATATATATATATATATATATATATATATATATATATATATATATATATATATATATATATATATATATATATATATATATATATATATATATATATATATATATATATTAATATATATATATATATATATATATATATATATATATATATATATATTTACATATATCTGAAGTTTTCTTTTTAAAACTCGGACATCACCCTCTGTCCAAAAATAGGAGGCACTTCAAGGGCTCGTATTGGTCGCAAATTTTAAGTTCTTATATCTAATTTTAAATGTCACATGGCTTTTTTACAAAGCCGAGATGGTTGAGTCATTGTGTCAAAATTTATCCGGTAAAAAAGTGTAAAAATGCAATTTTTTTAAGTCTAGGCTACTTTACTTGTGAATTTTATGTCTGCTTTACTAAAATGATGATAGAATATTATTAAATGATACTACTACTGATTGATAGACATTTCCGAACTATTTTGGACCATAGTAGAGATCGCCAGAACCCTTCAGAACCAAAATTAAAAATAGTAGAAAAATAGGATTACTGAAATAGAAGGATATAACGATATATATGCAATAAGCCTTCTAACACCCTCATATTTTTCATCTAATATATGGTACATTTTACTATAGAAAAAATAGTAATAAATATTCAACATCCCAATCAAGAAGCAGAAAAAAAGAAAGTAAGGTAAAGAAGAAAATGTAACGCGTCGATTCCTCGACTAAAAGAACACCGGACAAGACCTATAACACGAAAAATACGAAGCCTTCTACCTCACTTCTCCACCAATTTTGAACCTTATATGTTTTATTATAAATGAGTATGCTTAAAATTTGTCCATTATCTCAACCAAAAAATGAAAAATTCTCACTGATTATGACTCTCTCATCTTTCGCACCCCTTTCCCTACTGAAATTAAAAGTAGTGAAAATATAGATTCATATTGATACTACCACAGTCCAAGAACCCTTTAAAAGACGTATAGTACGATACATATGAAGCAATCGTTCTAACCCTCTACCCCACTCCATTTCCCCTGATATTTTTTGCTATAAATAATATGCTTAAGATTTGTCAAAATCAGCCAAAAACTTGCAATTCTTAAAATACTATTGAAGCAATAAAATATTTAATGACTCCAACCCTTTTTACCCACCTCTTAAAATTGATAGCAATGGAAAAATAACCTAATTTTTTAATTCCAATACTGCGAAAAGTTTGAAACGAATATATAACACATATATCCAAAAAAACCCCTCCAATCTAAGTTTAAATTTATATCTTACTTCGTTCGGGAATGATTGTGCCAACAAACAGACATACTGACGGAAATGAGTAACCATGTTTTTCATAATAACGTAATGACGGGAAGAAAACCAAAAATCTTGGATTGTGATTTTTTTCACGAATAAAATACTTTCTTTTACCAAGAAAAGTAAAATGGTGTATATAATTTGTTTTAGTTTAATAAATAGCACATAACAAATTAGGAAATAAAGTAAGAACGGATCATTTTCTCTAAAACCTTTACAGTTGTTTTAACAAATTTTGGTACTGAGGATAACTGAATACAGTAAATTAAAAACTTACATTGGAGCCCTTGCCAAGTTACTGGATGTAACCTCTTACCGATTGTAATTATAATCGATTACTCAGACTAACCTTAATTAATCTCCAAATTTCTGTTTTTAATTTTTACCTTATTTCGTGATATTGGACTCATTCGAGGATATTTAGTACCATTGATTTATTCAAGTTGAATAAGTTACAGAAAAATTGAAATTCAGATTAGTGACAAGGTTTTTAAATGATTTTAAATGATTTCGATTTGTCAAAAATAGTGAAAAATTATAAAGTAAAATATTGTGATAAACAAGTCTTAGGTTTGCTAGTCTAAGTTCATAAAATATTGTAAATATGGATTCTTTCTGTAGTGACTGGTTTTATTGTTCCCTAATTTCACCAAAGTGAAGTCTAACAGCCACTATTATACTATAATATCTAATTGTATAGTTTTAATTTTTAATTGTGTATCACAAACGCAGCGGCAAAATCCCGAAATGTATTATTCTCAAATGATATAACATTTCCCAATCTTTTCCCTTTTAAGTTTTTACAACAATTTTTGGTACAAATTGTTTTATTGTTTCTCAAAATATTCGCCTTTAAGATTTATACACTTCTGGATGAGTTTGAAACAATTCTCGAAACATTTTTTCCACTCTGAAGTTGATACCTCAAAAACATGATTTCGGATGATTTCATAGCTTCTTCAGGTGATGAAATTCGCAGTCTCCGTTTTTTTATATTTGAAAAAAAGAAGAATA
>CM032454.1:98692988-98786747 GCA_019049505.1 Pachyrhynchus sulphureomaculatus | reverse complement strand
TGCTCTTTAGAGCTTCATAAATATTTTCCTTTTAATGTTAATTTCCACTTTAATTTTTAAGAATTAGAAACAAAATTACTAAATACAAGATATTTGTAAAAGTATGATTTCTTGATTTTCTTATGGACAAAACATTTCACGCATATATATATATATATATATATATATATATATATATATATATATATATATATATATATATATATACATAAATTTATTTAAAAGAGAATGCATGTAATTGCATAATATTTTTTAACAGAAGATTACTTATTTTGAAGAAAACTATACCTTTTATTCTTAATTCTCACTCACAGAAATTACACACTCCTGTAGGTCCTGATTAACTGCGGAACAAACGCACACTTCCAGGACTCCACGACAGTTTAAACCATAGGCAGAACAAAAGCTAATCAAAACACCAAAAAAAGATATAAAATATTGAAACAATTAACCGAAGTCTAAATTGCATGTACTCCTAGTCAGTGATAGAAAATTCAAATAATTGCTAGGAATTAGGTGATTTTTAATTTGATGAGAAATCGTAATTCTTTGGCTTAAACCGTGTCAAATTGAAGTGATTTTCCTATGTTTCGCTTACGGTTGCAGTAAGCATCTTCAAAGATCTTCACTCTTCGAGTGAGCTCCCGTTCCTTAATTTAATATTACAGATTTTGAGGTTCTGGTTAATTCCAGAACGAATATCAAATTCAAAAATTCCGATGGCACTGCTGGCATGTACCTCCAAGACTCCACCACAGTTTAGGATAGAACAAGATCTAGTCAAAACACAAAAAAAATTAGAGTTATAAAATGTTGAAACAATGAACTAAAATCTAGGTTATATGTACCCTCTGTTAATGTTAGAAGATTCAAATAATTGCCAAAAATGTAAAGAATCCTAATGTAATGAAAAATAGTTATTTTTTGGATCATACCGTGTTAAATTAGAATGATTTTCAGTCTTCTCGCACAGGATTGCACGAAGCATGTTTAAAAATTTGTACTCTTCGCGATAGAGAGTGCCTCCGTTGCTTAATTTAATATTACAGATTTATAGGTGTATCAATTAGGGATACTCCTAGACAGCAGTCTGCTATTAATCTAAATAGAGTGGCTTATATATATGAAGTTTATAAACAAGCAAAACGCTACAGATATCTAGTTGCCATAAAGTCTGCAGTGAATAATGAAGGAGCAAAAAGAAGTTCTTGACTTAATTCTAAATAATAAAATAGAAATATGTACCGAATTTTTAAGGAATAAGAAAGGTAATTACTTAGTACACATTTAATATTATTTTAATAACATATACATATACTTAACAACAAGAGAAATTTTTTAGAAAATTTTAATATAGAGGTCAAAATAAAAAAAAATAAATAAGTAAACACACTTTAGGCAATTGTTATCTATAAATAAAAAAGTGTATAACTAAGTCCTTCATCGACGAAACTGATAAAAACGAGAACGTATAAGCTCCAAATTTGTTTAAGCCAGAAATATAGGGTCAATAAATCATACCGAAATTTTGGAACAATGTTTTATAGAAACAGGAGTTATTTTAAGCAATATCTACACTTTTCAACTTACAAGAAAACTATGCTTATATAATGGTATTTTAAATAAAAAATTTTGAAAAGTCAACTGATAAATGAAATCCTTAGCAAAACTGAATAATTAAATTTCAGCAATTCATACAAAAAGAAACTGTTTTAAATTGGTATATATATATATATATAATATATATATATTATATATATATATATATATATATATATATATATGTATATATATATATATATATATATATATAAATATATATATAATATATATATATATATATATATATATATATATATATATATATATATATATATAATAATCTTTATTGTTAGAATATCCATTTACAAGACAAATGTGTAAATTACAAAAAATTAAAGAAGAAAAAGAAGAAAACTACAATAATTGTATATAATAAGTATAACAACATGTATAACTAGTAAATACCACTCAAAGCTGGGGGCACGTCCACAGAGCATTAAGAACCTTCATCTTCATCAATTTACTAAATTGAGGATGAGTTAAGTTGTGCATATCTAAATCGCTATAAACCGTATTGAAAATATTCATGGATTGATACAAAGGAATCTTCATTAAAATATTAGTTCTTGGTGTACTCAAACAAAAAACATGAGGAAATTTGGTAAGTCCAGAAGGTACATGAAAGTTGATCTGAGAAAGCAGGTCAGGGCAGTCAATAAAGGATTTGCATATCTTGAACAAAGCAAGCAAGTATACCACGTCATGTTGAAACGCGCTAACAAGATATTGCTTTCTATACCTCTAGGAGAGTAAGTACCGCCATCTTTGAAGCACATAAACTTAAGGAACTTTTTCTGTATGTTCTCTATTCTATCAATGTATTTGTGATAGATTCGGTGCCAAATCACTACGCCATATTCTAGCTTAGATCGCACGTAGGAAAAGTAGAGCACTTTAAGCCACCCTGTATCTACCAACCCACTTGAATTATGAAAAATAAACCCAAGCTTTTTCAACGCATCTCCACAAACCCGATCAATGTGATTGGCGAATGACAATCGGGTATCAAACACCACTCCCTGAAAGTATAGCAACGATTCATAATCGCTTTATCCAAGACATACTCATAATGAGTGGGGTTCGGTTGGTTGGAGAACGACATAACAAAACACTTCCCGAGATTCAAGGTCAACTTATTGATAGCACACCAATTTTCGATAGTACGTATGTCTTTCTGAAGTATAATACAATCATTAATGTCATGAATTACCCGAAATAGTTTAAAATCCTCAGCAAATAAGAGTGTGCTACTGACAATGGACAATGTTATTTATAAAAATTGAAAACCACAATGGTGAAAGGTTACTGTCCTGTGGAGCGCCGCTAGTATCTACGAATTAAAATGAATGATGGCCTCGGATATCAAGCAATATTGAATACGATTATGAAGATATGATCGAAGGAATGATATTAAATCATCGTGGAACCCCATACTAGCCAGTTTACGTGCTAGAATGGAATGAGATAATTATGCCCTGTTGGTGTAGGGGCACAATACATGCCACAAAAAAAGTGTGCAAAAGCATCCGCAATCTTTTTCGGATCCATACAAGAGCATTGGAGGTCATTGTCCGTGAAAGACTGCGGCAGCGAGGTCGTCGATTTTTTAAGTAAATAGGAATCTGTGGGGTAAACCAAATGTACAATCACAGTACTTATTATATAACCAAATCAGCTATCAGAGAATTAATTAGAACAATCTAAGCTGTTAAATATTGCCTGATTAACCCGAGTACTAACTAATTTCTTTTTAAAATTTTACTAAAACTTTTATTTTTACATTTATCAAAAATGTCACAATATTTGGTTGCAAAATAAAATCATTTTACCAACCTTTTCGTGAGCGTACTCTAAGGCTCAGTAAATTAATAACTTCCTGCAGTATTACACTAGGAAAATCCCGCAGTTTTAGTGGGCAACCTCGAGACCCCATAGTTTCACTAGATCTATATTTTTTGCACCAATTTAGCAATAATCTCGTTTTGTACAGTTTTGTAGAAAAAATCTCAGATTCCTATTGTTCTCGTACTACGAGTAGACCACATACATATCCAGTAAGCTCATCACTGAAGTAGTAACTTTTAGGATCATTACTACCCATTTGTTATCAAAAAGAAGAAAGACTTAATTACGTATAGAACATAACTACTTTAAAATTAGTTCCATTTTCACTGTACTAAGACTAGTTTTCTTAAAAGCTGTACTGTCACTGAACAATCTTCTCGCCTGGTCGGATCTCAAAAGGCGAGACTGGACCTCTACTGACTAGTTGGGAGATTTCTCGCAAATCATCGTGCATTGGGTAGGCACGTTATGGGCCTATTTTTAGTAAGTATTTAATTTGAAAATTTTTGGTCTAACAGAAGTTGGTTATACCCGACAATCTGTTATTTTTTGACGAAACAACTAGCTAGGGTGCATGCAACTGAGTTCGGGGATCCATTGGAATAAACAACAATCCCAGGCACATAAGCTACCGTCTCTTAATTTATAAACTGAATAGAACCTAGCATTCAGGTGACTTTCTTACATGCTGAACATAATTCAGAAGCTCAAGTTAATTTGGCAGCACAATCTACAAAACTTAACTTAGAAGGGGAAGGGAAAAGACAAAAGCGAGTATGTTATTTCTCTTGACTGAATGCTGTAAAGCAAGATGACAGAAAATAGAACAGAACAGAAGAGAACATGATCACAGGGAGCTTCCGGCGAAACCGTCTCTGCGGTTGCCAGGTGTAATCATAAATCTGAGTAATTATTCTTAGTAGGCTTAAGACTCTAGTGACTTATTTGGAAGTAAATTCGATCGTCCACAACTCTTTCTCTTACTTGATAAATCTTTGCTTTTCATTGTTGAACACACTTGTTGAATATGTAGAATAAACAATCTGCTGCAAACTTTGTTACCTAGTGTACGTTAGACCTAGATGTTGAGCACGTTTTGTATTACAGTTATGGAGGAACATGAGATTTTTTTATTTATAATGCTAGAAGTGTGTAACATATCTTTTTCACTGCATTTACACATTTGTGTCATCTGAGGAATTTGTAGACACTGCAGTTACTTTTTTCTGCGTTCTAATTTAATTCACAGTTCCTGGATACTGACTTTGTATTGGGTATCTACTTTTTTATATTCTAAAGAAGGCGTCTTAATTTTAACAAATTTATAACTTAATAAAATTGAATCGGCGGCCGTTAGTAGCCACAATGGGTGCTAGCGCAGCTTAAATTAATGAAAATTTCGCTTCTGCCTTTATATGTTTGTAGGCCCTTTTGCAATATCCCCCTTATAGAAATTTGATGACGGCTGGAAAGATAACATTAATAAATAAGGGAGTGCTGACGGAACTTTATTAAAATTTTAAACATGCCTTAATACGATCTGCACGGGAATATTTTAGTAAAATCAGTCCTAACAAAAAAATTTGAACTTTTCTTATTAATTACAGCTGTTGAAGAATTTGCGATGATCACCATTTTTTTTTTTTCAAAACATTTGATAAAGTTTACAAGACTTTTAATGAACCTTTGGAATATCGTTATACATGGTGCATTTACCTGACTTTTGGCAATTTGTTTAAGCGATGATGGTATGTTTTAAGCCATATTGGAAAATATTTTAGTTATGCTGATTATTTATGATAAGATGACAAATTTCAGATATTTAGATTGTACTGCGTATTATGATGAACTACATAATTGTTTGACAATTTATTCTAATACTTCAATATTAATAATATATATATATATATATATATATATATATTTATATATATATATATATATATATATATGTATATAATATATATATATATATATATATATATATATATATATATATATATATATATATATATATATATATATATATATATATATATATATATATATATATATATATATATATATATATATATATATATATAATATATATATATATACATATATATATATATATATATATATATATATATATATATATATATATATATATATATATATATATATATATATATATATATATATATATATATATATATATTGTATATATATATATATATATATATATATATATATATATATTATATATATATATTTATATATATATATATATATATCGTAATATAATATATATATATATATATATATATAATATATATACATATATATATACATATATATATTTATATATATATATATATATATATATATATATATATATATATATATATATATATATATATATATATATATATATATATATATATATATATATATATATATTATATATATATATATATATATATATATATATATTATATATATATATATATATATATATATATATATATATATACATATATGGCAACTACAATGTCGGATCTAGCTAGGAATCTTCTGTCATAACGCTTTGTTTTTCCTATCGGTCCCCACAAGAGACATAAAACTAACCAAAACCAATATTATTATATAGAAAAATTTTCGCAGCTGCATCTTATATATTTTATATCTAAAATGTTTAAATAAAACAGATCAGTATTGAGCCTTTCGCCCAGATAAGTTTCTGCAGGTCAACTCTTACCTATAAAAGACCAAAATCCTAAAGTGTAGTTCGGAATACATTCTGCTAGCTCAATCTTAGAGTATATTTGTTTTTTTTTTGTTTTCCCAACAGTTTTGGTATAAACTTTGTCACCATTTAAGATTTGTCACAATCAAATTAGCACCACCAAATTTTATTTCATTATGAGCTGGTCCTGCCGGCTATTATAATGGGCCAAAGAGATACGAAATTGGGAATAATGAATTATTAATATTTAGTAAAGTGGGGGTCCAAAGTTACGTTAAGCATACTAGAGTTCTAGAAAGAAACTCAGATAAGCTCTTAATTTGATTGATTATTCTAATTTAATTGTACCCATTTACAAATATACTTCTGTGCAAAAATATATACTTAAATCCCCCTAAATTTTAAGTATGGCACTTATTTATTTAAAAATATACAATTTCTGTAAAAAAGATATATACTCAAATCTCCCTAAATTTTGATTATAAATTTAATAAAAATTTTACGTTTCATCTGAGAGGAGAGAATTATTTAATTTTTATAAGCCAAAAAAAAATGATTAATAACGAGAAGGGTTATTATACAATTCTGTATAATAATCTATGATTATAAGAAAGGTCAATACATGTACCGAAGGATTATTATGGTACATTTAAAAGAGTATTAAATACCAGAATATAACAAAATAAATGATAAAGATACTTATGTTAAGTTAAGAAAGAAATACTAACTTTATTTATGCCCCCTTAGTCTCTTTTCTTAAAGAAGATTTAACATAAACGGTTACTATAACTACAAGTACAACCTTACAGGCACCGAGTTTCCACTAAGCCAGGTTTGATAAATAAAAAAACTTAGAATCCAATAAAACTGAATATTTAAAAGTCATCTTGACACCTCAGACGGCAGTACTAAAAAATCTATGGTACCTCGATAATAAGTCAGAAGAAAACTAAGCCCGACCAAATGTAAATTTTAAAAATATGATTATGTTAATAATTGAAACTAGGGAGATTACTTTAAATCCTTCTTATATCTCAACCTTAAATATTTCTCTCTCTCTGCCCACACGCGTTTACTGACAAATTTTGTGGAGAATATATAATACATTATTTGCATCTCTTAGAAATATTAGGCTTACACCTTAATTACAATATATGAAATCTAAACAGTATGTATTTATTTTCTACATTAATAAATGTTACCGATATTACTAAACCTTATATTCATAAATTTTGGATTTTTCTGGATCAAAAATAAATTTCACCTTATAACACTACGTAGGCCTTACAGTAGGTGAGATTTTATTTCCAGATTTAACTGCAATAACAGGAATACACTTAAGTGATAAAAAGAAAATATAAAAAAGTTCCAAACTACTTTAGATCCCCTTAACTATAAGTTGCTCTGAAGGTTATGCCTTCCTAACACATAATTCAATCTAGAGATTAAGCCCTTTGATGGCTCGTAGCATTTGAAGAAAGAAAAAATTTAGTCTACACTCTATTACGTATCTGATTTTCTGCGAGTTCAATCTGAAGTTGATTAAAATCCTCAGTCGCACGCGTAGCTAAATTCAATAGATGACTGGAGCAAGAAGCAACCACTCCCAGCATTCTCCGAATCGAGTCAACGTCAACTTAGGAAAGAAAAGAAAAATCTTATCTTGGCTTGAACTTGACACATGGCCATGAATTCTAAATTGAAGTCGAAATGAGAAATAAAAGTTTAGAGCCTCAAAAACGACCTTATATGCCCTTATTGTATAAATGAAAGAATCCAAATTGTCATTACATCGGCCAGGTATTTAACCGAATAAACTTCCGCTGAAAAAATAAACTATTATTTTTTGCCAAAGAAAGGAAAGGGAGATTGAAATGGCTTTGCCTTATATTTCCTCCTGTCCAGAAATCCAAACTACCAACCACATTATCCCATAACACGTGCATTAAAAACCAAAATCTCTAAATTTCACTTTCATTAAAGAATCCAGAACACTTTATTCCAAATCAGGTTAAGTTCGGTAACGACACAACTTTCGTCCATCCATATACGACTCAAAGGATATTATTGTTTCAATAAATCAAGTCAAAACCTTACCAGGTATGATATATATATATATATATATATATATATATATATATATATATATATATATATATATATATATATATGTATATATATATATATATATATTATATATATATATATATATATATATGATATATATATATATATATATATATATATATATATATATATATATATAATATATATATATATATATATATATATATATATATATATATATATATATATATATATATATATATAACATATATAAATCTCACTAGACTGGAATTCCATTCCACTCCATAAAAATAGCCCTCAAACGTGGAGGCGTGTTTGTATATTTAAAATTAATTATCTAAGAAAATTAAGCCTGTTTGACTGTTAGTGAAAATAACGTATCATTTCTCTCAAAGATATTTGCTAAGAATAGTCCCCAAAATTCAATATGCAAAAGGTAAATTATTTTTTTAAATAAGTTAACTTAGCAATAAACATGACAAAAAATTGCAGCAAGAATAATTTTAAAAGAAAGACTTGAAAGATTAAAATTATTAAAATTTCTAACGTTTAATTATTTTCCAAGAAATTGTATTTTATCCAAAACAAGCTATTGCGTGAGAACCACGAAATAACAGCAATCCTCCAAATAAACTTATTTAACCAATATATTCTACCTCTTTTCACTAAGGAATTGCAACTTGAGATATCCACAAAGAAAATTATGGTCAAAATCATGCCGATTCAGCAAGAAACGAAACAAGTAGATTATAAGTGTAACTTCTGTGTAAATAACGTAAAAGAATAAGTGATGAAACATAAATGGATGGATGGTCATATCATTTGACAAGAAGATGATAGATGGAATAAACAGATAATATACTGGGGACCATGGGAACACAAAAGAGAAAGACTACAGTTGAGATTGGCTGATGATCTTCAAAGAATACGCTAGATCTAAATTGATGAGAATAGCATTAGAACAAAAATAATGGAAACAATAAGGAATAGCCTATAACCAATGATGTATAGAATGAAGCTTATAGATCAAAATCAAAATGATTCCAATTTTAGCCTTTTCTACTTAAGCATATAAAAAAATATATATAAACTTGTATTTTCGTATATTCTTTGAATGCTGGTATTTCTAGGTATGATTTTTACAGTTTTGTAACAATATGTCACTAGATTATTCAAATTTGTAACTTCACTTTATGCTGCCCTGTTATTGGACAGCTTCAGTTGTCTACTGGAGAGCTCCTACATTTGCTATATAAATAAATAAATTTAGTTTAACTAAGAAAAATTACTTAACAGTTTAGCATTATTATATTTACACATAAAGAAGGATAGCGCCTAATTTCCCCAAAAACTTTTTACGTTTATTCACCAATGCTACTAAACTTGATGTAGAATGAAATCGTGTTTTTTGTTTTCACTTATTTATTCATTTTATTTAATGTTTTTTCTGCTAAATTTTTTGTTCCGTTTCGTAAATTTCTCATTTAAATAATTGAAAATACAAAGCACTTAAGAAATGTCTTTAATTAAATTTTAACTTTTAGGTTGTGTTTTAATTTGACGTCCTTTAACAGAGAGTCCAAATGGTGTCTTTTATATTTTAGGTATTAGGTACAATTAATTATTTTATTGCTGGCACTGTAAAAACATTGTTAACTTAAAAAAGATTCAAGTTCTTCTGAGCGCAAATTTCACCAGAACAATAAAGTTCTCGTAAAAAATAATAAAAAAATAACATTTCTTTGCTGTATCAGCCAAGTATCCGTAGAGTTACATTGTGTAGTACACCTATGTTAAAATAAACTTACTTAAGTCATACTTTATATTAAAAATTGTCGAAAGTGCGTTATCAAGCGAAGTAATGAAATTCTCGATTCAAGACAAGACATCTGGACTTAAAAATTAAAATTGCTTGGAAAAATGTCAAGAAGTCTTGAAATAATTAAATGAGGTATAAGGGAAATGCTAAAAGATAAACAGCTTAAATTGTAAAAATATGTAAAATCGTTCGATTTTTGGAAGGAATAAACCGACAGAAAATTCAATATTTACCTATTCGCTGTTGTGACATGTGGATAAAAAAACGTAGGAAGGGTGATAAGCAAATTATTAATTTATTTAATATGTTTAAACAGTCTTATCAAAATGTTGCTACTGCGTAATTTGCAGTTTATTGCACAATACTAGTTTGCTCAGAAATAAATCTCAAGACTGAAAATTTTTTGGGTCCAAACAAAAAAGAATATTAAGACAATATGATTTCTTTATTGTTTTTAGAAAATGGAAAAAAAAAAATTGAGACAAAAATTCCTTCTGTTATCAATCATTAATCCTAAAAATAGATCGGTTTTTATTTAGCAGGTACTTTCATTACATTGCATGAAAATCCCTGTTCAAATCTATGTACATAGGTTTGAAACAGGTGCTCGATTTACTAACTTTTGTGTCTACTAATTGTACTTTACTTGTCAATTAAGCGGGCGTTAAATAAATTGATTTGTTTTATAGAGAGCCTATTCAAATTATAATTTACAAAAACCCTATTTTTATCGGCTTACTTAATATTTTTGTAGTACTTGTTTTTTATATAGGTTAAATTATTTTAATGTTAATAATTTTGCCTGTAAGATACAAGCTACGGTCCAAAAAAATATTTGCTCTCACTCCGTAGGTTAAATGATCTAGTTTTAATACAAACGTTCATTACGTCGTAGGTATCTAACAATTAATAATCAAAATCACAGTATTCGGAGACTTTGGATTTAAATTCACAAATATTGAACCATATGGCAATCCGAACATCAACAAAATTAAACTGGAAAACTGCATATATAACGGATTTTACAGAAATTTCGTCAAAATGTTGTAAACAGTTGCCTTTAAGTAGGCTAAAGAATGTTGCTCTTTTTGAAGACTGGTTTCGTAACCAGTTATGATCGTTTAATTGCTAAAATAAAGTATTAAAGTTGTATCTAAAACCAAAACAATCTAGTAGGCAGCTCTAGAAAATTCTGCCAATCTTCGGAAACTATTGAGTACATTTTATGTAATTGGCTAAGATTAGCTAACAACAAATACTTATTGCCTACATAGTTCTATTAAAAAATATAGAGATAAATATGGACAATAACAAAATTTGCTATAAATACGAGTATAAACAGTCACCATATGAAAATATAAGGGACAATAAAATTCTAACCAACGTAACGATGATTCACTATATATCGAAAATTAAGAAGACAAAGATCGCTCTTATCGCTATGTCAAATTTCAATACCAAAAATACGGATAAAAAATGCAATGAAAATTACATAACGTATAAGGAATTATACGATTAGTTGCTTAGTTCTAGTAGATGAAACATGTGAAAGAGATGCCTCTCGTCCTGTCTATAATGAATAATATGCTGGAAAATCCCAAAAAGCATGGGAACAGAGTTGTAATATAAGAAGGTACATGACTAATGTAGAAGAGAATATAAAAGTTTTTTTAGATTTAAAAGATTATGGGCCCTATATATTTCGCGGTTGTGTATAAAACAATTTTTATCGTAGACAAAAAATTGTGTAATTTCGGAATAAACAAGATACAGGTAATTACAAGAATTTGGCCAAAATTATACCACTTTTTAACATTTTATCAAAATATATGCCCACATCAGTTTGTTTTAAGAATAATGATAAATGAAAATTCATTTTACTTATGTATTATACATTGTTATGCCCCACTTAATTTAATAAATATATCAACGTGAACTTATAGATAAACTATTTTTTTTCATTTTCTCGGCTTGAGCTTACCCACCATAAAATTTCTTCTGATTGTTTCCATGCCTTTCCGTCTATGGCGATTCTCACTGAAACATTTCTTGAAAAAAAAGACTTTCTCACAACATGAAGATTTTCAGTAGCCTTAAGATGATTATTTTTCCGGTTAAAAGTTCTTTCACGGGAAAATTTCGATTCTAAATTATTTTTCTCTCAAAAAGCTGAATTCTTTTGGATATAAACTAATAAATTTTCACAAAGCTCTACCCTCTGTAGACAACCTTTAGGTTTCTGAGCTTAAACTTTGGTAAATTTGTATCGTGCATATTATGCTTAGAATAAAAATGTAACTTAGACACATTTCTTCTTCTTACTACCCTTACTAATGATTGCGGAAAGGCATAAAAATAAGTCAAAACATTTATTTAATTTTCTTCATTAGAAGCCGCAGACCTAGGTAAATTTCCGATTGCTTTCAAAGATGAACCCAAAACTGCGAAATTTTGCTGAATTTCTTTAAATTTCGTATTAGTCATTGTTGGTAAGTCTGAATATATTAAATTTTCTCGAAAAAACGGCTAATATTTTTGTTACATTGTCCAGGTAATATAATTAAATTCATAAGAACTGTACTCAAATAATTATTTCCTTCCATCTTACTAGATATTTTATTTTACACACTTATACTTATGGTAAGAGTGAGAAATATAGCACCAACAAAAACTAATAAATAGCAATAAAACGTCAAACTCATGTGACGATAATTCCAGAGGCTACTTAATTAAAAGACTATTTTACAACAAAATTTGAGACGTATATAAAAAAAGGATTATAATGCAAAAAATATTCAAATTAGGTATAGGAATATTATATATGAGAAAATCGAGAATTTTAGTAGCTTTTTGAAACGACAATAATACATAGGGTGTTATATTTAAATAAGGTGACTTTTGACAATTTGTGTAACGAACCAACACAAAGTTGTTTCTGAACTACCATGTAGGCTCTAAATAGGATTTGGTTATAGGATGTGATACCTTTGGGCCTTAACTAGTCCCAATCTGGAGCGTTAAGCGTCTGGAGTTCTGGAAGCATAGGTATTCGAATATTTAAATAGGCAATGTGAATAAAAAATTGGAAAAAAATTAATATCTTGAAAACTGTAATAGATAGGTATAGGATAGTATTTAAAAAAGTCATAATAAGAGAGGGAATCCAAAACTGATGTAAGATACAAGATGTTTTATTTAATATATTAAAGTTGCTGCTATGTTCTAATAGAATCAGCAGCACTACATGGTTAAAAAATTTTAAATAAATAGAGCTGTTCGCTAACATATAGACCAAAATTTCAAAGCGACTTGTTTAGTGGTTTTTCAAAAACATCTAATTGATCATCCACGGTGGATCATCCTGTACATATGTTTATATATATATATATATATATATATATATATATATATATATATATATATATATATATTTATGCTAAATATATTTTAACTAATGGGAGAATCGACACTAAAGATTTGTTGTTTTTTAGCTAATGATTATCGCGAACGAACTCATCAAAGTCAACTGACTCCAATATGGTAATCCTCGATTGTTGCAATATTCTTGTATTTTATAGCGTTTTTAACAAAAGAAAGACTAGCAGAGAGAAAATTATTCTTACCCTATTCTGATTGCTATTAATATCGTCTCTGCGATCCTTTGTAAAATGTTATTTACCTTAATTACAGATGGGAATTGACATGCTTAAAAATACTTTTTAGTTTATTAGTTTGTTTAATAACAAATTAAAGAAGTGTTATCTTTTTCAGATTAAAAAAGCTACTGTGTTGAAAAAACAATTTTCTGTCGAAATCTGACATTTTTCACGTCCACTAATAATCACTATATTTTGAACCATTTTTTAAATTTTAGTATAGTTTCGTTACTGACCAAGTAGTAGTATTAAAAAAATTATCACTGTAGCACAAAATGGCCGTTTCAATAATTAAAATGATCGCATATCGCTTTCGCATACTAAATTGTTACTAAGTTGCACAGACCGCGCGATTTTCTGTGCGATTACTCACAGTTTAAAGCTAGGTAGCAAGAACAACGTCTTTTTTAACTGAAAAAATGCGTCATTTAGGGTTTGTTATTGAGATATCGAAATACAAATCTAATTTGTTGTAAGAACATATTATTCAATAGTGGCGGCTCGTGGCTCCGAGGCGTAGTATTTACTTGCGGTGCAGAAGGTCTTGGGTTTCAGTCCCGGGAGGTCGGTATACTTTTATTGAAATATATATGGCTTGGCTACGTACATAGGTAGAAATGCAATAACGTCTGTCGCAGCACTACCGCATAATCTGTAAGGTGCCGTGAAATACAAAAATGTGGTTTCGGCACTTGGACAAGATTGACGGGTATTACGACATCCCCGCCGACATCCTCAGGATATGAAAAAGGTTAAAATTCCTACACAGACGGGAAGATGAATGATAAAAAAAAAAGTTTAATCAGATAAGATTTTTTTATTCCGATAGTAAAAATTTAGATTTTGTTCTAAGACTTACTTTTTTTTGTAAGAAACAATAGCAGAAAAATTAGAATGTAAAGAAAAAATATTTTTCACCAAAGAACAAGATGGACATTTGGCAACCAGGACAACAAGGGTTCTGCAAAATTTTAAAAAATTTCAAACTCAGAAATAAAAATTAGTGAATGTCCTTTTTTTACTTGATTAGACATACATGACAGCATATAATCAATGTATTTTTTAGGCAATCCAAATAATTGTAACCAAGATATGTTTCGGCCTCTAAATGATTTAAAAAAACAAAAATCAATTAAAAATTTTATCTAAAATTTTCGGAAACAAATTTTTTGAAATATAGAATTTTCGAATTTCCCGAAAAAGTTTTTTGGAAATTGGAATTTTTAATATTTTTACGTTGATCATGGTTATTTCAGGTAATTTTAATTTAAAAGAATCTGTAGCAACTTCTGTTCAGGATTACTCAAAATTGACCTAACCAATTAAGCCACGGACTAAGTTTAGTTTATGTGGAGGTATAGTTAATTTGAACTACGCCTGAATTAGTTGCTTCACATATGTCAGATATGCTTACTTGAACTGATATAAATGATATTTAAAAGTTAAGTTTATAAAACAAAAATTGATTGAAGAGTGTTTCATGTTTTTTTTTGAAAATTTGGTTGTTTAATTTATCCATTAGAAAACATTGGTACCAAAATATGATGCATTTTGAAAGTCTACATTTAATATATATTGTTTTAAATTGCATTAAAAAATTTGGTTGGAAATATTTTTCTTCTTGGAAAGTATGGTTCGAAAAGTTTGAGAGTAGTGAAATTCATTAGATGTAAGGTAGGATTGCCTCACAGTTGTACAAGCCACGATTGGCTTAAAATCAGGATAGCAAAGGCCGTCAAAATTTGATCTTTCTAAAGTATTCTCTTCTAACTATATTAAAATTTTTGCAAATGCTGATTTGACAGGCTGTAAAAGAAATATAAATATACAGCCGCAAATATATTTTGTCAGTTATTGTGTTTATTGAGTAAACTGATAAATGTAAATTAACTTTTTATTGTAGCCTTAAATATCTGTAAATTGTTTTCAATTACGTCTGAGCTTTGTTAATTTTCCTTTTAAGTGTCGATAAATAAAGTAAATTAAAACTGGATCCTTTAAATCCCGGTTACTTCAAATAATTAAATTTCCTTTGTTTTAAAGGTAATGAAGGAATATTTGTCTTTTATTACATCGTTTTACACTAATTTATTTCTGAGCTATACAATTCTTGTGTTGTTGGTGTATGGGTCTGTTTTATTAACAACTAAAGAAACTTGGATGTAAAATAAAAATATATATATTTTAACTATAGGTATAGATGGAAGTGTGTAGAAAGGAATTACTAATTGTTAATTTTATATATCTTAGAAACGGAACACATGGAAAAATGTGTGAAAATTTTTCAAGTGCAACAAGATGTGGCATGATGTATTGAAATTTACAGAATAACAAAAAAGGTTATCCCTCCACTCTGCAAATGTATAGGGCGTGAAACAGCTTAGGTACATATTACCTAGCCTAGAAATTTATGTATTAGTTCTTGTAATGAATATAGTTTATACAGTAAGTCGATTTCAGTTTTATAAAAATGTGTCTACTGGGTGATATACTTTGGGTTTTTTACTTTATTTAGATGTATACTCGAAGACGAAGAAAAAACCTTTTACACCTCAAAAAAACACAGTCAAAGTTCCATAAATGTGCACGCATAATGTTTTTTAAAGCTGCAAGATTACGTTATGTTTCATAAAGAAGGTATCCTTTTGATTTCATAAATTTTTAATCTTGTGTCAGGGAGTTTCGTTGTCCGCATCTTAAGTGTCGGTTTTCTATCCATAGATTGACTTGTAGGTAAGTTATTTAATTACTTAATTACATAAAGAAGTGGTATATTAGGTATCAGTTAGATATCAGCTACTAGTGGTTGGTTTCAAATCATAAATATTCGCCGAGAAAGATGGGACAAGAAAAATAACTAAAATAGTTTAAGCATCTGTACCGTCTGTTTTATGTTTGAAAACAATAAAACTGAAGATAATAAAAAAAGTATGAAAAAAAGCCTAGGAATGAAAAGGGAAGCAATACATATAGAAACAAATAAATACACACCCGACAGTTACTGTAGTACTGTATCTAAGAACAATGAACGATGATGCTTAATAGCGATGGTTAACAGAAACGCTAGCAGATGACGTTACACGGTCGCACTCACTGATGATGGTAGCCTGGAAAGTATTTGAAGTCGGTAGACGATGACTTCAACGTAATACAGTTAGCGGTAACATAGATGACTCTGACCTTAGTAGAAAGATCTTGGCGGAGAACAGTTAAAGTTGAGATAAATTACATCAAACAAAATTACTTAACAATGCTATACTTTTTGGAACTTTTATTAACTAAAGCAATTTTCCAGGACTGTTTGGAATTTTTAAAATTACGTGTTCCTTGTTTATTTATTTTTTGGTTATGCGTACTGTGTCTATCTTTTTAAAGTTATTATGGCCTTTGTTTGTTATAGTTACCTCTTTCTCTGTGACATAGGTATGAGTTGAAATATTTAGTAATGTCTTTTATTTCAAAATTTTGGCTAAATTCTAAGAAAAATTAGTACCGCGAGGACATTTGTGCTTATTTATTTGGTAAAGTACCAATGTATTGTAAGATAAAAGTAATTCTTAAAACCACATAACACGGGATTCACATAGAAGAAAAATAAAAACGAAGGTTGTTCAAATCAATGTTTTTCTCTTTATGTAGACCTCATTGCCTATAGGTGGAGATATGGCTCCTCCATTTTTCATCTGTTTCGGTTGTGTGCTACCTTCGGCGGTACTGTTGCAGCTGATTTTCCCTCTTTCTGTATTTAATATTGTATTGCTGATCAAATTATTGACGAAATTAGAAATCATAGACCCGACTAATGACCTGTATTGAGCCTAGTTTTTCCGTTTCCGGACAGGTAGCTAGACTTCAGTGAGCAGTATTGCGGCTGGAGGGCTCATGCTCTCTATGCGCCGTATGATGGCACAGATTGCCGACTAAAGGAAGTTCTGAATTTGACCTTCTTTAAATTTGAGGATCCATTCCAACAGGCAATATTATGACTGAAGGGTTGTTGTTCTGCGTGGACATATAGAGACACGTTGAGATCTTACCGTAACTAGTAGCACAAACTTTTAAGAATACATTAGTTATTATTTAAATAGTTTAACGTATATACGCTGTTCTAATGAGTATCTAATGGAATTATATATTATCATATTACTATTTACCTTAAGCATCACATATAAGTCGTATACTGCAACAAGAGTATTTTTTTTTCCTTTATTAGTAATTTTTCCTGTCGCTTAATCATTTTTAGTCCGCACAGAATAAGTGATAATCAATATTTGGCCTATTTTGTGTGAATTAAAGTTTAAAAGTGGATGAAAATGGGGTAAGACCTCTCTAAAATATAAAGATAAACAAACGTCTTGTTATATACATAGGTCGATTAGCGTTTATCACTAACCTGCTTTTACCAAGTACTGTATAATGGCACTCTAATGTTCTCTATATGGTTTTCTAACACCTCATTCAGTTTGGTATTTTTTTTTACCTTTATATTATTTTTTCGCAGTACTTTCGATCTGCTTTTTCAGACTCCATCAGTCTTCTGACGTCAAGGTCATTGTTAGCAAGTGTATACTGCGAGAAACTTCATTATACAAGTATACCAAAGGTATTCCCTTCGATTTGTCGAAAGCAAAATAATCTAACTTTTTTGGAGAATATAGGAAAAAGAAAAAAAACTCGTCCAAAATTTGTCTGCATGTTAGTGCCTTTCCAGATCTTTCTATGTAGGTATCATTTCAGTCTTTTACCGGGTTGCCAGGATAAGTCGAACCAGCGTAAGTTAAAGAATTTTCGATTTTTCGCTGTACAGGTGATTAAATGTTTTGTTCCTAATTAGTGTTACTTTGTTAGTGTGTTACAAGTTAGCGTCTCGCAAATGCCTAATTTATATTTGGTGATATATTCAGACTCTCGAAAGGATATTCGAGGGATGGTCCGACGTAGATAAGCAGATTTCTGTAGATGTCAAGGATACTAGGAACGAGAGAAGGCATTTTTCTTTGCAGCATCCTGGGCAAACGCAGTAAGGCCTTCGCTTGCGACGACCACACCGACTTTCCTCTTTTGAATTCAGATGCTATAAATATTGCAATGTTAGTGTTAGTCTTCGTTATAGCAGTTTAACTTTTTAGTGTGTTTTTCGGTATATTTACAGAGGAGTTAACAAAGGTCATAAACTAAAAATTTCTTGGCATTTGCCTGTGCTACCCGTTGGGTTTTGGAAAGCCAAAAGTACTCTACTATGTTGAGAATGTGGAATCTTTGGCACAATGACACTACTCAGTATATATCACCACTACACCAAACACTTTATTTTTGCAGAGGACAAAAATAAAGTGTTTAGTGTAGTGGTGATATATACTGTGTAAAGGTACTCTTAGTGGATTAGGGTTCTACTACAGAGTCAGGTTCCACTATATACTAAAAGTTCTACTTTAAGCATAAGTTCAAATAAAACGTCGAGTTTCACGTAAAAAAAGGTCAAGCTACACTTGACCTAACCAGTAGAGCACAGCCCACTCGTCTTTAATTAATTATCTAATTTTCAGTTACTCGATTGCAAAAATTGTGCTTCTGCTCACTTATATTGTGTCATATCAGTACTTGAAATTTCTTTTCAACCTTGAAGTTGCTGCTAAGCAATCGATTTTTAATTACTTCCATCTATATATAAATAGCAATGTAAAATTTGGAAAGTTAAATAAATACTCAGTCGAAGCGATCCATCAGTGTGAACGATTTTCTGGGGAAAAGGGACCTAATAATAAGAGCTTGGATAGGAATTTATTTTGAGGAGTATCGAGTTCAATCTCAGAGGATCTCTTCCAAGAACAGGGTGATATACCAGTCTAGTGTTAATCTGTTTGTTGACCTGGTGACACCCTTTTCTAGTTTTCTTTCAACCCACTCCTACGCGGACTTGTTTAATCGATCATAATCTTGTTGCTACCTTCTAAGGTTACCATCTATACAAATATTGTTCATTATTAACTAAAGACATTTAAAGGGAAACAGTATTTAAGAAAAAGGCAACATCAGGTCATTAATTAAGCGAAGCCCAGTCTAGGCAATTCTTATTAACTACAAGATTTCCGTTGGTTATGAGTTTACGCCATGACCGGTAAAAAGACCATTTCGCAGACTTGACCCAGACTCAGATGCAGTGTACAGTATTTTGATTAAGTAAAAATCTTGAACACAGCTTTGTTTTACTATTGCTATTACTGCTGTATTACCATTCTGCCACCATAATCATCACGGTCATTGCTTTAGTGCTTTAATGGGTAGAAATTAGAGACGCTTGCGGAGGTTTGAGTTTATAAAGCGTAATTAGGGTAGATTAGTGCCTATAACCACCCGTAAATAGTGTATATTTTCACTTGATTATTAAATTGAGCTCTGGTGTCTTTGTCAGGGACTGTGAGCTTTATCTACTAAAGGTTGCTCTAGGTAAATTGAGTTTGCACCAGGTAAAAAATACTTAATCTGACACCCTAGATCGACCGATATAGACAAGGGGTCTGCCCCTGGACATTTTATAGTAGGAAAATTAAAAACCTTTTACAACATATATTAGTTATTATTTGATGAACATATAAGAGAACTTATGTGCATATAAGCATTACAAACAGAGATGAAAGTGATAAATGAAATACGCAAAAAGCGTTTATTTATTGTTTTAAGATATGAATATTAGTATCAAAAATGTGATATCTCATAAGGGTTAATACATAATGAATTGCAAGGTATAATAAAACTTAAAAAATTATGCGTTCCTACATGTATATTGGATTTTTAAGAGGTTTATTTGATTTAACTGTCTTGATAAATAGTAAATACTGTATTTTCATTAAACTAGCAAGTATGATCAGCATTGCCTGTAATAATATATATAATGATTATAAAATCATCTATCACAATCTGAGTGCATGTTTATATATTTCATTCAAGGTTCGAATTTTTATCGATGTCAATATTAATTTTCTTTTATGAATGTTGTACTTTTGTTCTAATACCGGAGAAAATAACATTTCAAATTTGACAGAAAATTTTCTTGATGAATGTTACATTTACTTTTTAAATTAACCACATTCTATACATAGATATAGCAAGCATACCGTTAAAATTTTGTACAGTATTCTCCATCTACCGTTCCAACAAAAAAAGTAAAAAAATTTAAACTTTGACCACTATTATGGTCAAAAAGTTTTAGATGTTGCGTTCAAATTTGATTAAATCAATATAGGCTTTTTAATTTTCACAGCTATCAACGTAAAAATACTTTTAAATTACATCTACTTTTCATCAAAAGTCGATATTTGTTTTAGTTTTAAAAGCTGTAAATGTAAAAAATGACAAATTTAACATGACCTACTAAAATTTCATTGAATGCGATGCATAAGTCAAGGATATTAAATTATTTTAATTTTGATAAAAGCAAATGTTGAAAGAACTGAAGTTATTGTCCTATTTCAAGCCCACGCATATCAAATTTTCATTAAGATCTTCAGATTTATAGATAGCCCAGTCGCCAGGGGTTTTGAGCTCTCATTAAATGTTAACAGGCTGTATTTTGGCAAATACGCAGTTTTTTGGACGTAGCACAATTTTAAAAAAAGTTTGCTAAAGTTTGATGTACGCTTAGCTCACAAAATCTAAAACAAAATAAAAAATTCGTTTTTTCGGCAATATCTCGAAAAATAAAAAAGACATTGAAAAACTAATAGCACTACGTGAAAGAGCGGGAAATTTCACAATAAAAATAGTATATAGATTTTTTTCCAGGTTTTGTTTTTATTAGCGCGAGAATTTATTAAAAATTCGGATAGAAGATTCCAAAAGTGTACGCGCACACGACACGATGGTAAATCGAAGTTACTTGTTTTCAGAATATAAAAAAAAAATTGAAAGATATCCTTTTAAAGAGGAGACTCTCAGCTTTCCGATGATACTAATGGTTTTATTTTTGTTGTTTTATAATTTGTAAAACGAAATTTTTGTTTGCATAATTTTAACGGGCATACAGTAAATTATAAATATTTAATAAAACATAGAATTGGAAAAAAAAACCTTGAGCATATGTCATTATTACCGTAAGTTTCAATATGAGAATAAATAAAAATACCCACATTGTGTGTGTTATTTAAAAATTAAGTTTTAAAATATGAAAATTTGCCTGCTGTAGTGCGCCGCCGGCAATTTTACTTTAAAGAAATACGAAATGGTTAAAAGAAGTTGGACAATTTATTTTTGTAGTTATAAATAAAAGTATACTTCATATTAGAAAGTTATTATAAACTCAAAAAAACCTTCTTTTTTCTGTAATTTTGTTCTTAAAAAAGTGTTCACGATAAGCGTATTTTTTGATTATTATTAATCATACAATTAAAACTTAAAATAAAAAAATATTTAAATCAACGAAATGAAAGATGAAGCGTCAAGTACATTGCAATTATATTTCAGTTAAACATCCAGGTACAACGAAAACAGTTATTGAAAACACAAAAAGGCTAAATTACTCAAAGGAATTTTGTTTAATGGCGATCGGAGAAGAAATGCGTACGCAGCACCACCAACCTGATCTGTTTTCTGTCATCTGTGCGACGCTCACATATTTGGTATACTGTATATTGTTAATTAAACTTTTAAATAAAAAATAACTAACTTTAAGTGTAAATTAAGGGTTGGTTGCTGTTTTGTATTCATTCAATTTTTATTAAATATATTCATTTTTATATAAATAAATATATTTTCATTTATTTTATTTATATACACTGACTGCCATTTTGGATCACCCATTTTGAATTATTTAAATCTGTCATCAGATTCTTAACCAGCACCCCAAAAAACCCCTTAGTATACACTTTAAAAATAAAATTGTAAAATTAAATGAATTGGCCGCCATATTGGATCCGCCATCTTGAATTTTTTAAATATGTCATCGGATTCTTAATCGACATCTCGAAAAAACCTCTTAATAGCCAATTTAAAAGTATCTAGCGGTATACAGAAAGGTCAATTTAATCATAAATGTGTTTGGAAGCATGATCCCCACTGCAACTGAAAGGGTTAAACAAGCCATTTTATTTTAGATATATTTTTTTTTAAATACGGTAAGATTAAAAAAATAATCAGTATACTTTATTTGTAGAATTTACCGTTCTTTCACGTGGTGCTGTAAGTTTTTCGATACCTTTTTTTATTTTTCGAGATATTTGCGAAGAACAGAATTTTTCATATCATTTTCGATTTTGTAGGTTTAGCGTGCACTTTAAAGCAGCAAACTTTTTTTTATCGTATTCTACATCCAAAAAACTACTTATATGCCAAAATGCAGCCTGTTAACCTTTAATGGGAGCTTTTCATCAAAATTTGCCTCTGACGACTGAGCTAAGACTAGTATACGTTGATCTATATTATCAATTTATTTTATTGTTATTTATACTCCTAAGTCTATTTATTTCTCGCTTTGTTCTCGCAATTAAAAGTTTGAAATGAATTTGGAAGAATTCAATTGAGCAAACAATAAAATGTTTTGGTTTACAACTCGGTGTTTTTGTTGAAATATTTTGAAAACTTTTGGAGTAAATTTAATTGAAACTTTATGGATATTCTCCGAATTAGCTTTGATACCGAAGGTAACATTTTAAATTTTATTAAAAAGACAATTTTTGAAAATATAAATTTATTTCTATTACAATTACAGTGCAAAAAAGACGGTATGTTTTGAATATTCACAAGTTTTTATTACTTGAGTGATTGAAATATTACTTGATGGATCTACATATCAACTTAATGAAGAATTAATTTATTAACAAATATTTTGAATATCTTGATAACTGAATAACAAAATTTTAAGTGACTAACTATGATTTTCCTCAGAGTAAGTCTTCATCGCGGCAATAAAGCTAACAATCTACGCACTAAAACCCTTCAAATAGATTAAATTCCAGAAAAAATAATTATACTTTTTTATTTGATTTGATTTAAATGCCCTTTTGGGACACCCGTTCACATAGTCGCTAAAAGTGCTCCTATATTTGGTGACAAAATATTCAATTAAAACATATTTTCGAAAAATAAACAGCTTCTTAAATAAAAAAAAAAAAATGAAAAGTTCACAAAGAAAAGCAGCATATTTCTAACAAAAGCGGTTAAACACAAAAAAATTTAAATATTCATTCTCTCCAATAAGGAGCCTTATCTGGTCACCTATTGAATAATATGCTATTACAACAAACTAGATTTGAATCTCTACGTCTCAATAACAATCGCTGAATACTATACTTCTTAAATAATTAAAAAAAGCGGCTTTTCGGAATGTTCGAATACATCAAAAAACTGTGTGTAGTTTCGCGTTATAACTGGTTCCTCAGGGGTTTCTGGAGAAAATAGATTAGAATAGATTTCCTGCACAATAACGATTTGATCTTTTAATGATTAGGAACAAAATGCCGGAGTATGAACATTCGTCCTTTATGTACCGACACCTCTCAGAAATTTTTGGGTTACATTCTTGACTAAATGTGTTATGATACAAGTAATCATTCTATTTTTCATTTAAAAATATTACCGACAATAAATATAGGAGTACCTTGTCAATTGTGATTCCATTAACAATTATTCTTCATAAATAAATAATATTTCACATAAATAAAGTCTCACTTCATAAGAATGTTTGGATTGACCGCAATAAAAATATGTCCTCGTGCTTATCGTTAAAATATTGAACACAAAATTTCTGAGAGGTGTCGGTACATAAAGGACGAATGTCCGTACTCCGACATTTTGTTCCTAATCATTTAAGGAACAAATCGCTATCGTGCAGAAAATCATTTCTGATCGATTTTCCAATTACATTTTTAATGAAAAAAAAAAAAATCATGTGAGTATCGAAATTTTTTCCCCTACAACCTCCATTTGCACCCCTCAAAAGGGTGTATATGATCAAAATAGATTCCGCGACCCCAGAAACCCCGGAAAACTAATTTTGAACGCGTAAATTAGAAATCACGTGAACTTTTAAATTTCATCTCCCGATTCTATGCTGCTTTTGCGATTTTAAAAAATTTTGAGGTTATATTTTGCAAATTGGCTTTCTTATGTTTGTCTGGAATTCGCTTACGGGTATTTAAAAAAAAATGGCTGATTTCGTTAATAAATAAGGGCTGTAGACAATTTTGAACGAAATCACAGATTTCTGGTCCACAGTGTGATGTAGGAACTACTACTTCTATCATCGAACATTATAAAATTAGCAACGGTTACGTAGTGCACACGCGCAAATTACAACAAAGAAAGCATGTAAAAACGAGACGTGAAAATTTTATTTATTTCATTTTATATTATATTTATAGCTATTTTATACTGGTAGATATAAAATTGTTAGTACATTTTATTTTTGTTAGTAAATTTTTATCGTAAAAAGTTAAAATATTTAACTTCAGTTGACGTTTGAATTAGCTGTTTATATATATATATATATATTATATATATATATATATATATATATATATATATATACGAGGCTGGTTTGAAAAGTCCGTGCAAAGTCCGAGAGATGGTACCACCGACGCGTATCGAGGTCATGTTTAGTTAGTAGCATCTCTTGAATGAACGCACACCAAGTTTAAGCCATATTGGTCTATTTCTTTGTGTTTGGCATTCGTGTGAATCAAGGAAGTCGAGTGATTTTCAAGAAATGGATGAAAAAGAATTTCGTGTAGTGATTAAACATTACTTTATGAAAGGCAAAACGCCTCAGGAGACTAAAGAGAATCTTGATAAACATTATGGTGACTCTGCACCTTCGATTAGAACAGTTTATAAGTGGTTTCAAAATTTTCGGACTGGCCATGTGGGCACAAGTGACGCTGAACGTTCTGGACGGCCTGTGGAGGTCACGACTCCAGAAATCATTGATTAAATCCATGATATGGTGATGGATGACAGAAGAGTTAAGGTGCGTGAGATTGCTAGTGCTGTGGGCATCTCGACTGAACGGGTACATAATATTTTGCATAAACATTTGGATATGAGAAAGCTATCCGCAAGATGGGTGCCGCGATTGCTCACGCTTGACCAAAAACGGAATCGTGTGAAGTGTTACAAGGATGGTTTGCAGCTGTTCCAGAAGAATCCGGAGGACTTTAAGCGTCGTTTCGTCACTGTGGATGAAACATGGATACATTACTATACTCCTGAGACCAAACAACAATCTAAACAATGGGTTACCACCAAAAAAGGCAAAGACCGTTCCTTCGGCCGGAAAGGTTATGGAGACTGGCTTTGGGGATTCGCAAAGGATAATCCTCATCGACTATCTGGAAAAGGGTAAAACTATTACAGGTGAATATTATTCATCGTTATTAGACCGTTTGAAAACCGAGCTGCAAGAAAAACGTCCGCGATTGGCCCACAAGAAAGTCCTTTTCCATCACGACAACGCACCAGCACACACCTCAGCAGTTGTGGTCGCAAAATTAATGGAAATAGGATTCCAACTCGTTTCACATCCCCCCTATTCTCCAGACTTGGCTCCCTCGGACTACTATTTGTTCCCCAATTTGAAGAAATGGCTGGCGGGACAAAGATTTTATTCAACCGAGGAGGTGATTGCAGACACTAATGGATATTTTGCAGACTTGGACAAATCCTATTATTCGGAAGGGATCAACAAACTAGAACATCGTTAGACGAAGTGTATAAGCCTAAAAGGAGACTATGTCGAAAAATAAAAAAGGTTTACCCCAAACACATAAGTAGTTTTTATTTTTGCACGGACTTTTCAAACCAGCCTCATATATATATATATATATATATATATATATATATATATATATATATATATATATATATATATATATATATATCTACTATATCTCTCTCTCTCTCTATATATATATATATATATATATATATATATATATATATATATATATATATATACATAAATATACATATGTATATATGTTAGTTTTAAAATAACAGAATAATTATTATCGTTGGGCATCAAATGTAACAACTGTTTATTTATATATTAGGAGAATAAAGAATATATCAACCTAGGACGAAATTTGTCATACTGCATTTATCATTAATAATATGTAAAAGACGACTCTTTCCTAAGGCGTATGTTCTTTTCCCGGTTTTTAAGCTAATGAATGAAAGACAAAAGTCAAAGCTTTAAGTATAAAGTATTTATGTTTAGTTAAACACCCAGGTACAAAGAAAATAGTTATTGAAATCACAAAAATGCTAAATTATATATGAATATATATATATATATATATATATATATATATATATATATATATATATATATATATAAATCTATCTATATATATATATATATATATATATATATATATATATATATATATATATAAATATATACATATATATATATATATATATATATATATATATATATATATATATATAAATATATACATATATATATATATATATATATATATATATATATATATATATATATATATATATATATATACATGATGTGAAAACCAGTATGCAGATGGATTTATTTTCATCAAAACAACAAATTCTACTAGCGTATTTGTAATGCTCAATCATTACTAATATAAGGTTTAAGTTGCCTAAGGGAAAACCATTCGAAAAGTTTACCAAAAACAAAAGTTCTTAAACTTAATTTTAACTAGGTGTTCTTGTTTGTTGATCCTTATATATATCATTCTTTTCAAAGAAGAAAAGTATAGAGCTCTTAATTAGTTTTCTGTTTTACTTAATAAAACTAAAATTAAGTTGAGTAGAGCTTTGTAAACTTTATACATTTAAATTTTTACCTTGAATGCTGCATTCGAAAACATTTTTTGATTTTTAACATCTGTTTTCTTTTTAAAACCTCTGCAGGTACAGACGAGGCTCTTTAAGCTAATATTTTACAATATAATGAATTTTTCTGTGGCAATTATTTTATTATTTTAATTTTCTTGTAAAATAGAACATATTACTTTACTTATTGAATTTAAGGATGGAAAATTTTGAGTACTGCAATATCAAATTAAGATGAAATTTATTATTATTTATTTCAATTTGTTGAGACGAGTGCGAAACCCTCTTTTGGTGGATCTGACTGCTATTTTTATCCCTCTTCAATCTTTAAATTGTTTATTTGTACGGCTTAGATCCGTATTCATAGTCATTCCTTGAGGCGCTTCTAAATCATTAATTTATCTTAGATATTGTTTGCTAAGAAATTCAAATGCTATTTAATTTATTTAAACTTTTTGGTATATATATTTGGATTTTTCTGACCCACCCAAAGTCTAGAGAACAGCAACTGAAAATTATTTCTATACCTGGTGCTATGGTCGTGAATTTCCCGTCTTCGGCAAAGATGTTCTCTTTTCTTTATAGTAAACATAATCAAAGAATAAAAACCTAAATTCGCTCTTATTATCTTATAATATACATATAAAATTTCCTTACATGATATCGTTGAAGATACATGCAATCATTCGAAGAATCTTTTGTTGGGTAACAAGAACATGTTGCACTTCACTAACTTGACCCAAATATATCATACCGTAAGGGATAATGGATTAAACTAAACCAAATAAATCAGTTCATTCGAGGACAGGGAATCACGAATGTTTCTAATCAGATAGCAGTAGGAACTAAGCTTAGGAAGCCAGCTCTGGATATGAGCAGGTCAAGTAAGTTTCTGGTCTATAACTTAATACTTAAAGCACCTTTTATAGATTTTTTCTCGGTGTTCATTAATAGGCTATAATAAATCATTTCATTCTTTGTTTCAAATTAAACAAATATTATTTTGTCAATATATCGGTACAAATCATTTATTGTACACCAATTTAACATGGCATCCACTGTCGTATTACCCTAGCGGCTGATCCGGGGATTATTTTCCTATAGAATAGGCTGGTATTAGCGATTCTATAATATAGTAGGTGTTATACATAAACCTTGCTTGTATTTTTACCTCAACAATTTAAGATCTTTCGTAAAGATGAGCTGCACCCTCCTACACCTGACAACTTTTTTATGAACAGGTCTTGATGAAACTTGTCGGATACTTGAGATATACAAAAAAGCGTCCCATATTTATTATTATATAGCAATAGTAAAACATATTATTTTCTAAACAACAGCCATCATATCTTGCTTATATTCACAAAGATGGTGAAGCTTTATATATTGCTTTCTTACTCAATACTGCATTAAAAGTAATCTAATTAAAATACATAAAGTATACAAAAAGTTTCATTATTATTTTTTTTTAATTTTATCAAGGAAAACAGAAAACTAATTAGGTTCTCCACACTTCTATGCTTTGAAAAGGACAACATATAAAGATAAACAAACAAGAAAATCTAGTTAAAATTAAGTTTAGGAACTTCTCTTTTTGGTAAACTTTTCGAATGGTTTCCCCTTAAGCTTCTTAAATCTTATTTTAATCATGATTGAGGATCACAAATACGCCTTAACACCGCCTATTGACAAAAACTTTCAGAATTTGTTGTTTTCACAACAAACAAATCTATTTGTTCAGTGATTTTAATATCTGGTGTACTTTAATAGGGTTTTGTAAAATGTTTATTTTTACTGGCTGCTGGGAGCTATATTTTGTATTTGCCGATTTTCAGTGTTCCGTATAGAACATTTATGAGATCACTATGGTGTCTGTCGGTCCCTCTGTCGCACCCGATTTTCTCAGAAACTATTTGACATAGATATTGAAATTTGCTACTAATATAGGAACTGATGGCCTCATAAGAGCCCTGTAGTTTTGAAAGTTAAATTTTGACTGAAGGGATTAGTTTTGGGAGGTGAAATCGGAAGTGAAAAAAAAATTACCATCGAGTGGAGTGTCAAATGAAAACTTGTAAAAACACAAAAATATATACAATATAATACTTGCACACACTTTTCTTTGTATTATTTCTAAAAATTGTCAAAAATCGCTCCCCCCCCTTCTCTCGAAAAGCACCGATCAAAAAATTTTGAAAGCATTCTGGAATATTTTCCACAGGGTGTAGATTGACCGAAAAATCATTACTAGTGTACTACCTTTATTAATTTATCTGGTATACAAAAAAAAACAAAAATTTCAAGGTGATCAGTTTTCTGTGAAGATCGGAAAAAATTTTTGTTGAAAACTCATTTTGGTTGTGTTTTGTAAAGTCATTGATTATTTTATACTTTCGTAACAAAAATTTTTATTTTAAAAGCAACCAACGTACGTAACACTAATTGCGCAGGTCCGACTTGCACTTGGCCAATTTTTTACCTTTAGAACGAAAGTACACGTATTTTCTGATACATAGTTACCATATTTATATCTTATTTTAGAGAATTATATTTATTTTCGTAAACGTATATTAGGCAACTAAAGTGTAGTGGGTGAGTCAACGATAGAGTAGAGCTCATTATCCCATTTGTTTCGGGAATGACGAAAAAAATGTTAAATACAATAGTCTTAGGGAATATTAAGGTGCACAGTTTAAAATTATTTTTGTGTATACAGGGTAATTCAAAAAAGTGTGGCCAATATAACATATGTTGTTTTAAATAAACATCCTATTTTTTAATTTATTTTTATATTCTGCGTACAACTTTTTTGTCAATAATGTTATATACCTAAACCTAGTTTTTCTAATATTTCGATTTAAAAAAAAATACTAGTTTTCAGTTTTGTAAAAAATTCCCAGTAGTGCCATTGTTTCTGGAGGTGGAATACTCATAATTGGTACGCGCGTTCTATACAGATGAAAAAAAAGATATACGCAAAGAACTTTGAGTTAGACGCTACAGGGTGTTCAAAATAAATTTATGCATTTCGACTATTTTAAATTGAAAAATCTCAAACTTTTTAAACTGCACACCCTGTATATTATTATTTTTTCTGATAGATTTTACAAAACCCTCCAACCTTTATTATGTATGTTATGTACCTATTTCTAATAGTTTTCGATTTATTTTGTATTTCTCAACTTTTACCCTTGTTTTTAAAACGCTTACGCTATAACATAATAGGTGCCAAGACAAAACAAAAATATAAGCATTGTCAAATTTTGACATGTCTATTAAGCAAGTAAAAATAGTTTAATTTGTTGTAGTAAGTGACGTATAAAGGTAATAGTTATGGATTTTCCTAAAAATGAATTAATTGATATGGTTTATATCGTAGGCGAGGCGGGAAAAAAATTGTCTTTTGGCAGTAAGGCTTTACGGAGCGAAGTACCCTAATAGATGTATACCATCTAGAAAATCTTTTCAATGCTTAGTGGAACGGTTTGATGGTAGTGGTAGCGTTGAGGGTACGAAACAGAAAGTAGTAAACCAGAATGCTACCAATGAGAAAAAAGAAATGGACATTTTAGTTCATGTTGAAAATAATCCCCAGGTCAACAGCTGTCAATTAGCTGACACATCCCAATCTACGGCTAATCGCACCACGAGAAAATACAAGTATGATCCCTTTCATATGGAACTAGACCGAGAACATCAAGACTGTGATTTTGAATGACGAGTAAACTTTTGTACCACCATGAATGGAGCAATAGAGGCCGATCCAAAATTTGTATCCAAAATAATGTTTTCTGATGAAGCTACTTTTCGCAGTAATAGAGCAGTTAACAGCCATAACATGCATTATTATTTAACAGTTAATCCATTTTGGGTCCAGAAAGTTCAAAACCAAAACGCTTAATGTATGGTGTGGAATAATAAATATTCGAATTATTGGTCCGTATTTTTTCTGCGAACCACTTAACAGGCCTAGATATTTAAATTTTTTGCAAAACGAATTATCCCAGCTTCTTGAAGAAGTTGATAACTTTGAAAGGACACAAATGTGGATTCAACAAGACAGAGTTCCTGCTCATTACCACCGGGAAGTACGGAAATTTTTAAACGTTCATTACCCACAAAAATGGATCGGTAGGGATGGATTCATTCAGTAGCCCCCTCGATCATGTGACTTTTATACTCCTTTTTGTGGGGCTACATTTAAGGTCGTGTTTATATGAATCCCCCTACAACATCAGTAGATATGGAAAATAGAATACGGGATGCGTGCAGGCCAATAACGCCCTTTACGCTAAGGAAAGTGAAGGAGAATATAGTAAAACAACTAAATATGCGTATTCAAATAGACGGACATATTTTTGAACATTTATTACGTTATAAAAATTAATCATTAGATAAGTTAAAGTATTAAACTATATTAAAATTATTATTAACTATTTGTTTTTGTGTTCATAATAGCGTAAGTATATTAATTGAAAAATTCAAAATAAATCGAAAACTATTAGAAATAGATATGACATACTTAATAAAAGTTGGAGGGTTTTGTAAAATCTATCGGAAAAAATAATAATATAAATTCAAATAATTGAGATTTTTCAATTTAAAATAGTCGAAATGTACAAATTTATTTTGAACACCCTGTAGCATCTAACTCAAATTTCTTTACAAATATCTTTTTTTCGTCCCTATAAAACGCTCGTACCAATTATGAGTATTCTACGTTCAGAAACAATGGCGCTACTGGCAATTTTTTACAAAACTGAAAACTAGTATTTTTTTTAAAAAAATTGAAATATTAGAAAAACTACTAGGTTTAGAAGTTTTTCTAATATTTCAAATTTTATATTTAATATTATTAATAAAAAAGTTATAAAATTTTATGCAAAATTTAAAAATAAATTAGAAAATAGGATGTTCTATTTAAAAAAAAACACGTTATATCCGCTACACTTTTTTGAAGTACCCTGTATACTCAAAAATAATTCTAAATTGTGCATCTTAACATTCCCTAAAACTATTTAACATTTTTTCGTCATTCCCGAAACAAATGAGATAATGACCTTTACTCTATCGTTGACTATCCCTGTACAGTCAAGCCAGGATTAGATTGTATGCAAGTATTTTTTACATCATGCCTGTATCCTGACCTTGTCATAACCCAAAGAACTTTAAGTGGCAAGCTAATAATAAGAGAAACTACTTAAATCACTCCAAATTATAAGATTAAAGGTAATATTAATTTTTAATTTAATTGCTAAGATTTCATCTTAGCCGTTCTAGTATTACAGAAGATGCCTAACATAAATAAATAAAAAGAAGAAGGGCATCTAAGAGCATAATCGATCTGTATGCATCATTTAAGAAACAGTAGTTGTCCGATAAAAAAGGGTACCGCTCTAGCCTCTCTGCCACCTAATTAAAACTTTATATTTTTAACCATAAATCATTGAAATATTGAAAACGTAACACTATTTTCGAACTTCTTGGCTACAGGAATCCTGAAAAAGATTCATAACACGATATATTCGAAGCAATTTCCTTACCTACCTCATTAGCCCCTTACATATGTAAACAAAACTAAATAAAAATTTAAAAAAAAAACACAACTTTCAGATCCCTAGACTCCAAAAATCCTATAAATAAGGTATAATTCGTTACATAGGAAGCAACCCCTTCAGCACCGTCAAAGAACATTATTAGCACTATAAATACACACACACACACACACATATATATATATATATATATATATATATATATATATATATATATATATATATATATATATATATATATATATATATGTATGTGTGTGTGTGTGTGTATTTATAGTGCTAATAATGTTCACATATATATATATATATATATATATATATATATATATATATATATATATATATATATATATATATATGTGTGTGTGTGTGTGTGTGTATTTATAGTGCTAATAATGTTCTTTGACGGTGCTGAAGGGGTTGCTTCCTATGTAACGAATTATACCTTATTTATAGGATTTTTGGAGTCTAGGGATCTGAAAGTTGTGTTTTTTTTTTAAATTTTTATTTAGTTTTGTTTACATATGTAAGGGGCTAATGAGGTAGGTAAGGAAATTGCTTCGAATATATCGTGTTATGAATCTTTTTCAGGATTCCTGTAGCCAAGAAGTTCGAAAATAGTGTTACGTTTTCAATATTTCAATGATTTATGGTTAAAAATATAAAGTTTTAATTAGGTGGCAGAGAGGCTAGAGCGGTACCCTTTTTTATCGGACAACTACTGTTTCTTAAATGATGCATACAGATCGATTATGCTCTTAGATGCCCTTCTTCTTTTTATTTATTTATGTTAGGCATCTTCTGTAATACTAGAACGGCTAAGATGAAATCTTAGCAATTAAATTAAAAATTAATATTACCTTTAATCTTATAATTTGGAGTGATTTAAGTAGTTTCTCTTATTATTAGCTTGCCACTTAAAGTTCTTTGGGTTATGACAAGGTCAGGATACAGGCATGATGTAAAAAATACTTGCATACAATCTAATCCTGGCTTGACTGTACAGGGATAGTCAACGATAGAGTAAAGGTCATTATCTCATTTGTTTCGGGAATGACGAAAAAATGTTAAATAGTTTTAGGGAATGTTAAGATGCACAATTTAGAATTATTTTTGAGTATACAGGGTACTTCAAAAAAGTGTAGCGGATATAACGTGTTTTTTTTTAAATAGAACATCCTATTTTCTAATTTATTTTTAAATTTTGCATAAAAATTTTATAACTTTTTTATTAATAATATTAAATATAAAATTTGAAATATTAGAAAAACTTCTAAACCTAGTAGTTTTTCTAATATTTCAATTTTTTTTTAAAAAATACTAGTTTTCAGTTTTGTAAAAAATTGCCAGTAGCGCCATTGTTTCTGAACGTAGAATACTCATAATTGGTACGAGCGTTCTATAGGGACGAAAAAAAGATATTTGTAAAGAAATTTGAGTTAGATGCTACAGGGTGTTCAAAATAAATTTGTACATTTCGACTATTTTAAATTGAAAAATCTCAATTATTTGAATTTATATTATTATTTTTTCCGATAGATTTTACAAAACCCTCCAACTTTTATTAAGTATGTCATATCTATTTCTAATAGTTTTCGATTTATTTTGAATTTTTCAATTAATATACTTACGCTATTATGAACACAAAAACAAATAGTTAATAATAATTTTAATATAGTTTAATACTTTAACTTATCTAATGATTAATTTTTATAACGTAATAAATGTTCAAAAATATGTCCGTCTATTTGAATACGCATATTTAGTTGTTTTACTATATTCTCCTTCACTTTCCTTAGCGTAAAGGGCGTTATTGGCCTGCACGCATCCCGTATTCTATTTTCCATATCTACTGATGTTGTAGGGGGATTCATATAAACACGACCTTAAATGTAGCCCCACAAAAAGGAGTATAAAAGTCACATGATCGAGGGGGCTACTGAATGAATCCATCCCTACCGATCCATTTTTGTGGGTAATGAACGTTTAAAAATTTCCGTACTTCCCGGTGGTAATGAGCAGGAACTCTGTCTTGTTGAATCCACATTTGTGTCCTTTCAAAGTTATCAACTTCTTCAAGAAGCTGGGATAATTCGTTTTGCAAAAAATTTAAATATCTAGGCCTGTTAAGTGGTTCGCAGAAAAAATACGGACCAATAATTCGAATATTTATTATTCCACACCATACATTAAGCGTTTTGGTTTTGAACTTTCTGGACCCAAAATGGATTAACTGTTAAATAATAATGCATGTTATGGCTGTTAACTGCTCTATTACTGCGAAAAGTAGCTTCATCAGAAAACATTATTTTGGATACAAATTTTGGATCGGCCTCTATTGCTCCATTCATGGTGGTACAAAAGTTTACTCGTCATTCAAAATCACAGTCTTGATGTTCTCGGTCTAGTTCCATATGAAAGGGATCATACTTGTATTTTCTCGTGGTGCGATTAGCCGTAGATTGGGATGTGTCAGCTAGTTGACAGCTGTTGACCTGGGGATTATTTTCAACATGAACTAAAATGTCCATTTCTTTTTTCTCATTGGTAGCATTCTGGTTTACTACTTTCTGTTTCGTACCCTCAACGCTACCACTACCATCAAACCGTTCCACTAAGCATTGAAAAGATTTTCTAGATGGTATACATCTATTAGGGTACTTCGCTCCGTAAAGCCTTACTGCCAAAAGACAATTTTTTCCCGCCTCGCCTACGATATAAACCATATCAATTAATTCATTTTTAGGAAAATCCATAACTATTACCTTTATACGTCACTTACTACAACAAATTAAACTATTTTTACTTGCTTAATAGACATGTCAAAATTTGACAATGCTTATATTTTTGTTTTGTCTTGGCACCTATTATGTTATAGCGTAAGCGTTTTAAAAACAAGGGTAAAAGTTGAGAAATACAAAATAAATCGAAAACTATTAGAAATAGGTACATAACATACATAATAAAGGTTGGAGGGTTTTGTAAAATCTATCAGAAAAAATAATAATATACAGGGTGTGCAGTTTAAAAAGTTTGAGATTTTTCAATTTAAAATAGTCGAAATGCATAAATTTATTTTGAACACCCTGTAGCGTCTAACTCAAAGTTCTTTGCGTATATCTTTTTTTTCATCTGTATAGAACGCGCGTACCAATTATGAGTATTCCACCTCCAGAAACAATGGCACTACTGGGAATTTTTTACAAAACTGAAAACTAGTATTTTTTTTTTAAATCGAAATATTAGAAAAACTAGGTTTAGGTATATAACATTATTGACAAAAAAGTTGTACGCAGAATATAAAAATAAATTAAAAAATAGGATGTTTATTTAAAACAACATATGTTATATTGGCCACACTTTTTTGAATTACCCTGTATACACAAAAATAATTTTAAACTGTGCACCTTAATATTCCCTAAGACTATTGTATTTAACATTTTTTTCGTCATTCCCGAAACAAATGGGATAATGAGCTCTACTCTATCGTTGACTCACCCACTACACTTTAGTTGCCTAATATACGTTTACGAAAATAAATATAATTCTCTAAAATAAGATATAAATATGGTAACTATGTATCAGAAAATACGTGTACTTTCGTTCTAAAGGTAAAAAATTGGCCAAGTGCAAGTCGGACCTGCGCAATTAGTGTTACGTACGTTGGTTGCTTTTAAAATAAAAATTTTTGTTACGAAAGTATAAAATAATCAATGACTTTACAAAACACAACCAAAATGAGTTTTCAACAAAAATTTTTTCCGATCTTCACAGAAAACTGATCACCTTGAAATTTTTGTTTTTTTTTGTATACCAGATAAATTAATAAAGGTATAATAATACACACACACACACACACACATATATATATATATATATATATATATATATATATATATATATATATATATATATATATATATATATATATATATATATATATATATATATATATATATATATATATATATATATATATATATATATATATATATATATATATATATATATATATATATATATATATATATATATATATATATATTTATATATATCTATATATATATATATATATATATATATATATATATATATATATATATATATATATATATATATGTATATATATATATACATATATACATATATATATATATATATATATATATATATATATATATATATATATATATGTATGTATAAAAAAAACACAACTTTCAGATCCCTAGACTCCAAAAATCCTATAAATAAGGTCTAATTCGTTACATAGGAAGCAACCCCTTCAGCACCCTCAAAGAACATTATTAGCACTATAAATATACACACACACACACACACACACATATATATATAAAATATATATATATATATATATATATATATATATATATATATATATATATATATATATATATATATATCTATATATATATATATATATATATATATATATATATATATATTAATATATATATATGTATATACATATATACATATGTATATATATATATATATATATATATATATATATATATGTGCTGTTTATATATATAACAGCGCTAATGGAGCGACACATGTGCGGAAGAAGCGATGCACGTTGGTCTTGAATCGCTGTAAATTGTACCCGGTCGGAACACACACAGTCCTGGGCAAATTATTCCAAAGGGATGAAGTTCTCCATATAAAAAAAAATTAGCCCGACTAGTATTTCTAGCATACACCGCTCTGGGGGGAATTAAGCAGGCTATAACCACCGAACCCTCTCCAAGATAATACTTGTAGAAAAGACCCAAGTCACCAGCCGTTCTTCTTCGATCTTGGTTTACGAAAGCCATATTCATGGTCGCTAATAATATTGAATCTTCCAAGATATTTTATAAGATGCTGATTGATAGCTTTTTTTATGACTTTCGATATTACTGAAAGCAGTGCTACTGGTCGGTAGTTGTTTGACAAGGTCTTCTTACCTATTTGGGTTTCAGCTGAACTATGGCGCATTTTCAGCAAGAAGAAAATATTCCATTCCTGTAGGATAGGTTGAAAAGTCTACAGAGAACTGCCGTTAGTTCTCAATTTTTAAGTACTATGGCAGGTATTCCGTCAGCGCCAGAAGATTTTTTGGTGTGTAGCTTCCTTAAAATACGTTTTATAATAAGCTAGCTGACGACAATATCGGACATCTTTGACTGCACTATAGGAGTTGTAGGTGGTGTTTTTACTTGGAAATCGACAGTAGAATGTGAAGCAAAAAGTTCAGCCAACAAGTTCGCTCTCTCAACAGGTGTTGTTGCAATAGGATTATATGGCCGAGCGAGAGGTGGTATAATGGATTGGCTGAAATTTTGACTAACTGAATTAGCGACTGACCAAAGGGACCTAGAATTGTTGGGGAAAGCAAGAGGTTTGTTTCCTGTTCGTTGATTGTGTGCCTCCTCCGACGATAATTTTTTTGCATCTATTCCAGTCACGAACAAAGATGTTACGATTTACGACGTTAGGATTTTCACGCTATTGTCGGTAGGCAAGATGTATAGAAGCATTTTTTTTTATGGGTCTAGCACACGTGCTACAGGGAAGTCCCTAAAGCGCTCCGTGTGCGACACGTGTGAGGAAAGCAATAGTTTCTTTGCATTTTTGGACAAACCAAGGCTTGACGTTGGAAGGGCATTTCTTCAAAAAAGAGATTTAAATGCCCATACTAGTCAAAATAACATCAACAACCTCCTTATCGCAGTCAGATGGGTCGTCGGATCGAAAACAAAGGTCTAACTAAGGGAAAGTTTGAAGATATTTCATAAGTTCTTCCCAAATCTTGAGCGGTTTTAGGCACCTCTCTGTCACTAATTGGTAGGTTACTCGATATCGAAAGCAATTTATGGTCAGAAGAACCTAACGGCGGATTTACGGTGACAGTGTAAATCTCTAAATTGGTTGGTAAAAACAGATCAAGAAGACTGGTGAACTCTCCATCTCGATCAGGGATCCATGTTGGTTCGTCAATTAGCTGAGTTAAGCCACAACTGATTGAGAATGATTTGGCTTCACGATCTTGTTCGTCGATAGTATTTGAATAGTTAAGCCAGTTGATGCTGTGGACATTAAAGTCGGCATTTGGATATTTAATTTGTAAATGATCGATGGTGTCTGCAAGATAAAAGAAAAATGTCCTAAAGTTAGTATCACTTGGTGGTCTATAGAGGCACCGGATAAACCTTAAGCCAGTTGATGCTGTGGACATTAAAGTCGCCCAGTGTGGAAATTTCGGCATCTGTATATTTAATCTGTAAATGATCGATGGTTTCTACGAGAGAAGCGAAAAGTGTTCTGAAGTTGATTGGTGGTCCAGAGAGGCAGCAGGTAAAACTTGTGGCTTGTTAAGTCGTTATTTTTAACCACATAACATCAAAGTTTCGGGGCTCCAGAGCCTCTAGAGAGTTGGCAAAAAGACAAATTCCAAATTTACGACGAAACCGGGAATAGAAGTCGTACCGAGGATAGAGAAAGCTGACTGTGCTAGTCGATGAACTAACCTTGGTTTCATAGAGAGCGAGCACATGAGGTTTATTTGATTGCAGGTGCGCTGGATTTATATTTGGGTTTAAACCTCGTATGTTGCAAAGTTCTATTTTAAAATTGTGATCTCTGCATGTTGATGCCCATGAATACGCCCACACCCGGGGATCCTTCTATATATATATATATATATATATATATATATATATATATATATATATATATATATATATATATATATATATATATATATATATATATATATATATATATATATATATATATATATATATATATATATATATATATATATATATATATATACTATATATATATATATATATATATATATATATATATATATATATATATACTATTGTACAAAATGAATCGATCCCTGTATTTCACTCCCTTCTCTTAAAGAGATATTATTCACATACTATACATTGGACGCCTACTTTCTAATATGTAATAGTGTATGTGTACTAAATTTGATATCGATTTCTTATTTAGTTCGAAAGTGTGCCTAAAATTATTATTATTTTTTAGTTTTCATTCAACATATTTTTAAGGCAAGAATATGATACAAAATTCTTTGTTCTTTGTTTGATTTGAAATAAAAGAATTTATAAAAAATGCTCATAAACCAAAAACAAATAAAAATTTTACGTGAAATTTAGTCTAATTTAATATGAAAAGGAAAATAATAAATATAAAACATAAAAGGATGTCAGAAAAGTGCGACCTAATTTAAATTTCCTGCTGTTGTCAACAAGAGCCTTTTATAAAACAGGGACTAAAATGCAAAATATGAGAGTACAAACAATAAAACTCGAGACGCATTATTTCGTTGAAGTGTCAAAGGCTGCTATTGTCGGTTGATATTAAAACCGTGTCTAAACTGTGGTGAAGTTTTTAATCTCGGCAGCAGTGCGCGCTTACCGAGTGTCTTATTAGCAATTCAAAAGGGCTAATAACAGGGAAACATGCTGCAAAATGGTGTTGATTAGGGTTCGTCAACAACATTTCTAAACGAATTTGTTTATCTGAAATTTGACTTTATTGTGGTCGATGTGTGACAAAGGACACGACATAATTTTAATTGCTTTTAGAAAGTTTACATAAAAGGGAGAGAGTAGACTTTTTAGCATAACCATGGAATTTTTTACTTAAGGTTTTGTATTTTACTTTGAGGGTTTATTCTTAAAAAATCTTATTAAGTATTTAACCAGGTAAGGAATTAGTAACAAACCAATGATATCGTTATGCCGAGAGATGATGTTTTCATACCATTAATCTCTACGGAACTAAGTGCACTTCGATATAATTTAGAGGGTAGACTATAATTAATAAAGTCATTTTAGGCAATAGGTAGTACATCCGGGAAAAAATATTTCCTTAACATTAAAAACTTGTTTGTAAATCTTGATGTTTTTAAAAAATCCGAAAATTATTTACCCAGTACTTCTCTTGCAACACGAAGGTTTAATATAAACACTATATTTGATATTCTCACACCAAAATATAACTTAATCCATACACAACAAATAAATATTTTAAATGACATGGAAAAAAAAAACACAAATCCCAGGAAGAGTTTCAAAAATATTAACAATTTGAATCCGGCATTTACTTTTATAAACCAGTGCGTTAAAATTGATAATATCACAATTTTCAGTTTCATCGACTCAAGAAACTTTGAAAAGGCATATACGATATATGCCAAGCAACCCCACTAACTTATTATCCCACCTCACTGACACCTTATATGTTAGACCAAAAATGTAAAAATAACGCAACTTTTACATTCATCTCTTCAAAGAATACTAAGAGACTGTTCTAACACGATATATAAGGAGCAACCTCTCTAACCACCCTTCTACACCTCATTAATCCCTCACCCCTCTATATGTTTTATCATAATTAAATGATAATAAAAAAATCGGCTCCCTGAAATGGATGTGAATTATTTTTTGTTCACCTTCCCACTTGAGTAGGGATTTTACCCTTTTTCATATCCTAAGAATATCGGCGAGGATGGCTTAATACCCGTCAACGTTGTCCAAGTGCCGAAACATACATTTATGTATTGCACAGCACCTTTTAGACAACGCGGTAGTGCTCCCTCGGACGTTATTACACAACCTATGTACGCGGCCAGGCAAAATATACTTAAATAAATTAATAAATTAGTATACCGACCTGCGGGATTGAACTCTCGACCTTCTGCACTGTAAGCAAGGTACTATGCTACGGAGCCACGGGATGCCACGGCCATGAATACGATATATACCAGGCAAATCCTCTAACACCCTCTTCCACACCTTTAACCCCTGATGTGTTTGATTATAAATAATTTTTGTTAAAATTTGTTCAATATTTTCTCCAGGAAAATTGTCATAATGATATAGAGAATAAACAAAATATATGGACCTCTAAACTTTTCACCTCCTTTCTCTAAAGCGATATCGTCTAAAAACTATAAGGTCTAATTCTACTTTCAATATTATGTATGTACCAGATTTAAAATCAATATCTCATTTCTTTTGTGATTTTATCGTGCCAACAAACAGAAAGGGTAAACTATTTTTTTGTAATCTATAGACCAAGAAACGTAAAAAAATGTAAAAATCTCGGATAATGATTTTTCACTAATACAATGCAATTTAATAAGGGGCGTAAAAATATTGAAAAACTATATGGAAATATAGATTCTCATCTCTATTATTTTATTTTTTATAATATAGGAATGCATTCCTATATAATTTATTATTACTAATATAGAACACAACTGTCTCTAAACGATAAGAAATTCGTTATTCGAAGAAAATAATTCTAACAACTAAAAGAACTTCGTCGATCTGAGCTTGACTGACGAGTTGTATTTGTATAGGAGTTTTTTTCGTTATATAGATATTTGTAAATAGTTATCGATACAGCAAACAACAATAGGGCAATCCAAAAATTGTTGATATTTCGATAACCACAATTATACATATTTATAAGTATCGAGATATCAATTACTATCGATATTCATCGATATATTGATAGTTATCGGCATGTCGATGGCCATCGATTTATCGATATTTGTTGATATCGATGGCTACCGATATATCGATTGAGATTATTAACTGTTTCGTAGTAAAAAAAATATATATATTTTTTATTCGAAGTAGTGCAATAAGTTTTTTGCGAAAATTTAATATAACTTTTAAGAGTAAATTAAATATTATATGACAGGGCTACATTTATATAACAGTATACACTTTAAAAAATTCTTTTAATATTTTGATTTATACAAAACGACTACTTTGCCATAGCTCTTATAATTTCAAAAATATCCAGAATGTTCTGTGACAGTATGAATAGTTACAAATTTACTTATCGGCATATTGAAAACTATCCACATGTTGACAACCCTTAGTTTATCCGGAACTACCAATAAATCTATATATGAAAATCTATCGATATATCAATAAATAACTATACTTATATCGGCAACTATCGGTAGAACGATAACTATTAACATATTGATAACTATTGATATGTCTGTAACTCTCAATATATTGTTAAATTAAATTGGTAAAAAAAAAGGTAGGTTGCCATTGCCTGACAAGATGTGTCAATAAATTGAATTAAAATAACCAAATGCCTAAATATGGAATTTCTTCAGTTTGAGTAACTAATAATTTCTTTTTACTCCTGTAATATCTTGTTGATTTTGGCTTATCAACAATGGTTCTAGAAAAATTTAAATGTCTAAAACTTGACTTAATTTTGGTTGATAGATAAAAATCTATTTTGTAAACTTTAGACAGAAGAGAAAAAGTAGACGTTGAGCACCTGTGTCCAAGGAACACGTTATATATATATATATATATATATATATATATATATATATATATATATATATATTTATATATATGTATATATATATATATATATATATATATATATATATATATGTATATTTATATATATATATATATATATATATATATATATATATATATATATATATATATATATATATATATATAAAGGGAGAGAAAGCAAAAGTTGCCGTATCTAACAAAATCCTAAGATATGAAAATAGTTGAGGAACTTGGCAAAGGGGCACAACAGATGTTCACACAATATTCATTTAGCCAATATTTCGGTCCTAGGTTGGGACCTTTATCAGGGCACGAACTGAAAAAGAGATAAAGAAGCAACCAATAAGGAAAGTTGGGCATAGAAAATTATTATTGTTAGGTTTAATTTTTAATTGTTTAATTGCAATTTTAATTTTATATTATTAATAAATTGTTGTTTAAATGCATTGTTGTTATAAAGAAATATACATATTAATATTATTACTATGACGATGTACCAAAATAAATATTGCAAGTGACTCACATGCAGTGTGCGAATTAATCTAACAAGAATGACCATAAATAACAATTGTCATAAGAAAGACCAACACTGAAATAAAACAGCCACTATTCACTAACATATTAATTTTTCAGTTCGTGCCCTGATGAAGGTCCTAACCTAGGACCGAAATATTGGCTAAATGAATATTGCGTGAACATCTGGTGTGCCCCCTTGCCGAGTTCCCCAACTATTTTCATATCTACATATAAATATATATATATATATATATATATATATATATATATATATATATATATATATATATATATATATATATATATATATATATATTGCGTTTTTTTTTAAAAGGCTTTTGTGGATAGAAACAAAAAACACACAACATTTCCTAATATCCTTTAGACATCATTTTATTTATATTTGATAAGAATTGAAAATACTTCTGAGTAGATAACCTTTATTTATTTTTTGGATAAAATTCTCTTTTAAAAAAGACTCAATACTCTAGTTTTGGTAGCATTTGTAAATATTTATAGATTTCGGACTGATGAACTTTTGAAAGGTTGATAGGTTTGGAAAGGAAAAATTCGCAGGGTCTGTATCAATAAAATAACAAGTATATATTATTAGTGAATACAAATTGAAGATAGTAACTTGTATTTATTTTACCAACCTGATGATTACTGCTAAACTTGAATTAGTACTTCTTTAGACAGTATTGGATAAAAATGCACGATTTGTTCTCATTGCTTTCAGGTAAAAAAAGTGGCAGAAACACTTTAAAACGCAGTACTGCATTTAAGATAATATCAGAATTGTTTTTAATTGATATATATATATATATATATATATATATATATATATATATATATATATATATATATATATATATAATGATATCACATTTCGTTCAGACTAACCGACGGAAATGAGTGACAAGTTATTTGTGTTCTATGTAAATTACCGAGAATTAAAAGACTCTTGATTATTAGTTACTGATATGGAGTTAAAAACTGCCCTTAAAAAGTTAGTTTCAATTTTTCCCTACTTTCCTTAGTTACCGCCATTTTTGTAGTCCATATTCCATTAGATTTTGTTTCGATATAATTTATTATTCCAGAAATACTTTTTAAAAAATGTATTTTAAGAGTAATTTCTGCATTTATTTTTAGGTCAAAATCTATAGATTAACAGAATCCAAAATATATATTTTTGGAATTTCATATTTTTGATTAATATGGGGGTGCCAAAAAAGAATTTGATTTGTGCGCTAGAATCATTAAGTTTACTAATGGCTTAATCGGTCATGTTAATCTAACTGAATAAAGAGAGTAAACTATAAATCATTAAAAATAATTCTTCAAATACTTAAAAAAAAACATTAAGTTTTAAAATGGTGTTTTTACCCTTTACTAGGTAGTACCATTTATTCATGTAATTCTATGGACATGGCATATCTTAAAGTAAGGATAAAAAATCACATTTTTTTACAAAGTAACTTTCTTTCCAGTTAAAATAATGACGTTTTTCTGGTACTCATCAAGCTCATAAAAAATTTATCTTTTATGTAATTAAATACCATTGGTTCTGATTTTGCATCTACCGTCAGATAGCATCCTGTTATCTATATTTTACTACGAATTTTATATTGCGTTTTTTTTAAAGGCTTTTGTGGATAGAAACAAAAATACACAACATTTCCTAATATCCTTTAGACAACATGTTATTTATATTTGATAAGAATTGAAAATACTTCTGAGTAGATAATCTTTATTTATTTTTTGGATAAAATTCTCTTTTAAAAAAGACTCAATACTCTAGTTTTGGTAGCATTTGTAAATATTTGTAGATTTCGGACTGATGAACTTTTGAAAGGTTGAAAGCTTTGGAAAGGAAAAATTCGCAGGGTCTGTATCAATAAAATAACACGAATATGTTATTAGTGAATACAAATTTAAGATAATAACTTGTATTTATTTTACCAACCTGATGATTACTGCTAAACTTGAATTAGTACTTCTTTAGACAGTACTGTATAAAAAAGCACGATTTGTTCTCATAATCGTTACTTTCAGGCAAAAAAAGTGACAGAAACACTTTAAAACGCAGTACTGCGTTTAAGATAATATCAGAATTGTTTTTAATTGATAGTGTACCTTTTTAATGGACGTTACTTAAATTCTAGTTCGAAAAGTTTAATCTTTTAATACCACTTTAACTTTTGTTGGTTCTATTGTGTCTTGATTTTCATAAAGAAAGCACAGTATTCAGATTTGTTTCTACTATAAAACAATAGGTTAATTTATTAGTCTACGTTGATTCCAAACAATATTGTCATATCGGCTTTTACCTGCTACGCAGTTGCTAAAAGTTGAAGTCATTGTTTGCGTTAGTCTCTATTGATTGACTGATACACCAAAAGTTACCCAGAACGTCACGACCTTAATAACGCCAGACGTAGATATATGTTCATTTAATTTTTGAGTTATCTGTAACCTGCCTTTTGTTTGTCATTTGATTATTACTATAGATATATATATATATGAAGTTCTGTTGCAATTGTCATTATTTATTTTATCGATAAACGCTGCTACTCCTGACAACGTTTAAATTTTTTTTTGTCCTGAAACTTTTGCATCATATCTTTTGGACATTGACGTTAGTTTCAAATATTTAACACGTATTATTTACTACCATGGTTTCCACTATTAGAAATTTGCTAGAAGTATTTAAATGACCTACGAGTACGTCACGAAAAAGTAAAAAAAAACTCTATTATAAAACTGAGTTATAGATTTATATGTGAAAATGTTTTAAGAAATTTAGTAGTTGGTTAATCCCACTTATGCCTCAATTACTAAATTTTGCTTTGGCTCTTTCAAGGACATTTGTTTAATTTATTAACCCTGCATGCATACAAAAAATCACACGCATGCGTAACTGTCTTGCAATTAAAAAAAATTAAGCAAAAATAGTTAAAGGAATATATAACTTTTTTATTTTCTTAAGGAAATACATATATAATAGATTAGGATATATACATATATATTTTAGTTTTGTAAATAAGCAAATAGAAGCACAAAATAACACAAACCACAGATGCCGACGTTCACGGTGTTTCTAGAGATACAAGAAAAAAACTTCTCTCGTCTTTCGAGATAAAAACATTCTGGTTTTTCCATCTCGTACGCAGTCTTTGACAGAATATCAAATAGGGTGATACACTTTCATCTAAGTTATTCACAATAGTCCTCGAATATGCCTTCAAACAGATAAATTGGGAACATCATCGGGTGTGGTCATTGATGGAGAAAGACTCAATAATCTCCATTTTGCGGACGATATTGTCCCTATAGCAAACCACCTCGAAGAAGCCAAAAATTTACTCCAAGAGTTACAGAATGCAGCAAACAAGGTTTGAATAGACATAAGTTTTACCAAAACTAAGATGATAAATAACATGGTACCAAGTGCACCAATACAACTCCGAAATACAAATGTAGAAATAGTACATAAATATATGTATCTGTGCCATAAAGTACGCATCAGCAAAGACAACCAAAAACCTGGGCTGTCTAGAAGAATTATTCTGGGCTGGGCAGCCTATGGAAAGAAGATAGATGAATAGAGATATTCCGATAAGCTTGATGCGAAAAACATTCAATTAATGTATCATACCAGTTTTGTCATATGGCAGATGCTTTAACCCTCACTAAATCATCCATAAGGAAATTACAACTAACAAAAGGAACATGGAAAGGTTAATCCTTGGGTTGAGTCTTAGAGACCAGGTGAAGAACGAAGAGATACGCAGAAGAATGCGAGTAAACAACGTCGTAGAGCATATTTCACGATCGAAATGGCTTGACATATTGCCAAAATGATGGATGATTGTTAGACGAAAAAGGTCCTTGAATGGAGGCCAAGGGCCGACATACGCAGCAGAGGCAGACCCCCTACCAGATGGAGAATTTGAAAAGAGTTGAGACAAACTAGATTGCGACTGCCAACAACAGAATATTCTGGGGATATACTAGCATTTGTTTTTGTTCGTTTTATCTCACTTCGGAAAGAATTTAAGACTATCTCTTTATTGTGCCATTTTCGCGAGTCTAAGTGGCTCCTACAAAATTTTATGCTTTACATTCAGTTTTTTTTTATGGGTCTAGCACACGTGCTGCAGGAAAGTCCCTAAAGCGCTACAGGAGCGACACGTGTGCGGAAAAAGCGATTCACGTTGTTCTTGAATCGCTGTAAATTGTACACGGTGGGAAACATAGTCCTGGGTAAGCCAAAGGGATGATGTTCTCCATATAAAAGACTGCTTGAAAAGCGTTGTACGAGGAGTAACAAGCTGTACCTCATATGGATGTGAAGTATCAGCGCGACGTGTACTTCTAACATGCACCGCTCTGGGAGGAATTAAGCGGGCTACATCCTTCGAACACTCTCCATGAAAATACTTTCGTTACAGAATTTTCTTTTAAATAATGATCAATATCACCGAAATTAAGATAGGAACACACACACACACACACACATATATATATATATATATATATATATATATATATATATATATATATATATATATATATATATATATATATATGTATATATAATATATATATATATATATATATATATATATATATATATATATATATATATATATATATATACTGCGTATCTCTTCGTTCTTCACCTGATCTCTAAGACTCAACCCAAGAATTGATCTTTCCATGTTCCTTTTGTCAATTGTAATTTCCTTATGGATGATTTAGTGAGGGTTAAAGTATCTGCCATGACAGAACTGGTATGATGCATTAATTGAATGTTTTTCGCATGAAGCTTATCGGAATATCTCTATTCATCTATCTTCTTTCCATAGGCTGCCCAGCCCAGAATAATTCTTCTAGACAGCCCAGGTTTTTGGTTGTCTTTGCTGATGCGTACTTTATGGCACAGATACATATATTTATGTACTATTTCTATATTTACATTTCCGAGTTGTATTGGTGCACTTGGTACCATGTTATTTATCATTTTAGTTTTGGTAAAATTAGTAGTTCTTCTCTGTTGTTCGTTACTCTGCCACTTTTATTTTTCAGTTTAAAGATTTCTTTTCGCACGATGGTGAATTTCCTTTTCGTGATTTTCATGCTTTTATTTTTTTCAATTGTTTACGTTATTTCCTCGTTTTTTATATTTCCTTAGATCTTTCTTTACGGCGTTTGAAATTTCCTTGTTTATTTCTCTAATAATATCTTAACTTGTGTTTTTTGTCAGACTGTGCTCTTTTACATTTGGTGGACAGAGTTTTTCTTGTGCATCCATTATTGCTTCTGTTATTAAGAGGTTTAGCTTGTTAATATCATTTGTCGTTGATATGTTCTGTAAAGTTCTAATTATATATATATATATATATATATATATATATATATATATATATATATATATATATATATATATATATATATATATATATATATATATATATATATATATATATATATATATATATATATATATATGTATACATATACATATAAGTATATATATAAATGTATATATATATATATATATATATATATATATATATATATATATATATATATATATATATATATATATATATATATATATATATGTATATATACATCTCTCTAGCTGAGAGAACGCTTTAAAATATTTTATTTAAATACTAAACAACTGATTGAATAATTTCTACTGATTGATCACTCACTGCCTACAAATAATTTTATTTAAATCAGTGAAAATGTCTGCAATATACGCCTGGCGAATGACATTGTAGTACCTCGGGTGGCATGTAGTTTGCAGGTTTTGACTCTCTCTTGACACTGCAGCTTCGTGAGTATATCCCTGTCAAAAACAAAGCGTAGTACATTAGTGCATACATTTTGGCTCTGTAAGGTTATTAAAAAATTTTAAATCAACCAGAACAAAAATACGAATAATTAAAGAACTCCAACAGAAATACTAACCTATTCAACTTTCGAAAAGATGATTAGTATGAAACAAACCTCACTAAAACTGGATGTATAACAATTTAACAACAGATAAACATTAAAGAAATAAAACAGAATGTAAAATTCAAGTTTTTTGTTAATCATAGTTTGATATGCCAAAGACTGCTTACTACATGGAAAAACCAGAATGTTTTTATCTCGAAAGACGAGAGAAGTTTTTTTCTTGTATCTCTAGAAACACCGTGAACGTCGGCATCTGTGGTCGGTGTTATTTTATGCTTCTATTTGCTTATTTACAAAACTAAAATATATATGTACACGTATATATCCTAATCTATTATATATTTCCTTAAGAAAATAAAAAAGTTATATATTTCTTTAACTATTTTTGCTTAATTTTTTTTAATTGCAAGACAGTTACGCATTCGTGTGATTTTTTGTATGGATGCAGGATTAATGAATTAAACAAATGTCCTTGAAAGAGCCAAAGCAAAATTTAGTAATTGAGGCATAAATGGGATTAACCAACTATTAAATTTCTTAAAACATTTTCACATATAAATCTATAACTCAGTTTTATAATAGAGTTTTTTTACTTTTTCGTGACGTACTCGTAGGTCATTTAAATACTTCTAGCAAATTTATAATAGTGGAAACTATGGTAGCAAATAATACGTGTTAAATATTTGAAACTAACGTCAATGCCCAAAAGATATGATGCAAAATTTCAGGACCAAAAAAAATTAAAACGTTTTCAGGAGTAGCAGCGTTTATCTATTCAATAAGTAATGACAATTGCAACAGAACTTCATATATATCCATAGTAATAATCACATGACAAACAAAAGGCAGGTTACAGATAACTCAAAAATTAAATGAACATATATCTACGTCTGGCGTTATTAAGGTCGTGACGTTCTGGGTAACTTTTGGTGTATCAATCAGTCAATCAATAGAGACTAACGCGTACAATGACTTCAACTTTTAGCAACTGCGTAGCAGGTAAAAGCCGAATTGACAATATTGTTTGGAATCAACGTAGACTAATAAATTAACCTATTGTATTATAGTAGAAACAAATCTGAATACATATATATATATATATATATATATATATATATATATATATATATATATATATATATATATATATATATATATATATATATACATATATATATATATATATATATATATATATATATATATATATATATATATGTATCCACTTCTTTATTTTTCTATCTTTAAGTTTTATCCCGATCATCTGTCTTTCGTGTGCTCTCTGGGTCCGAGCTGGTTTTTGTATATGGGCTTTATTCTGTATCCAAGTTTCAGTGCCATATGTAATTGCGGGCAGGATGCACTGATCGTAAACTTTGGCCTTTAACTCATTTGGGATGGCTTTATCTTTAAATATATAACTTAATTTCCCGCATGCGCACCATCCAAGCTTGATCCTTCTTGAAATTTCATCCGAACCGCTGTCTCTCGTGGTAGTAATTTTTAACCCCAGATATATATAATCCTTAACAATCTCCAAAGCTGTTCCTTCTAAATTAATAACTATGTTGTTGTTAGTGTTGATTAAAATTTTTTTCTTACTTTTATTCATCTTATAACCAATTTTTGGCGATATTACGCCAATAAGTGGCAGGCCATAAGGGTACTTACATGCAAATCACGCCACCAACTGCGTAATGTTACCGCTGTGTATTATCGTCCAATTTAAAACTATTGCTACAGCCAGAAAACTATTAAGCAAGCGACCCGTGTCAAGCTTTCAGACTGCTGCAATTGTTTTAAATAGGATGACGACTTTAAGCGAAGGCGCGCCGTCACTTAGTAGCACGACAGAATAGTTGAGTGAAACTGCACCTAGTGGACTGTCTTTCTTCTAATTAAATATTATTACCATTCTTATTATGACTATTATCATCTTCTTTTTTCTCAGTATGCTGATTTATTCCTAGATTTACGGACTTAAAATCAAAGCGACTAGGGTTTATGTTTATTCTGTTAACTATTATCTTCTAAAAATTTTCTAACAATGTTACAGGTGCTAGGGATTACTGATTTATGGATTTTTATATAAATATTTATATAAATATTCGTTGATAGTGCCATTTGAATCAATTCATCGTGTAGTGTTCATGGGACTATCCCTGCTGCAGATACAATGACCAGCAGGACATACAGAGTTTATTCGCCACTGTTTTTTTATTTCGATCATGAGATCTCCGTACTTTCGAACTTTTTCATTATAGACTGTTTGTAAATTAGTAGATTCAGGGAATGAAATATCTATGACGAACGCTTTACTTCGGCATTTATCAATTAGTATTATATTTGGTCTATTGTGCAAAATGGTTTTGTTAGTAATTATTGTTCAATCCTCGTACATTTTAGACTCTCCGTTTTCTACTATCTTTTTTGGAGTATATTTATAATGGGGAGCTCGTTCTGGTCTTAGAGAGTACTTGAATACTGGAGCTTTATGTATGATTTTAGCAGCATTATCATGCCTCAACTTCTATTCAGTACTAACTAAATATGGGCGTCATACACGTTAACCATGCCTTCGGCATAGCCTTGTCGACATTTGGCAAATTGAATTTCTGAGTGCATCTCTCGTGAAGTGACTTCTGTAACTAAGATGTATGCTTCTTATCGTTTGGTACAACCTGAAATTCCATCTTGGTTGACAAGTCAAGCGGGGAGTATCTCTTATTTGCTATCTATATTTTTTAAAATTATTCATTTGACGTTTTACTCTAAGTATTTTAAATATTCCTTGTAACCATTCGTCTTTTTTTTTAAGAAAATATTCTGCTTTTTAAAACGCTTCTGTCCACTTTTTCTTGAATTGTAATTTGCTCACCACAATATTCATCTTGCTATACACTGAAACTTTCAATATATATCAATTTTTCTTTAAAATTTGGCAAATCTTCTTCTTGCATTTTATCAAAAAGTAGTCTACACCTTACTATTTGAGTACCTGAAGTACCTTCGGATCCTAGAACAAAATAGAAACTGTATAAATTAAAAAAATGAATAAATACAAAATACCACATGGTTTTCACCGTTTAATTTAAAGAAGAACCTCGATTTCACGGGAAATCATGGCTAATATTGATAGATTTGATCAGTGCAAATATTCTTTTTCTATTAAAACCAATAAAATCACTGGGACGCAACGTGAAGTACAACAAATACCTTTTTAAATACCAAAAAACTGGTTTTCATATAACAATTTCGAGTAACATTTTCTGACTTCAAAACATTACTAATTATTAAAAAAAAAACATAAAAATGGTCATTATGTATGCGCTCTTACCTGTAGTATTCAAATCCATCACAATTTTCTTCAAGATAAACTCCAAAAAAGAAAAATCATTTTTTGAAATAACTGTTTTGTAACGAATGCCGAGAAGAGAAACGAACACTTATAGGGACGATCAAATTCCGACTAAGACTCCGGCGGGCGCGCTATCAAATGGGTAACGGGAGGGATCGCCTATTGTTCTATGCTTATTCAACATTGTTAGGTAACCAATTTTTTCTACCTGGGACAAGTTTTAGGAAATCGCCTAAAACACTGAAATAGCCGCGCTATAAACCTTAATATCACCTATATACAATAAGTGTGAAATACTGTAGTTATCACGTTTTTCAATAAGATATCCATTATTTGTACTATTTAGGATGCTGGATAGTGGGTTAAGCGCTAAACAGAACCATAATAGGCTTAACAAATCTTCCTGAAAGATGCCCCTTTATATTTAAATAGAAACCTTGTTGTCCTTTCCCCTGTTTGTTGTTGTTATTAAGGATGTTTGCCATCGACTGAGTGTGTTTTAAGAAACGAATAATGGCGGGGCTGATTTTGTAGATATCGAATATTTTAATCAGCCACTTATGTGGAACAGAATGAAACATCCCTGAGAACCGTTAATACATGCTTTTTGTTGTATGTAGATTAATTCGCTAATACAAGCCGTTAGTATTTTGTAAATAGTTGGAAAGCATGTGATCGGTTATAATTAGGTGGATTTTTGAGGTCACCTGTTTTTGCTAACAAAATTTGTTAAACACTGAGTGAGAAAACGGGGCATTACACTTGGTTCTTCCTTAAATTCATTGAAGGACAAAGCCCGTGTTTCATGTAAAATTGAAAATTTTTTCAGCCAGTAGTTATGTATGTGATAATTTCCTGACGCTTTCCAATTGGGAGTGTTATTTATTATCGTTGTTAGTTTTTTTTCGCTTAATTCATTTGTGTTGCATAATCTTTACGTACTACAATCTTTCTTTTTCTATCCAACTGGCTTTTTTATTGTATCCAACTTCTTGTGACCATATCTCTGCCTAGTACTTTTTGACGTCTTCAGATTCTGATCCATTATTTATCTGTGTCACATTTTCCGTTGAGTTTTCTATAAAATTAGCCTTCTCAGATGAAATAATTTGTTTTCTTGACGTCTTTGGATGGTCTCTCTCTAACTTCTCAGCCTTTTAAACATGGCGGTCAATTTTTGTTTTAAGGTGTCAAAGTTTTTTTTTTATCTTTCACCTTCCCGTCTGAGTAGGGATTTTAGCCTTTTTGATCCTCGGATGTCGTAATACTCCTCAACGTTGCCCAAGTGACGAAACATACATTTTTTGTATTTCACAGCACCTTTTAGACAACGCGGTACGTGGCCAGGCCAAATATATTTAAATAAATTAATAAGTATACCAACTGGCGAGGCGGGATTAAACCTTTGACCTTCTGCGCCGTAAGCAATGTACTACGCCACGGAGCCACGGGCGGCCAAGTGTTCGTCGATGGTGTTATTAGTCTCTTCATATATAGAATGACTTCTACATTTTTTCAGAAAACAACAGTCTCCTTCAATCTGATCGATCTATTGCCCTGTTGGTACTGCGTTAATCGGTTTACTTTGCGTCTGAAATTTTCAATTTTGTCCCCTAATCTCTTTTTTGAGACTCTCTGCTGATTTTCCTCATTACAGCATATTTTTGCGCCTTTTTTATTGCACTCACTAAAGACGCAGAGTGATAGATAGTGTAGATCCCTAAATGTGTCCACATTTTAGGCAAATGTAAGTAACAGCCGAATAACTCTTGCAACCGTAGATGCAACTTTCTTAGTGTGGTTTGTCCCGGAATCTGGGCTCTATGTACTGAGCTTTTGTATTGGATATATGTTTCCTGGAGTTTATTGTCCTAATTGTAAGAAGTGTAGTGTGAATGTTGTTGCTGTAAGGCCTGTGGCTGACATGACGAGTGGAACAATGATGAATTCTTACTTCCATGGCCTTTTTACGTGCTTTGGTTTGGCTCTGGTGGTTGTGTTTGTCCCGCATCTGTGTTGGTTGTGTTTAGGATTGATTTCGGTGGGTCCAGGCGGCGAGTAATTTTTTTCTTAGCGATTTCTTTGTCAGGTTTTGTGATTTTGTTATAGCAAACGCATGACGTATTCATTGGTTTCTGTGGTGCAAATCATGCGTTGTTTTGATTTTTCCGCCTTGGTAGGTGTCAGCTTACTCGCCGGTACACTTAGAGCTTATCATTATTATTTTTGTTTTCTTCTTTCTCCCATTTGGTTACTGTGGTTCCGTTTTCGGCTGACAAGCCCAACCACTATTACCCTGATGTATTAGGGAATAACCTGAAAATGTTAAATGTTTTCAAAATAACTGACTTCTGAAAGTTTCTATATATGTTTGTATTGAGCCTTGATTGAACTAAGTGTGGTGCGAATGTTGTTGGTGTGCGGCCTGTGACTGATATGACGAGGGGGACGATGATGACTTTTTCTTGTTTCCGTAGCCTTTTTTTCTGTTGCAAGGTCTATGTAGTTGGAGATTTTTTCCGTATATTGTGTTTGGCTGTTTGTGTCGTTTGGGACAGCTGCGGCAATTAAATAGGTGATTTTTTTCTTTTTTGTTTTGGAAAGTAATATCGGGTCTATTGGCTGTTTTATCTGCATGGATGCTGATGTCCCAGTAGAGCTTGTAATCGTTATTTTCAAGTAAGGATGTTGGGTTCTATTTGTAGTATGGATCTCGGTTTTCTCTGAGTTTGTATGTTGTGGCTAGTGCTTGGTGAACTACTTTTATCGCTGAGTTCCAGCTGTTCCAGCTATTATTTTACCTCGCTTGTTATGTGTTCAATCGTTTTTTTATGCTAGTGGCATTTCCTGCATCTGTCTTCTGTAATAGTTGAGTCTTTGATGATATGTTTTTGGTAGTTCTGGTTTATATGACTTTCTCCTGGATGGCAAGTAAGGAGCCTTCTGTTTCAAGGAACAACTGCTTATTCTGTAACCAGGTGTATGATTGTTTTTTATTTATGTGATCTTGTTCTGTTGCTTTTTCTTATCAGATTTTTATCTTTTCCTATTATGATTGCATGTGACTGTATGTGTTTGTTGGGTGGTCTGTTTGGGATAAGTCGAGAGGTGTGTAGTTTTTTTTTTTTGCGGAGTCTTGCTGCATATACGGCTAGTTTCTGCTTTAGGGTATCAAGGATTTTTGGCAGAGTTCGGTTGAGAGATTTTGATTTGATGTTGTCTACACCCTATTGACACGGTTTGAACTGGTTAAGATGTCCTAGATCTCTTCTGATGTTGTTGATTTTGTTTTCTATTCTTATCTCTTCTGATGTTGTTGATTTTGTTTTCTATTCTTATATGCCATTTCAATTTTGGTTTTGTGCTGCTGGGGCTTCTTTGTCTTTTCGGGAGTTTTTTTTATTGTTTTATGTTAATCTGATGATTGCTACTACGTATATTATTGTGTGAATGTCTTAGATTGTGCTTAAGTCTGTCATCATGTGTTTGTTGATTGCGTTGAGAATTGGTTGTGTGTTCTGTTGTGAAGATTAACCAAGGAATGGGATCTCTTGTTGTGGGCGGTGCTTGACTATTGAGCTAGATGTGACGCCATTTCTGCTTTGAGCGTTTGTATTAGAGGTGATTTGAGGTGAGATTGTGTAAATATTATTGAAAGTGGTGAGTGATTGATTTTCTTGTCTGTGATATGGTGTTGAGCGTTTAATTGTCTTTTGAGTTATACTCCTGCTGGGTAGTGGGTCTTGTTGTGAGTATTCTTGTGTTTGGCTGGGTTGACGGTGTGTATGGGATTAGTTCGGTATCTGCTTTATTGTTTTTCTTGTTGGATTGATCTATGTTGATTCAGGTGATTTTTGCTTTTTGGTATTGTAAGGTAATATTGGGTCTGTTGGCTGTTTTATCTGTATGGAAGCTGATGCTTGTAGTAGAGCTTGTAATCTTTGTTTTCAAGTATGGATGTTGGTGTGTTGTGTTGTAGTTGGGATTTGTGTTTTCTATGAACTTGTATGTTGTGGATATTATTTTACATCCGCTTGTTATGTGTTTAAGAAGAATTTTCTAAGTGCTTCTATTTGCTTTGTGTGAAGTAATTTTATATCTATTATTCCTCTGCATACTTCTTCTCTCTTTATGGTGAGTCTTTTTTTGCATTTGGCTGTAATTTCCTGTATTTAGTGAGGATATGAATGTTTTTCATATCTGTATGTGACCATTTGATGATACCAAATGAATATGTGAGGAAAGGTATAGCGAACGTGTTGATGGCTTTAGTGAGATTTTTGGAGTTGGCTTTTGTTTCAATAAGTTTCGTGAGTCTGTTTTTGAATGCGGTTTTGAGCTTTGTTTTCAGGTGAGTGTTGTTATTATTCCAAAAGTTCTTCTTTCTCACATTTGATCAATGTGGTTCCATGTTTGGCTGACGGGCCAAAACCAAGTCAGCACAAACGCTATTACCATTCCGTATTAAGGAATGACCTGACAATGTTACATGTTTTCAAAATCACTGACTTCTAAATGTTTCTGTGTATGTCTGTGTTGAGTCCCAATTGCACTAAATGTGGTGTGAATGTTATTGGTGTAAGGCCTGTGGCTGATATAATGAGGGGGACAATGATGACTTTTTCCTGTCTCCATAACCTTTTTATTTCCGTTTGCAAGGTCTGTGTATTTGGAAATTTTTTCTGTGTATTTCGCTTGGATGTTTGTGTCGTTGGGGACAGCTATGTCAATGAGATAGGTGACTTTTCCTTTTTTGCATTGAAAAGTAATATCGGGTCTATTGGCGGAATTCTTATTATTATCATTATTATGATTGTTATTATCATTGTTGTGGCATAAAACTCCAAAATAATTTTTTTGTAAAAAAATAGTGCATAAAATTGCGTACTTAAAAAAATGTAACTCCTCAGCTGTAGCAGTAAAACAGTAATTTCCTATTCTTTTTAGCTCTAATTAGGTTCAAGTTATATAAATAAATATTTTACATGATTCGTCAATTTAATTTGTCCTTTAAAGATTACACTGGTCAAAATTGTTTTTTTTAACACGAAACTTACATTGCCCACAAGCCATATTTAGTTACCCTCATTATAAAACTGCTGTAAGTTTTGATTGAAAACTATCAGTTTTTTATTTTGAGAAATCAGTTTGACAAAATCGCCAGTGTTTACATTTATGACATGAAGTTATTGTGATTAAACGACTATTGGACGGAAAAAATTCTAATTTTAATTTTATTTTATGTCTCTGTAATTTTATTAAAAACGTGTTTAAATCACACAGATATTTCTTGTTAAGTATTATAGAGAAATAACTTTTAAAAATTAATGGAGAAATTTTACATATTTAATTAAAAAGTGATATCTTGATTATTGTGGTTTTTCTGTTAGGCATCAGGACAAATCTTGGATCTTACATATCTGCCGTATTACCTGGGTTAGCCTTTTAACAGGATAGGCTAAAAGGTCTCGACATATGTGCATTGCTGCGCTAATCATTTGGATATATCCTAAAGATTATGTAAGCGCACTTTTGCTGAATTATCATAATAAGTCGAAACGTATCATTAAATATCCAGACCTACTGTCTGCGAAAAGACAGTCCTTCATCATGCTGAATTACCTCTGTCACCTAGATCAACTCCTATATCTATAGAAACCGAAGCACTGTTGATCACTCCTAGTCAAGACGATGAAACGTATAAATATGTTCTCAAATACAAAAATTTTTGAAAGATAACATGCTTAAGCCAAATTTAAATCTTCTTTAGTCTGGAACTGTTTCGGTAATGTCATTAAAAACTTTTTAGGCCACCATATGGCAAAAAATTATAAAGATCTAAGTAATGAAAGTTCATTACTTAGATCTTTATAAGAAAGTTCATTACTTAGATCTTTAAAAGTAACATCTAACTTGGGGTGGTGTGTATCGTTAAAAATATTTTTTCTGGATTAGCATCTAGAATACTTTCCCGAAATTCTAGGTGTCGTTAGCGACAAACATGGCGAAAAATTGCACCAAGGCATACATTCTGAGAAAATTGAGAAATGACACCAAGGAAAATGGAGCTCTAGCAGGCTATTGTTGGAAACTTAAAGGAGACCTACATCTCAAATGTCAAGGGAATCGTAAAATGTAAAATATTTTATTTTATACCCTAATTGTCGAGCTCAAATTAGTTTTTTACTCTCTTATTGGAAAAAATAAAATTTCATGTTACAAAAAAACTTGCGCGTTACAATCTTTTTAATGGTATTTTGTTTTTAAGAACATCTAACATACTAAAATTTGGTATAAATTTCTGTCCCAGAAGAAAAGTTGAAATTTTGCAATATGATTTTTGAAATTTTTGTAAAATAATAAAATACGTTCAATACTACTAACAGAATAAAACTAACAATGCAATGTGGAAGCAAATAATGAACAGTCCAAGTAGCTTTCTTCTATACAGATTTAGCTAAGCCAGCAAGCGACGCAAAACAGCATTCATCTGTGGAAGCTATAGTATATGATCTGGTTTTAATTTAATTAATAAGCTAAGCAATGTACAGAACGAAATGCATATAATAAACGATTTGTATGCCCGAAACAGCCTTGTTTGTGAACTTTTAAATGCACAAGCGAGATCGATAATAAGAACGAACGTTAATTGGCATTTAAGGGCTGTTATAAATCAGCAAGCGTATTAAACTTACGTAATTTCTAATTTATATACACGAGGTGTCCCGTTTTACGGAAGTAATTCTGTTATAGTGACGATATAATATCAAGCGATCTATCTCACAAAAGGCAAGATATACTTCGTAAAAGCCCCTCAGTCTGTTTAGGTGAAAGAAAGGTGTCTAGGAACGAAAAATTTACTAACCCGTTACCGTTATATATATATATATATATATATATATATATATATATATATATATATATATATGTATATATATATATATATATATATATATATATATATATATATATATATATATATATATATATATATATATATATATGTGTATGTATATATATATATATATATATATATATATATATATATATATATATATATATATATATATATATGTGTATGTATATATATATATATATATATATATATATATATATATATATATATATATATATATATATATATATATTTATGTATAATAATGAATATATTTTCAATTTCTTGGACTTTATGGTTCTTTTGTTTTAAGCATAGAGAAATTACATCATGTTTCTAGTTTGAACTTTATTGAAAACGTTTCTCCTAATTTGTAGGCTTCTTCAGTTCATCTAAAAATTGAGAATTTTCAATCATTGTACATTTTCCCCCTTCTTTACTTTTCTTTATGACTTTAAATTTTGATTTTACAGCACTGTTTTGGATATTCAGTAGGATGCACAATTTTTTAGTTATAAATACGAGGCTGGTTTGAAAAGTCCGTGCAAAAATAAGAACTACTTATGTGTTTAGGGTAAACCTTTTTTATTTTTCGACATAGTCTCCTTTTAGGCTTATGCACTTCGTCCAACGATGTTCTAGTTTGTTGATCCCTTCCGAATAATAGGATTTGTCCAAGTCTGCAAAATATTCATTAGTGTCTGCAATCACCTCCTCGTTTGAATAAAATCTTTGTCCCGCCAGCCATTTCTTCAAATTGGGGAACAAATAGTAGTCCGAGGGAGCCAAGTCTGGAGAATAGGGGGGATGTGAAACGAGTTGGAATCTATTTTCATTAATTTTGCGACCACAACTGCTGAGGTGTGTGCTGGTGCGTTGTCGTGATGGAAAAGGACTTTCTTGTGGGCCAATCGCGGGCGTTTTTCTTGCAGCTTGGTTTTCAAACGGTCCAATAACGATGAATAATATTCACCTGTAATAGTTTTACCCTTTTCCAGATAGTCGATGAGGATTATCCCTTGCGAATCCCAAAAGACAGTCGCCATAACCTTTCCGGCCGAAGGAACGGTCTTCGCCTTTTTTGGTGCAGATTCCCCCTTGGTAACCCATTGTTTAGATTGTTGTTTGGTCTCAGGAGTATAGTAATGTATCCATGTTTCATCCACAGTGACGAAACGACGCTTAAAGTCCTCCGGATTCTTCTGGAACAGCTGCAAATCATCCTTGCAACACTTTACACGATTCCGTTTTTGGTCAAGCGTGAGCAATCGCGGCACCCATCTTGCGGATAGCTTTCTCATGTCCAAATGTTTATGCAAAATATTATGTACCCGTTCAGTCGAGATGCCCACAGCACTAGCAATCTCACGCACCTTAACTCTTCTGTCATCCATCACCACATCATGGATTTGATCAATGATTTCTGGAGTCGTAACCTCCACAGGCCGTCCAGAACGTTCGGCGTCACTTATAAACTGTTCTAATCGAAGGTGCAGAGTCACCATAATGTTTATCAAGCTTCTCTTTAGTCTTCTGAGGCGTTTTGCCTTTCATAAAGTAATGTTTAATCACCACACGAAATTCTTTTTCGTCCATTTCTTGAAAATCACTCGACTTCCTTGATTCACATGAATGCCAAACACAAAGAAATAGACCAATATGGCTGAAACTTGGGGTGCGTTCATTCAAGAGATGCTACTAACTAAACATGACCTCGATACGCGCCGGTGGTGCCATCTCTCGGACTTTGCACGGACTTTTCAAACCAGCCTCGTATATAAAATTCTTAAACTTAAATCATTTCATGAATTGATCTTTTAAAATAATTTGATTCTTTTTTTAGGATTCTTGTGTTTTTAAAATCAAAAAAGTGTTTAGTTTTTTGAATGTGTTTTGATAGAGCTGTTGGGTTATTCTTATCATACTTATGGTCATTCTGTTTAGTTTCTAAGTGTTGTTTAGTCATGCCGATATAACAGCCGTTGCAGTTTTGACAAGGAATGGAATATACCAAGTTTGATTGTTTCAGTAGGGGTGTTTTGGATTTTAGGGGGGTAAAAAGGTGTTTTAGTGAGTTATGTGTTTTGTGGCAAACAGATAAATTAAGTCTTTTGATGACTGCTTTAATTTTTTCTGAAAGTCCTTAAATATATGACATGGATATATATGTTGTAGCTGTTCTTTGTTTCGGTTGTTTATCTAGAGTAGTATATAATTTGTGAATTCTGGTTTTAAAACTTTGTTTATTGGAATAACCGGATAAATGTTGTTGGTTAAGATAGTTTTTATTTTTCTATTATTTCTGCTCTGTATTTAGGACTTGTTACTTTTAAGTCTCTGTCAATTAAATTTATAACAGTATTTTTCTTAAATTTAAAGAGGATGATGTGAATGGTAGTTTAGATATTCTCCAGAACTTGTTGGTTTTGTGCAACATTTGCTATTTATTTTGCTATTTTCTCTTATTAGAGTTAGATCAAGGCAGTTTATGGCGTTGTTTTGTTCTGTTTCGATGGAGAATTGTAATTTTTTATTGAATTGGTTGAAGGCTTTAACTGTGTTTTCTATTTGGTCTTCTTGTAGGGCTAGAATGCAATCATCTACGTATCTTTTGAAGAAAATAGGTTTGATGTTTAAGCTATCAATAACATTTCCCTTCAACTACTCCAATGCCAGCTGGACAACGGTAACAGAAATAGGAGCCCCCATTGCACAACCTTCCATTTGAAGGTAGAATGAGTTTTGGTACTGAAAGAAGTTGTTTTTAAAGATTATATTTATGGCGGTTAAGAATTCTTCTTATGGTAGGCAGGTGTGTTTTGTAAGTTTGTATATAAGGACACGACATCGAGAGATATGAGTTTACTTTCCTTGGGCATGTGTATACTATTTATAAAATTTTAAAACTCGACAGAATTTGTTATATAAAAAACGTTTTTTCCAGTAACTTTAGACAGAATATTAGGGAGGAATTTGGAGATATTGTAGAATGGGGACTGTATATTCCATATTGATATATTCAATTCCTTGTCAAAACTGCAACGGCTGTTATATCGGCATGACAAAACAACACCTAGAAACTAGACTGATTGGCTATAAGTATGATAAGAATAACCAAACAGCTCTAACAAAACACATTCAACAAACCAAACACTCTTTTGATTTTAAAAACACAAGAATCCTAAAAAAAGAATCAAATTATTTTAAAAGATCAATCTATGAAATGATTTGTATTAATAAAGAGAGAAACAACAAAAACGAAAAAAGCAACGTTAAGTGTCTAAGTCATATTTATTTCGGACTCTTCTCATAGAAATAAATAAATGAAAAAAGAAAAAAAAATAAAAAAAAAAACATAAACAAACCAAAGAATGATTTTCGTTTCCCTATACATGTCTAAAGTTATTTTAAAAAAATGTGACCATCCTAGTAGTATTTTTTAAAGAACGTTAAGTGTGCCTTCGTTTCAAGCCACAAATGTAAGTTTTTTTTTTATGTATATTTTGGATGTATTTTTATTATTTCACTTTTTACATTGTATTATAAGTTTAAGAATTTTATATATTCATAAATAAAAAAATTGTGCATCCTACTAAATATTCAAAACAGTCTTGTAAAATCAAAATTTAAAGTCATAAAGAAAAGTGAAAAAGGGGGGGAAAATGTACAATGATTGAAAATTCTGAACTGAAGAAGCCTACAAATTAGGCGAAACGTTTTCAATAAACTTCAATCTAGAAACATGATGTAATTTCTCTATCCTTAAAACAAGAGAACCATAAAACCCAAGAAATTGATATATATATATATATATATATATATATATATATATATATATATATATATATATATATATATATATATATATATATATATATATATATATATATATATATATATATATATATATATATATATCTACTCTTCTCATAATAACTCAATAGAAATAAATAAATGAAGAAAAAAAAAAATAATAAAAAAAAACATAAACAAACCAAAGAATGATTTTCGTTTCCCTATACATGTCTAAAGTTATTTTAAAAAATGTGACCGTCCTAGTAGTATTTTTTAAAGAACGCTAAGTGTGCCTTCGTTTCAAGCCACAAATGTAAGTTTTTTTTATGTATATTTTGGATGTATTTTTATTATTCACTTTATACATTGTATTATAAGTTTAAGAATTTTATATATTCATAAATAAAAAATTGTGCATCCTACTAAATATCCAAAAACAGTCCTGCAAAAAGTGAAAAAGGGAGGAAAATGTAAATGGATGAGATTCCATTGAAACGTCAGGGAGACAGTCCATCAAGGAACTTTAAGCTAACACAGGATACCCGAAAAACCACTACTACATTTCACAGCCTTGAGAACATTCGTCAATATATATATATATATATATATATATATATATATATATATATATATATATATATATATATATATATATTTATATATATATATATATATATATATATAACAAATAAAGAGAGAGAAAGCAAAAGTTGCCGTATCTAACAAAATCCTAAGTTATGAAACTAGTTGGGGAACTCGGCAAAAGGGGCATCAACAGATGTTCATACTATATTCATTTAGCCAATATTTCGGTCCTAGGTTGGGACCTTCATCAGGGCACAAACTGAAAAAGAGATAACGAAGCAACCAATAAAGAAAATTAGGCATGAAGAATTGGTGTTGTTAAGTCAAGTTTTTTAATTATTAATTTCAATTATTAATCTTTAATGTGCAATTTTTAATTTTAATCTTACAATTATTAATATGGAACTAATATAATTTAAAAGTATTATTATTCTAAACAATCATAAATTATTATTATTATTATTATGAAGAAATGTCAAAAACAAAATGGGAGTGACTCACATGTAGCATGCAATTTAATCTAACAAGAATGACCATCAATAACAATCGCCATAGTAAAAACCAACACTGAAATAAAACAACCACTATTCACTAACATATTAATATAAAAACATGGCATTTACAGCAGGGATGCCATTGATAACGTTGGATGCTGAAAATTCAAAACTAATTAACCACCTGCCATCTCAAAAGAAAAGTGACAATTTTGACAGGGCGCTGACAAAGGACGACCACCTGACAGATGTAAGGCATCACTCAAAATGAATAAAAGGAAAGGTTGAACAACCAGGAAAGGACCGGTTTAGTACGAATTACGTACTACGTCATATAATAAAATTTTTGGTATGAAGGGAAAAGGTATCCAATGGGAACGCAAATTTTCGCTGTTATGATAATTAAGTGACATATAGAGGAAACGATTTTACTTCATCTGGGGGGAATAGAATAAGGAAAAAGGAGGCGGCAAGTGGAAAGGGTTTTTCATTAATTGGAAACATGCCAATCAATTTATTATTATAATTATTATTATTATTAATGTTATTACAAATGGGAGTGTAATTATAAAGAATTTCAGGGGAAACCAAGAAAAACATGTACTTAAACAAGATGGTACCCAGAGGGCAACATGCAGAAGGACAGAGCTGAAAGCTACCAACAACGAAAAATTATTATGAGGAGTATGACGACCCAAAAATATTATGCGAGGGATGAAGATCACAAGAGAGAAGAAAGCTGTATATGCTGCTCAAGCCGTCAAGATCAGTTCTTTTATTGATATTTTGGGGATTCTCGTTGATATAGCACATCTCAAGAAATTCTTTTTTAAGAAGGTTTTTTTTGGATATGAAGGATTTTCGGTTCTCTGAAGTTGAAGGAATGTCCATTATCAACAGAGTGAATTGCCAGTGCACATCTTTGTGGATGACATCTGGTGTCGCTTTTATGTAATGCGATGCGACGGTTGAGACATTGTGATGTCTGGCCAATATATACAGCAGGACAATTAAGACAGGAAATGGAATAGACAATATCTGACATAGAAAGAATGGGTAGAGAAGATTTCAATTTGACATTTCTTCATAATAATAATAATAATAATTTATGATTGTTTAGAATAATAATACTTTTAAATTATATTAGTTCCATATTAATAATTGTAAGATTAAAATTAAAAATTGCAAATTAAAGATTAATAATTGAAATTAATAATTAAAAAACTTGACTTAACAACACCAATTCTTCATGCCTAATTTTCTTTATTGGTTGCTTCGTTATCTCTTTTTCAGTTTGTGCCCTGATGAAGGTCCCAACCTAGGACCGAAATATTGGCTAAATGAATATAGTATGAACATCTGTTGATGCCTAGTCTAGTTTCATAACTTATATATATATATATATATATATATATATATATATATATATATATATATATATATATATATATAGGGCGTTATGAAACTCACTAGATATATTGAAACGGGTGACACGTAGGATTATATAGAAGCATATTCAATACTTTTCTTAATTTCGTATATTTTTGAAAAATTAAAAAAAGGAGCAAAATTGCATTTTACCAAATCATTCACAAAATCAACCCGACCGTACGATTTTGTTGAACAGTTACAGATTTTTAAATTTCGAGTAAAACTAATCTAATAGCAAATGAAAATAATAGTATAAATAATATCTAACCATAATTAAGGAAAATTTTTAATTATATTTGTTGAAAAAAAATAATTCCTTGGCAACGCGCGAGAATTACTGGATCTCTGTCCTTTAACAGCTGATTTTGACTTTTATGTTAACAGCTGTTTGGGTTTAGGCAAAATAAGAATATTATTTCAAATATATTTTTCTGTTAACTTTTCCAAGTTTAATACTGAAATGGTAAACGATCTTCTTTTAAGAAATGTAAGAATTTTAGTGCTAAAGTGAAAACAAAGTAAGTTTAAAAATGTATTTCTTTATTTTTTTAATGAACCTTGTGCAATCAATTTCCATATAAAATAGCCTAAGTTGTACGCAACCTATTCATAAATAAACTAACTGTACATAGAGGCAAGAACTATCACACTTGCTGCGGGTCGGCACTTGTGCACTTTCAAGTAGAGGAGAGTAGGGCAAATCGACCTTCAGCTTAAAAAAATGTTAGATAAAAATACGTTTTTACCTACAAAGACGTTGATGAAAATGAATTTTCGATTGCTCATAAAAAAGCGCAAAAAGTCTTAGTATTAAAAAGGAAGAAACAAATCGACTCAATCACAAGCAAAGAAAGAGGGGCTAATACTACAGCCTCCTGTTGTGCCAGTGTTGCTAGACCGTTTGTGTCGCCAATGCTTATATTCATAAGAATGAGACAAAATCCTGAATTGGGGAATGACACACTTTCTGAGAGTATTATCACCATTTGACACTGACTATATTAATCTCAACTTATGTGTAGAATGGATTTTGTAAGCCTAGTAAAGCCAACCCCTGAAAATAAAGTCTTGTAATGTAATATGTAGAGGGGAGTGTGGCCCAAAATGGCCTTTTGCACTGCGACCATCATTGATCTATTGTGCTTCCCATCCCTCACGGGTTTAATACATCCAGGAACAGGACCAGCTCCTTCAATGGGAGCGTTAGCAGATCCTGTTCACCCAGCGTATAGGCATGTAGTATCCTATATCTCCTGTGTCCCAATGCCGCACAGTTGGTAATCAAGTGTTCCATGGACTCCTCTTCTTCACCGAAGAATCTGCAAGTGTACGTGATTGATAGGCCCATTCTGTATAGGTGCTTATTGCAGGTATGGTGGCCTGTGAGTGCCCCCGCCAGTAATCTTAGGCTTTTCCTATCCATTTTTAGGGCGAGATCCGCCCTCCTTGCATCAAAGCTCAGAAACTTTTTAGAATGTTCCAGACCGTTAGTGTCGTTCCAATGTTTCTCTACTATGGATTTTGTCTATTTCGTCATCTCCTCTTTAAGGAGACCCCTGCTGAATCCAAAGGATGGAGCGGGTCCAATGAAGGTCCCCTCAGCCCCTTTTTTTGCATAGTTGTCTGCCATCTCATTTCCTCTATGCTCCTCATGTCCTGGAACCCAGATCAGAGTAATCTGATTTTGAATTGCCAAGTCATTAAGCATGTTATGACATTCCAGTACTAGCCTGGACGTGAATGTACAGCTATTCAGGGCCTTTAAAACTGATTGGCTGTCCGAGAGTATTTTTATACTTACTCCCATGTATCCCCTTTCGGATAGGATTCCTACAGCTTCCAATATTGCGTATAGTTCCGCCTGGAATATTGTGGTGTCCTTGCTCAATGTTATTGCTCTGTGTGCTCTAGGCCCCACTATTCCTGCTCTCACCCCTTGGAGCGTTTTGGATCCGTCCGTGTACCACTTTTGTGAGCCATCCTGTAACCACCTTGGGTTTGCGCACCACTCTTCCCTTGTCGGGAAGTAGACCCTATACTTCTTAACGAAGCACTGCATAGGATCAATGGTGTCGCTGGCCGTTGACATATTAAGTATGTCTCCGATCCCCTTCAGGATCGTGAGATGACCAATAAGGTTGCCCTCCTTAAATTTTTCCCTTCTGTGGATGGAGAGACTTGAAAAGTTGCTGAGAGATGGAAAAGTTGCCTCCTCTTGAACAGCCACGTTAAGCAGTGTAAGGTTCAGAAGAGCTTCCATGCCCGCCGTTAGAGTGGATCTCATAGCTCCTGTAACGCATAGGCATGCAAGTCTTTGCACCCCACTTAGCCGCCGTATTGCTATTTTTTGTTTGATCTTGCCCCACCATACCAGAGATCCATATAGTATTTTTGGTTTGACCAGTTGGGTATATATCCAGTAGGTCATTTTAGGGCCCAGGACCTACCGAGTAGTTGTTTGGCAGTCCAAAGGTGTTTAGTAGCCTTTTTCAGCACCGATTCGAGGTGTGGCTCCCAAGTGAGTTTCCTATCCAGTACGATACCCAGATATTTTACCTCTTCCTTGGGAACGACCTCAATACCGTTTATTTTTAGGATGGGGATCTCTAACACCCTCTTTTTAGTAAAAGGTACGATGGTTGTCTTCGTTGGGTTAATCGACAGCCCCTCCATCCTGCACCATTCCCGTGTTGTGTACAGAGTATCCTGCATCAGTTCACCAACCGTCCCAGGATGATTGCCTCTGATTATCACTGAGATATCGTCCGCGTAGCCGATGGTTTTGTATCCCTTCCGGTTAAGGATCCTAATCAGGTCGTCGACTAGAACAGACCATAGAAGGGGGGATAGTACCCCATCCTGAGGGCATCCCTTAACCCCAGTGACACTAAGGTCTGTCGGCAAATTGCAGTCCATGCAGCGGACTCATAGTAAGTACCTCCGCTCTGAGGTACTGCTCTAGTATCTTCTCTAGTGTCTTCAACATAAAAGAAGATAGACTTATAGGTCTATAGGATTTAGGAGATTCTGGGGGTTTGTTCCCTCCCTTGGGTATGAATATGACTTTTACCCCTATCCAAATTTCTGGAACATATCCCAGTGTTAGGCTCGATCTAAAAATGTTGACCATCGCCCGAAAGAGGGAAGCATTTCCCTTTGATAGTAGGGCCGGAAAAATACCGTCTGGCCCCGGTGATTTGTAGGGTCTGAAGGAGTTTACTGCCCATTCTACTTTTTAAAAGGTTACTAACCTCCTGATAGCCTGCAATCAAGAAAGTGAGTTCTAAGAAGGAGCTCTAATGTACTCTTAAATGTACTAGTATAGGTGCCCTCAGGCTCTCTGAGTGTGCCTAGTCTTACTACCTGTTAATAGAAATACAACGCATTCGAAGAACCTGGAAACGTTAAATATAGCTAAGGTTAATGGTATAATAATGTTCCAGCTGCTAGGCCTTACTACTTATACTCACAAAAAAAAGAAATCGAAGAAAAGAAAGACGCCAATAACGAAAATAATACGACATACCCAACCCTCTACTAACTCTACTAACCAGAACTAAATAGCTACCGATACCGATAATAAATCCTTTGTCGGCCACCGATAACAAAGGAAGGACAAAAAATACTTTGTAGGTTTTAGAATAAAATAAAACCGAACAAGGTGAACGACTTTAAAACTTACCTCAACAATTTCTTTATTATGCAGTCCTTTTTAGAATGAAGCAAATAAATTTTAATGAATTACATGTGTTAAAATTTTTACTTATGATAATAAAATATTGAATTGTAAAATTTGTTTCTGGTTAACGCTTGGCGATATTGCGAAGTTGTATGGTCCATCAGTGGCGACGTGAAAAAACTATTCATGTCAAAATTTCTTTAGGGTCGATTTTTTCCTTTATTATCCGCTAGTTAAGGTGAATTTTCTGCAATCGGCCTTGCTAACACCCTATATATATATATATATATATATATATATATATATATATATATATATATATATATAGCGTTAACTAGAATGTAAGGCCTAGAGTGTTGCTCACATTTGACATTTGATATATTTAATAAAAAAAAAATATTATAAAACTTTTTACTTCTACTTGCAAAAGTTTATATTTCAATATTTTATTATAATAAGCAAAAATTTTAACATATATAATCTGCTAAAATTTTATTCGCTTCATTCAAAAGGGACAGAATAATAAATAAATTATTGAGGTAGGTTTTAATGTTTTTTTTTACCTTGTTCGGCTTTACTTTCTTCTAAGGATCTTTCATCGAACACTGAAAACAAATCAATCCTTTTTATCGGTGATCGATAACGACAACAAAGAATTTATTTTTGGCGTCTGCTGACTGGCGGTAACTTTTTAATTCACGTTAGTAGAGAGTGGGCAATATCGTGTTATATTTTAAATTAGCGCCTTTCTTTTTTTTGATTTTTGATGAAATGTTTAAAACTTTAAAGATAAAAAAAAATCAAAAGACATTTTTTTATCCTTCTTCTATCATGCATTTTTCGATTCTTTTCATTAACGCTTGATGAGTGGCTTTATAAATAATTTCTCCAGATATACAATTGCAAGCATCTGATATTTTTGCCTTTAAGTGCTCAATATCATTTGTCGCAGTTTTGTATACAATAACTTTAAGAGTCCCCCACAAGAAAAAATCTAAGGGCGTGAGCTGTGGTGACTTAGGTGCCCATTGAATAACTCGGCTGTAGAAACCGTTCATTCAAATACTCTTTAACAGCAGCAGTTATATGAGGTGATGCTCCGTCGTGTTGATACCACATATGCCTTCTTAAAATAAGGGGAACATTTCTAGTAAAACTGGTAGAGTATTAACCAAGAAATTAAGGTACCTATTTAAAGTTAGTGTTCCCTCAAAAAAATATGGTCCAAAGAAATGTTTTCCAATGATCTCACACCATACATTAACACCATAATGGCCTTTATTCTGTATTTGATTAACATTGTATGAATTTTCGTAAGTCCAAGAATGATAATTTTTCTGTTAGGTTTGCCGTTGCTGACAAAATGACTTTCATCTCCTGCTACAAAACTCATTCGTCGTTCCGCCTGAAATTGTGTCAATAACTGAAGATTATACATTTTATAGTAATGGTATTTGTTAGCTCTAAGAGATTTCTGGGTAGCTCCATAAGATACATTCAATTGCATACTTGCTTGTCGGATGGAATTATATGAATTGTTTTGAAAATATTGCATAATTTCGGCTACTTTCTCATCTGCTAAAACAGTTTTTCGTTTAGGCATACCTTTCTGCTCAGAAAATGCATCCATATTACTCCTCAAATTTCGTTCTAATCGGCAAAACATAGTGTGATCCGAGATATACCTGTCGGGATAACGTTCTCGAAACAGTTTAAGGGCTTCCCGAGAATTCTTCTTGCTTCTCCATAAATAAGAATCACATCTACTTTTTCAACATGGGAAACCACTTCAACCAGATGCTATTAACATACTGTTTATTTAGTTCTACTCTATTAAATTAAATAGGTCTGCAAACAAGAGCTGTCAGAATAAAGTATGACAGTCGCCTAGTAGATAAATTGTTTGAAAACCGCCAAACGTGACATACGATCCATGGCAACCGCGATGACCAAAAAATAATATTTTAGAGGGTTTTTCCTGCATCACTTTTTTTTGTAAAACAAAGTTTAAAAAAATTACTAAGTTGGGAATGTGGAATCTTTGGCACAATGATTCTACTCAGTATATATCACCACTACACCAAACGCTTTATTTTTGCACTCGACGCGCGTTTCGCTAACCATGTTAGCTTCATCAGGAGCGATGATAGTCAATCATCGCTCCTGATGAAGCTAACATGGTTAGCGAAACGCGCGTCGAGTGCAAAAATAAAGTGTTTGGTGTAGTGGTGATATATACTGAGTAGTTAAAAAAATTAGTTTAGGGAAAAAATTTTGAAAAAAATTAGAACTTTCCAATGCCGTTTCATAAAAAGTATGTCGATGGAAAAAAAAGTTGTTGGCGTCTCTGCGCCCAGCGTCGTTTTCACTACCAAATATCAAATACATCAGTATACTCCTTGACATGCACTATACTATTTTACATCAAAAAGAATTTTTTTTTTTGATTTTCCATAAATCGGGACCAGGCATCTAAAAATTATCACCATTATGTTTTTCTCAAAAGAAACATTTACACTTTAACCGTCATGTCAATAAACACAACTACAGTTGTTGGATTTCGAGAAGTGTAAATTTAGCCATCAAAAATCTTTGCATTAGTCATTCAAAAAACTATCAGGAATAAATTGATTTTCAATAGAGGTAATATAATTTAAGCTACACATAGCCCGGATTTGACGTTGAAAGAATAATTCTTGTTGTGATATCTCAAAATTAAAATTTACAGTAACAATTTTTGCACCTTGAAACAATTAAAAGAAAAGCAAAGCAGCAATCACGGAAACAACGTGCCCAGCAGTGATCAGTAATTTCATCTTTCGTTTAAAAAAGTGCTTGGAACATAACGGGTCACATTTATTTAACAAATTTTTTAAGGAATATGATTTTATATATAATAAAAAAATTTACATTTATCGATTTGTTTTTTTATTAAAAATGTTTATTAAACTTTTTATGGGATATCTGGTTAGCTTATTCGATCACTTGTTAAAGCTTAATTATTACTTTTACGTCTGCTCCTAGTTTACTGCCATAGCTGCCGCATTTACTTTAAAAAGTAATTAAATTATTATTTCCAATTACTTCTAAAAATTATTAAAGAAATAATGTGTCAACGACCGTTATTTTCTAAATAAAATGTTCAGTTACGAGTAAACAAACTAATTTATTTCACAATGAATTACTCTAGTTGAATTAATGTGATATGCTTATTACAAATCATTTCTTTAGTTACAGTCAATTACAATTATTTAATACAATTACCTTTTAAAGCAGTTTATCAACTTTATAGTAATTTTATCTTTCATAGCAAATAGTTCAGTTACTACGGAAGGAAGTAAACGACTACTCTGGTAATTCAGTTACTTCGAAGGTAATTTATTTACTCTTGGAATAATTTGATTTCTGTGAGAGTAATCGATTTACTACTCAGCTATTGTAAGAGTCATTGAATTACTGCGAAAGAATCACCAATTACTTTAATCGTAATTGTTCGTCAATAAATGGGTAATTCAATTAAAATAATTGAATCACAAAAAATAATATAATTATGCAAAAGCTTTCTGTAATTTAATAAGAGACTACTTTCGTAATTAAATTAGTTTATGGTATTCAAAAATATTTATTTCAATTATCTTCTAAAGTAGTTAAATTAATTTTATAGAAATTAAACTACTATCATAGTAATTCATTTACTGTGTAAACAATTTAATTACTATGGAAGTAACGATTGTAACCGAAATTTACTTGCTATGAGAGTAAGTGAATTACTGCACTGGTCATTTTAATGCTATGCAAATAGTTCGATTAACACGAAAGGAATTGTTAATTATCTTAAATTTAATTATTTGCAAATTACAAAATCCCTCTTAATTAATAATTGAAGTAAAATAACAAAAATTAGAAAAATAAGGCAATTATTTTTTTATCTGTTTCTATAATTAAGTTACCAAAAACCCTGGCAAATGAATTATTTCCCGGTTTTTCAATCTATTTTATATTAGTCCATTTATTTTCATAGTAATACAATTCCTTTAATAGTGTCCAATACTACCATGAAACTAGTTAAAATCCCACTCTTGTAATTGGATTCCTGTGAAGGAAATTGGATTATAATGGAAGTATTTACTGCTCTGATAACTGATTTACTGCTCCGGTAATTCAGTTGCTGTAGAAGTAATTTAATTACTGTGAAAATAATTTGATGATCCCTAAAGACTAACTAAAAATCGATATCAACTAGTAAAATTGAACAAAATGTATATTTCAGCAGTTATTTACTTCTCTCTCATCAGTCAATCAACCTGGGGACGCCTTTTGTCGTATCATGACTCATCAGCAGCGCTAGTGTCACAGCACTTGATGAAAGCATCAGTAAGATATAACAATTTACAGCTTTCGCTTTATAAGCCTATATTTGAAGAAATACCTGCCCTTTGTCGGGGCTGTTTAAAGCCAAAAATCAATAGAGGAATTGTTTAGCAACTTGTTAGAATTACTCGTAAACAGCCTCCGATAGAGAGCAAATATGCCTTGAAAATGGCCTTAAAGCAGCCAGAGGTGCAAATTGTAACTTACTAATTCTTTACGCTAGTACTGCGATAAGTACCTGTAATTTTATTAATATGACAATTACGATCCTCTAAATGATAACTAAATTAAATAACTGAATTACTAAAAATGATTATCAACTGTTATAATTTAGTTACTATCAACTTTGGTAACTGAGACTAATTCGATTTAGATGTAGGTCGTGAAATCAATGATTCAATTTAATAACACACAAATTAATTTGTTGATATTAAACTACTGTTCTTTTAAGTTTGATATCAATTTTAAGTTTCATAACTTAGAATCCTCCTGTTAACTAAGTTTTTGCCAAATTAACGCTTGAGTAATTGTCAAGTGCAAAGTTCAACTTCCAAACTTATTAGTCTAACTAACTTTTGAAATTATGTTGCTCGTGATTTTGCATTAATTGCAGCTGCGTACGCGGATCTCTGTATAACGAAGTAATTGGTTAAAGTTCTTATATGAATAGAATACATGTAGGTTAATAGTTAGATACTTTTTAAAGAGCAAAACCATATGAGGGTTGATTCTTAATTCACAACGGAATATTATATGAGCAGTGGTGGCTTGTGGCTTGAATTGAATTAAAATTGTAAATTTTTCGAAAAGCTAAGTAAATAAATATTGACTTTACCACGTTTAACCAAATTAGTACACTTTTACCACCGACTCATTTTCCATTTAATCTCACAAATATTTTTTAGGAGTCACACCAAAATAGGTAAATAGGGTTAAATATTTTTGTCTTTAACGATATAATCGGTGGAATACACATGCAATTATTATAATTTTTTCACTTTAATTAAACACAGCTAAATTACAAGGGTTTTCGTGTAACAGTAAATTAAATTTTCAGTTTTTGATTTTTTTTTTGTGAAGTGTCAGCAACATATTTTATTTTGTATATCTAATACGAAAATTATAAGATTTGAGCCCGTATTTAGTTGAGTATCTCTCTTCGTCAAACGTCTTGGATATGTCAAATGTAACCACTCAAAATATCTCATAATATTCTATTTCCCATTTTTAATTCCAAAATGGCTGATATACAGCTAGGCGAGAATATCACCTGTTGATTCAAGTTTTCGTATCAAGAATTTAAATTTTTAGGTATCTAGTAAATATTATATATATATATATATATATATATATATATATATATATATATATATATATATATATATATATATATATATATATATATATATATATATATATATATATATATATATATATATATATATATATATATATATATATATATATATATATATATATTTATATAAATATATATATATATATATATATATATATATATATATATATATATATATATATATATATATAAATATATATATATATATATATAATATATATATATATATATATATATATATATATATATATATATATATATATATATATATATATATATATATATATATATATATATATATATATATATATATATATATATATATATATATATATATATATATATATATATATATATATATATATATATATATATATATATATATATATATATATATATAATATATATATATATATATATATATATAATATATAATATATATATATATATATATATATATATATATATATATATATATATAAATATATATATATATATATATTATATATATATATATATATATATATATACCCCGGTTATCCGAGGTAACGTGGGGGCACCCTCCTCGGATAACTGAAAACTCGGATAATCCGGGTTTGTTTTTTATTCATTCAAAAAATAAACACCAATACTTTAAACCGATGTATTAACGTTTTTAACATATAAATAGGTACCTATATTATAAAACAGTGAAATAGGTATCTATGCGCTTCTGTTTCATATTGCATCTTCTATTTTCTCGCTGCAATGTTTCTCCATCTATTAAGAAGAAGCAAATTCGCTGGGGTTGCCTCTGGTTGTTGTTCGATATACCTCAAAGCATTTTCCAAAGAAGCAAAACCTTCTTGATGAGAGATCTTAGTGGGAGACTGTTCATCCACCGCGGCTTCGTCATCGTCATCGTCATCTGATTTTTCAGGTTTCTGAAAGGCATTCGTTATTTCTTCAATACTCATTTCTTCTTCTAAATCATCTGCTGTAATCCATTCAACAACATCTTCTCTTGTCACATTTTCGCAACCTTTTAATTTTTGCATTAATTCAAATAAACTTTTTTTTTCTTTTTCTTCTATCTCGCTGTCAAAATTTGAACAGAACATTTCTCCATGGCTTCTAAATTTCAAAGCTAATTCATTTAATGGAGTATCATCTTCACTGTCATTATAGTCTTCAAAATCAATAACTTTTGACCAAGATTTTTGAATAGTGGTAGTACGCACAGAATCCCAAGCTTGACTTACCCAGTAAATAACATTTTTCAGTGTAACCTTTCTCATCCCATTGATAATATCCTTCTTTTCTGTGTATTCTAACTGATGTCCAAGATATAAACGCCTATAATTTTTTTTAATGTTTTCAAGGATGCCTTGATCCATTGGTTGCATTATGCTGGTTACATTTGGAGGAAAAAATTTTACAACAATTTCGCCCACATGAAGTCCTTCTCCAGGGTGAGAGGGGGGTATTATCCATTAACAAAATTGCTTTAATAGAAGACGGTTTCTGTTTAAAAATTTAGTCACAGATGGCACGAACTCTTCTTCAAACCAGTTAGTAAATAAGGTCCCATCCATCCATAAGTTCTTCTGACTTTTGTAATAGACTGAATAGGTAGGGCTTTAAGTGAGATGTCTTTTAAAGCTCTTGGACGTGCAGACTTGCCAATCACCATCAGTGGGATTTTGTGCTTACCAGATGCATTGGAACGTACCATTATAGTTAATCTTTCCTTACTTCGTTTGTGCCCAGGAGCTGATTTTTCCTGTCGAGATGCCAATGTTTTTGATGGAAGCATTTTATAATTCAGACCAGTTTCGCCACAGTTGTAAATTTGATCACATGTGTATCCACAATCTTCGATTTGCTTTTTAAAGTTCTGCTTAAACTTCTCAGTTGATGACACATCAGCAGAAAGATTTTCACCACATACAGTCGTTTTTTCTAGCGGTCAACCATCCAGAACTGGCGGTAAACTGACCTATCTCTGGGAATTGCCTACTAATCATTATTGCTTTCTGTCGTAAAATTGGACCTGACAGAGGCACACCTTTTGATCTCTGTTGGTTAAAACATGAATAAAGCTTCGTTAACCTTATCATAGACGCCCGTTTTCATTGATTTTCTTCCTGAAGACGAGGAGGCTTGATTTATACACCACTCTTCTATTTTTGTGCGGTTTCTTTTCCTGTTCCAACTGTTACCTCACCTACTCCATAATCTCGTGCAACAACTTTAATTGTCTCTCCTGCTTCAATTCTTCTGATGGATTTTAATTTTTCTTCAATAGGAACGACGATTCTTTTACGCTTGTTTTGCTCCATTATAATACGACAAACAAAAATTCAAACAAAGCAGTTCGTATTAATTGCACCTAACTACCAGAACTCCAACCAAATAAATTATGTGAGTATACTCGTACTTCTCCATAGTAAACGCTATAACGCACTGCATTCACGCAAATTTACATGCTGAAAGAGTCCAAAAACATAAATAGGGGAACCCCTCACGCGGGCCAGGGGGATTTCCTGAAGGCCCCGACGATTTTAAATGGAAATATGTACATGCATATTTTAGAAGTTCGGTTAATACGCAATATAGACGCGCGTACCCTAAATAAATATATATATATATATATATATATATATATATATATATATATATATATATATATATATATATATATATATATATATACGTATATATATATATATATATATATATATATATATACGTATATATATATATATATATATATATATATATATATATATATATATATATATATATATATATATATATATATATATGATATTCATCAAGGAATTTAGTTCACATTAGGAACGGAATAAGAAAACCATCTGTCTTTCCTAGACCTAAATATCACCAAAACTCAATATGGTAGATGCTCAGGTCCCACCAGGCATCGCCCGTTGTGATACCATCGCATCGGCTTAGGCTTGCTTAACGTTTCATGGCTGTGTCGATGTCACCGGACTGTGAGACCAAATAGCATGATGAGCTATGGATTCGATATGTCGATATATTCATCGTATGGCCCTTTGCTAGAGCCAGCTCCTCAACTTCCTAGATCATCTAAAGTCGATTCATCAAAGAATTGAGTTCACCTTAAAAACGGAGTAAGAAGACCATCTGTCTTTTCCTATACCTAAATGTTACCAAAACTGAAGATGAACATTTGGAACAAATGATATACAGAAAACGAGCACACACATACAAGTAGCTGGCTTAGTATTGAATCTTACCACGACCAGCCACAATAGCAGACCGTGACCAACACGTTCGTTTTCAGGTCAGTCCCCTGTAAAACAATTCTAAAAAAATTGTGAAGCTAAAGATCACCACAGCCCTAAAATAGAATGTAATATTTATATAAATAGACATACACAATAAACAAGTCTATTATTCGACAACAAAATCTACGAAAAGAATTTAATGGAGGCCTAGATAATAGCCCAAAAATCATTCGATCATAAATTAAAGGGAAACAAAGCCAGAACTGGAAGCCTTCTGTGAAGATATTATATGTCAACTGCATATAAACCACAACGAGAAATAAGATCTACTATAAAAAGACTCAAAAACAAAATCCAGCTGGAAAACCAGAATGTATACAGTGTACCATGTGGAACTTCCAGCAAAGCTATGTTGGACAAACTAAATAATCTAGACCTATCAAACATAAACAAATCATTTCTACCTTTTTTTTCAGCACCAAGTCCAGACAGGCTACAAATTAGATTTTTACAGCTGCAAACAAATAGCCAACAGAAAACTACAAGACAAGAACAATCCGAGATTCTATCGAAATCGATAAAATGGGACACTTGAACAGAAAGGACGATGCACTAACCTTGCACCATACTTAGGAAATGAAATGACAACAAAACACAATTGACTAGAGCGGAAGCCTCTGAAAACGACTGCTAAAGGAGCGAAAACAACTACGACCAATCAGAACCACTACAATCTCAGCCGTACATATAAAACACCCGGCATCAAAGTAACTTCTCCATAGGCCATTGAACTTTGACAAGTTGAAATTGTCACTGAAAATACCAATTGAGACCTTGGCTAATCGTCTAAAAAATTGCATCCGAAATGTAACAAACGAATAAATGCGTTTCTGTATTAACTTTTCTACACATTTCTTTTACACAAAGTATATTACTATATATTTTATTTCTACTGAAAAGACAACTGAAGACAATATAGGTTTTAAAAGTGTTATAAAGAAAACTAAAAACCAGCATCAGTATTATCAACTACTTGAAAAGAGATAACGATACAGTAATAAAGGATAAAAAAGAAATCATTCAAATCAAAACAATTATTAAAATCATACAGATTTATGGTATGAAAACTAAACATTGTAAAAAGAAATAGAAGTAAAATTACTGAAAAGAGACAAAGTCCATATTTCAGCTATTGTTCTCTTATTCGTCAAAACCATCTCGAGATGTGTTTTCGCCGTATCACTGCTCATCAGTCGGGCTAGGATCGACAAACAAGAGAACAGAATTTAGTAGTCCTTATCCACGAACGTAATGGTAAGAATGAATCGTATCAAGCACGCACACCTACTACTGCATCGTAGGTTGACACAGTAGCCATAAGCCGACAGAGTGTTTGACAAAGTCTACACTTCAGGGCAGGCGGCGCGGTTTTCTAAGGATCCTCCCTCAGGCATACGTAGTTTAATGTAAAACTACTGAAACCAAAGTCCATATTTCAGCAGTATACATATATATATATATATATATATATATATATATATATATATATATATATATATATATATATATATATATATATATATATATATACTCGTATATATATATATATATATATATATATGTGTATATATATATATATATATATATATATATATATATATATATATATATATATATATACTTCGTCTGTTTTTAGTAGCTTTTAAATTAATTAAATCACATACGTATGTCTGAAGGATCAACCATTCTGTCGGCTTGTGGCTGCTGTGTCAGCCTACAATGGAGTATTAGGTGTGCGTACTTAGTACGATTCGTTGTATCTTACCATTGCGTTTTATATTTTATGTTGTATTAAACCGTGTGTGATTCTACCTGTTCACTTTTAGTGAGGATTTTTTAAGCTATGGCATTTTATATCTAAACCTATTACATTTACTAATCTTTTCCATCCTCTAAACTGGCTACAACTTACATCAGCACATATTAAAAAATATAAATATTAAACGAAACGAAAAAAGAAATTCACACAACTTTTTCTTATATTAACTGTAGGATTAATATCGAAATTTAGTGTGTGTGTTTGTGTCAATTTATATCTTAATAATTGTTACAAAAATTTGCTAATTATTGGAAAATTATAATAGCACATTATATTAATATTCAAAAATATTATTAGGAAATTTTTTTAGTCCGTAGTAAGAAAAATAATTTTAAATAAATCTTTTGATGACAAGGTATTTGTTCCGTATTCTCTAAAAGCAAACCTTCATAGAAAAAACAATACTATCTAAAGCAAATTATTTCCTTCAAAGGGGTGTATTGTTCGGTGATATTAAAACCGTCTTTAAATTCTAAACTGCAGTAAGCTTTTTAATTTTGGTTTGCAATTTCGTGTCCCGCAATGGTTTTATCAGGATTCGTAGTAGGCTAATAACAGAGGTGATTAAAATTGAATATACCTAATAAACTCTGTACAAATTTTCGCGAAATCCCTGTAAAAGTATTTGTGTAATACACTGTGCGAAAATTAAATTTTTGTTTGTCGAAATATTTTCTCCCTAATTCAAGGTATATTCTCTAATGATGTTATAGTGTTTGCAATGAATTTTCAAATTCGTTTGGTGGGATTGTTTGTACAGTATGTGTGCCTTTTAAATAGACTTTAAAAAGCATCTTTTTTTACTTTTTTTATGTTTTGTAAATAGTAAAAGACCTTAAATACTCGATCGAGTGAATACAAGCATACTTAACGGCGAATTAAACATTGGCGAATAATGTGTGAGGGACTGCATTGTCGTGTGACAAGCACCAGCTATTGGGATCACGATATTCAGGTAGAACACGACGAATTCTACTCATCAAATATTTTCAAATGATAGTCACTATTAATTGCTTGACTAAGTTCTTTGATTTTTGAAAAAAACTATTCGTATTTATTTAACTTACGTTGCAGATTTTAACATCTCGACACTTTGTTTGTGAGCCATATTGAAACACTTTACACAAGAAACACTTGATTTAAAAAAAGTTTGAATTGGTTCTAGGAGTTTGTATGATTTCTCTGGAATGTTGCATTCTCAATAACTTTTAGCCTCTATTTAAAGTATTTGAAAGAAATTTTGGGCAAAACTTTGTTTCGCCTAGATCTTTTTCAAAATCATTTAATTAATTTTCCTGTTGATATTAAATGCGTCCATAACTTTTAATGCAATGCTACGATCACCAACTAATTCAAGCAATTATTGAATTATTTCTGGCATTTAAATTGATATATTTCTCATTTTCAGGGTGCTCTTGTCCATGCAAATTAAAACTTATGATTTGATAAGGAAATAATGCCTACACTCTTCTTAAATTAATCTCTGGCTTTTGTGTTAAATCTTTTATAAAATTTGCCTGCAGTTATTTGGTCAGTTATGTCATTTCCAGAATAATTTCTTGTTAAATTAATTAATTATTATTTGTTAATAATCCTCCCTAAAATTTAGGATATAAAAATAGGATGGGATACAGCCTTAAAATACTACATTAAACTTGAAGATAACGCCACTAGTTCATGATGAACAGCACCAGCAGGGCAAATGAATTGTGACACTGTGCAAAAATTGCGTCCTGTTATATACTCGTAGTAATACTTTGCAATTCTTTATTTATGATTATGTTGTCAAGACAGATAACCTCTATTGGTGTTATTTCAGCTATTTCCTGATATCTGTCGATTGTAAGGCTAGTCAAAAGATAAATTGAGAATTCAAAAATCAAGTAATCACAACATTTTAACGGACACTACTGCAAGAGTGGTCAATCAATAAAAGTGGTCAGTGTGAATTAGTTTTTGAGCAAATACCAAGTTTATATATTGGATTAGTAGCCATATTTATCGAATTTAATACAGTCTATTTAAATAATTCACTTAGCGAACTACTATACTTTTTTGTTTTTTTCCTCTTGGGAATGTGGTTCTGAATTAATTTAGGGAAAAATTGATTTTGGTAAAAATTATATTTTCTGTCGATTTTCTGTTGGTTTATTATAATAAACGTTTCAACCACATTTGGTCATCATCAGTATTATTTACTTATCCTATCCATCAAGAACGCTATTACTAGGTTACATTTCGTTAGTGTAGTTATTTCTTAAAAATTTACCTAAAAAGGGAATTTCATCAAAATTAAATGTTTAAAAACGTTAAAAGACTTTCAATACATTCACATTTCTGCTACTAAAAACTGACTTAAAACCATATTTATGCTCTGTAGGACATAGTTGTACAGAGAATATAACAAAACTATTTTTGTTGAAAGAAATATTTTATGAGATATCAGCCTTCGATCGTTATTGTTGGTATGTTTTTCTGCATATGTGTAGTAAACATTATGGTATTGCCCTCTTTTAATTGGTTAATTAAAACAGATTATAATAGATTTTACTTAGACCCTTAATGTCAGTTTTGTCATTTATTGCATGTGAATTTTTTTTATGTGAACCATTTCCAAAAATTCTTGTTTTTGTTGGTTTTGTTCGGTTCGAATGATTTTGGTCTCTGGGAAATTAAAATTATGTTTTTCCTATATTACGTGATTCATTAGAGCTGTCTTGTTCTTTTTGTCATATTTATGTCCATTCGGTCTGTTTTGTAAGTATTGTGATGTTTGTCCAATATATGTTGCCTGGCAATCTTTGCATGGGATTTTATATACTATGTGAGTTGTTCGATTTTTGGGCGTTTTACTTCTTAATACACTAAAATGCTGTTTGAGAAGGTAATGTCCTTCATAATTTATGGAGATGTGTAATTTGAAATAGTTTTGGAATTTTTCAGATAGCCCTTGTATATATAGTAGAGCTAAGTATGTGTCGTTTGTAGTGCTTTTTGATTGTGTATGTGGTTGTACTGTGTCCAATTTTTGTATGCGTGAACTCAAAAAGTTGTTAATTAGTTTTTTTGGATAGCTATTCTAAACAGTATGTTTTTAGCTTTTTGAATAACCTTATCTCTATATGGATCATCACTCAGTTTTAATGCTCTATCCTCCAACCCAATTATTACTGACCTTTTTTGAAATAGAAGGTCTTGTGAGTAGTAATTTAAATATCTACCAGACATGTTGGTTTGGTATGCCATTCTGTTTCTATGGTGTTCCTTTTGCGATGAAATGTTAAATCCAAGTAAATTGGATCTTTTTGTGGAAGTTATTAAAAGCAGTTAGGACGTTGTCGCAGTTGTTTTTAGGAATTGCAGTTATGCGTTCATCAACATATCTCAGGAAAAACGGGAGCGGTTGTTCTAGGTTTTGCATAACAGTTTTTTTCCAAATCTTCAAGCACCATTTGTGCAATGACACTTGAAATGGATAAGCCCATGGCATAACCCTCAATTTGTCTATAAAAGCGGTTTTTATACATAAAAAAAGCGGATGTTAGTGTCAATGCCTGATAAAAACTCATTAAGTGAAATGTAAGTGCATTTTTTAATTTTTTCCTATTTTTTATCTATAATGTTCAAGGCTATATGAATTTGTACGTTGGTATACAGAGAGATTAGATCAGGTGATGCAAGGATATAGTTATCTGGTACTTGAGCATTTTTAATTTTATTTTTAAAATCCCATAAGTTTTTGATATAGGTAGTACTTTTATTTAGAATATTCTGAAGTATATTTTTAAGAAATTTGGAGAGTTTGCTTAAAAGTGCCTGATAACTGGAGAAAATAGGTCGTAATGGGTTATATTCTTTATGGATCTTAGGTAACCAATAGATTCTTGGGCAATAGAAACTTTTAGATTTTCAGCAGTATTGGGTGAAATGTATGTTTTGTTTTCTTATCTTTCTATTAGTTCTTTATTTGATTTTGTGAAGAACTGTGTAGGGTCATTATTGATTTGTTTGTACGTTTTGTGCATCGTTTAGGAGGAATTCCATCTTTGTGTCATAGTCGTTTGAATCCATTATAACTATCTTGTGGGATGTGAATCTTTTTTTTTTTGGTTGTATTTTTTGTTTGTTAAGTTTGTTTTTATAATTGGTGATAATATTGCAGCAAGTTGCGCTGGCTTCATCTTTCCTCTCTTCAGTTAATTTGTTGAGTGATGTTTCAACGGATGAGATTATATCAATTTTCGGAACTTTTTCATGTTCTTCGATTGAAAGTGTGAAATTTAAACCTAAACGTAAATTTCCACGGCAAAATTCGGTATTTCAACATTGTTTAGATTTTCCAGCCATTCTTTTTCGATAATAATTTTTTTAGTTAAAGGATTTTTAAATATTAGGGGTGATATTTTATTGAGGTTTTTTTTTTGGGTTTTTTTAAAAACTTTTTCAAATTTTGCACTTTTCCCCGTTAATTAAAAGTACATAAAGGTTTTGTGGAAGTATCCGTTCCAGTTTGTCCTTAAATTCCAGAATATCCTTTTCCAATCTTTTTATGCTGTTAATATGTGTGTAACTTCATAAATCTTTTCTTAAAATCGGTTAGAAGATTTTGATGAAATCTCCTTTTTAAATATATTGAGGAGAACCCTATATGATTAATTTTAAAGTTTAAAAAATTTGACATTACAAACTCAAATTTAAATCGTAGCAGAAAATTTCTCCTGTTTTTTGGCTTGGAAGTTTGCATTTGTATTTTGAGAAATTTTTAATTAAAGTGATGGTATTCTTGCCGTACGTAGTTTCAAGAGATTGATAGTTGAGCGGATTTTCACCCATTCTACCCTGAATATATTTTGAAAATTGAAGACGTTCTTGAACCAGTTTTAGGTTTGACTTTTTTCTTCTTGAGAATGTGGTTCTTGATTCATTTAGGTAAAAATTGATTTTGGTAAAAATTATATTTTCTGTCAATTTGGTGTTGGTTTATTATCATAAAAGTTTCGACCACATGTGGTCGTCACTAGTATTATTTACTTATCCTACCAAAAATTACATTCTATAAATTATGTTATTCCATTAATTAACACTAATATCCACCTTCTTTATGTACAAAAAACCGCTTTTATAGACAAATTGGAGGTTGTGCCGTGGGCTCATCCATTTAAGGTGTCATTGCACAAATGGTGCTTGAAGAGTTGGATGAAACTATTTTACAAATCCTAGGACAACCAGTTCCGTTTAACCTGAGATACGTGGATGATTGCATAACTATATTTCCTAAAAACATCTGCGACAACGTCCTAACTGCTTTTAAAAACTTCCACGAAAAGGCACAATTTACTATTGAAACAGAAAACAGTAATAAAATAAACTTTTTGGATTTAACATTACATCATAAAAGGAACACCACATAAACAGAATGGAATACCAAACCAACATGGTCGGGTAGATATTTAAATTACTACTGACAACACCCTCCGTATCAGAAACGGTCAGTAATGATTGAGTTGGCGGATAGAACATTAAAACTAAGTGAAGATCCATATAGAGGCTATTCAGAAAGCTAAAAACATACTGCTTAAAACCGGCTACCCAAAAAAACTAATAACAACTTTTCAATTTAAGCATACAAAAATTGGACATACTACAACCACAAATACAATCAAAAAACAATACAAACGACACATACTTATCTCTACCATATATACAAGAACTATTTGAAAAATTCCAAAACTATTTTAAATCACACATCTTCATAAGTTATAAAGGACATAACATCCTCAAACAGCATTTCAGTGTATTAAATAGTAAAACGCCCTAAAATCGAAAAACTGACACAGTATATGAAATGCCATGCAAAGATTGTCAGTCAACATTTATTGGACAAACATCACATAACTTTACAAAACAAACTTAATGAACGTAAATATGGCAAGAAGAACAAGGCACCTCTAACGAAACCCGTAATAGAGGAAAAACATAACTTCCCCAGAGACTAAAATCATTCAAACCGAACAAAACCAAAAAAAAAAAACGCGAATTTTTGGAAATGGTTCTGTTGATTTCGAAATACCATTCAAACAAATAAAATCAACGGTTTACATGTTGCGGCCGATATTTTTACAGTAGTTAGGTGATACATTTTTTCCTCGCTAATTTTCGACTATTTATGGTGTTGTCCAGTTGTTTTTAAAATGTAAAATTTTTAGTTTGGTATAGTAAATTTTATATAAATAGTTCTCGTTTCTGAAAGTTGTGGTGTGTACGTCATTGCTATGTGTATTGCTGTATTCTTAGTTTTAGTTTGTTTTTGGATTGTCGTATTGTAGAATTTATGTGTTCGTTATTTAATGATTGTCTCTACCAAGTTCTTAGGATAGTTGTTGCTTTGAAGGATTTTACGGACTTTATTTATCACCGCGGTTCGGAATTTACCAGAAGTTAAGGTAAGAGCTCTATCCGTTAGTCCAATAATAACAATTTTCTTATGGGTGTTGGGGTGGTTAGAATGGACGTTTAGGTAGCGTCCTGACCACGTGTTGTTTGTGTACCATTTGGTTTCCAGTTTTTCGTTATCGGTGTTTCTTATAATAGTTATATATAAGAAATTAATTTGGTGGTTATTTTCTATATCGATGGTGAATTAATTTTCGGGTGAAAACTATTAAATTCGTTGAGAATGGTTAGCTGCTTTTTTTCTTTTTGGATTCAATTTTATGGATGAGAGTATTATTTTTAATTGGTAAGTTTTTTGTTGGGTCATAGCGTAGTTTTTTGTACATCTGTTTGTGTGACTGTAACTTTTCCATTTTAGATTTGTATTCGTTAGTGTTCATGATTACAGTTTTGTTGCTTTTATCGGGTTTCAGTATGGTAATATTAGGATTGCCTTTAATAAATTGTTTTGTTCTTTTAACTTACCTTTTTATTTTTTTCTGAAAGCAGGTTTATTTAGTTTTGTTGTGTCTTACTTTAAATTTATGATTAGTTATTACATTCACCACATCTGCGCGTATATCGTCTTGAATATCATTAGGTTTATTCTGAATTACACTTTCTATACTAGCAATATACTCTATAATAGGAATTTCTGTTTCGGTCCTAATAGGTAGAGAAAATTTGTTACCTAGTGCTTCGTCTGGTATTGGTATATTAGATATATTTTCTATCCAGTCGTTAGTGTTAATATTTTCATTAAGTTTATTAGACGTTGCTATTAATTTGGATATTTTTTTTTGATTTTTTCATTTTATATTATTAAAAGTCTTTTCATTTTTAACCCATTCATTTGAAATAAAATCATTAAAAGTGTTGGTTGGTAATAATTGTTTCAATTCTATTAAAGATTCACATTTTTTTTATATTTTGGGTTGAATCAGTTATTGTAAGATTTAAAATTTTCGCTTTAGGATTATTAATATGTTTCAATTTGCCAGGTGCGCACCTGTTAATGTGAGTACAATTTAAATGTAGAAAGATAGGAGGTATGTTTAGGTGTTTACATCGAAGGAGGAAGATCCTTCTGTTTTTTTGTCTCATCAACCTATTAACCTTTTTGGAATATGTTCTTAATTTACACATTCTTTACCGTAGACGTGGTTTATTCTCTCTGTGAAGGAAGAGTTTCATGGTCTTTGCATTTTTATCCCTTGCTAATTATTATTTTAAATGTTTAAGTTTTTTCTTAACCCTTGTGATTATAATTTATTTTCCATTTGAGTTGAGTTTCGGATCGTGAAGTGTGTGCATGTGAATCGAACGCCCGGCAATAGTTAACTCGCTCAATGAGCATTATTACGGTAGCGCAAACGAGAAGGACTAGAAATAAAGCAGAGTGTAGTGTTAGAATTAAAACGATAAATAAAAAATTTAAAGGTTTTATGAGAATAATTCGGTAAAATTGTATGAAGCTAACGAAACGATAAGCGACGACCTTGACCATTTTACTGCGTATAAGGAACCACCGGAGAACGATGATAACTTCTTTTCTTTTTCTCCAGTGTTTGAAAATGGAATATACGAGGAGCTCACGTAAAGTTTTTATAATAGAGAGAACAATGTATAGCGATGATTATATATCAGGATACTACTCGAAAAGAGGAAGAGTCGAAGAAAAAGAAGAGTCAATGGGATTATTCAAGAAGAGTAAAAAGCTGATAAAAAACACCACAGAAAGAGAAAAACGAAAGAGTAGATAAGACAGACAATTTGATAGAAATGCTCAGAGAGCTAATGTCAGATATAAAGAAAACAAAACAAGATCAGAAGAGATACCAACAAGAGTTGAGGGAACTAAGAAAGGAGAATGAAGTATTGAAAGAGGAAAATAATATAATTAGGGAAAACATGAGAAGTATCGATTTGAAGATGTGTAGGTTGGAAAAAGACAACGTAAGGAATAATATTATAATATCGGGAATGAGATTTGAAGCAAATAGCCCATCAGATCTGAGAATGGATATAGAACATTTTATGGAGAGGAGGATGGACACAAAAGTACAGATTAAAGATGTGATAAAAATAGGAGCAACTATATACAAGATAGAACTTGGAAACACGGGGAATAAAGAGGCTGTGATGAAAAATAAAAACAAGCAAATCTAAGAGAAGAGAGAGAGAGAGAGAGAGAGAGAGTCTACATAAACAACGATTTAACAGAGGATGAACGGGAAATTCAAAAGAAATTGAAGCATATAGCAGGGAATGAGAGAAAGAACGGAAAAAAGAGTGAAAATAGTATATCAAAAAATCATAATCGTCCCATATAAATGGATATTGAGGAAGAAAAACTGAAAGAACAAACAAAGAACACTACGACCATCAAGTCAAAAAACTGAGAAAAAGGAGAGAGTTAGGTAGATTGACGACGACCCTGGCAAAGATAAAGGATACGGAAGAAAGGATTAATGAAAGGAATACAAATAAGAGGATAATCAAAGAAATAAATAGGAAGAAAGAAATGGAAAATAATTATCGAGTTATTAGATTGAGAACACGGAATAATAGGGGTATAAACGGAAAAGAGGAGGAACTGACAGAAGAACAACAAATGTATTATGTAGAAATCACAGAAATAGAAAGGAAAGGAAATGGCGCAAAAAATTAGAAGGAAAGGTCATAAAAGAAGAAGAAAAAATTATGGAAAGATGGAGGAAAAATTATAAAGAACTATCAGATGGGAATGACATAAAATACAAAAATTAACATAGAGACATAATACCGGAACAAGATACAGAACTCACATAAACAGAAGAAACTAATACAGAAGAAGCAAAAGAGGCAATCTGCAATTTAAACAGGATAGAAAGATATAGAAGAAAATATGGAAAAAAAATATAGAATAGCTCAACTCCACGGGCCTTACACTCCTAAAAAAGGGGTAGAAAGGCATAAGGATTTAGTAAGTAACTAAGTTAAATATATTTAAAAAATCAAAATATCTGATACTGATAACAAAACAATAAAAATAGTTTCTAATAGTGTGTCAAAGGTGCATATCGAGGTACGTAAATGTAATAATTATAATCATTTCATTTTATATGGTATTGATTTTAAAGTAAGTTTTATGTGTTTTAACAATAGTTTAATAATCATATACACACGTAGAGTCCTATGTTGAAAAATAATTTTAAATATATTGATTATTAGTTAGTTAAAAAATCTGGTTTAATTTGTAGATGCAACTACAACCAAAATAAAACAAAAAAAAATCATTGAAAAAGCCAGCTATGCCTGAGCAAAACGTCTGTAGAATAAGTTATTTAATTAGAACATAACCTACTCCTAAGAAAAAAATGGAAAATAAATTATAGTCACAAGGGTTAAGAAAAAACTTAAACATTTATATATATATATATATATATATATATATATATATATATATATATATATATATATATATATGTGTATATTTATATATATATATATATATATATATATATATATATATATATATATATATATATATATATATATATTTGTATGAGATGGGGTATATATTCCCTAGCATATGCCATACCTATACATATATCTTTTTTTGAGACATAAAAAAAAATAAATCTATACTAGGAGTCAGCTTATTCTAATATAATTAAGCATTATTACAGAAAGAGGCAAAATCGAAAAAAAAAAAAAAAACCAAAACACAAACCTAAAACATCAAAATAGAAATTCAAATTCAAAAATTGTTATTTCCTTTTTTTTTTCTTTGCCTTTTTTTAAGAATTAACAAATTTAAACTTATAGGTTCATTGAGGGAGTGTCCTGCAGAATATTGATTTTCAACGAAAGCTTTATTTTATTTCTTCACATCTTCAATGTTCTTTAATTCTACAAGACATTGATCTTCAAATTTTATCTACATACATTTACCATACGGACATACAGTTTTATAACTACCTCCATTTTCTAAAGGAACTGAATAGCTAGGTGATCTTAAAGGAGAACTGTGCATGTGCATTTTTCTTTAGTAACAGGTCAGAATTTATAAGTTGGATAATGGAGATAATCTAGTTAGTTTTGACGTTGATTAATTAAGTACAAATGTTTTCGTTTATGATTTAGTTTCCACCATATGAGATATATGAATAAGTAGGATAAATATAATACACATATTTAAAAACCTCCAAAAATTTCTTTGTAATTAAATTTTATTTCATGATTTTTCATAGTCTGAATAAAGGAAAAATATTTAATGTTAAAGAAAATTTAAAAATTGCTCACTAGAGCTACTAAGCCTTCTCCATAGCATCTTCATAAACAGTCCAGTGTTTCCTACTACAGTTGTAAATAGACCTTAAAATTTTTAAAGAATGACATACATTATCTACCATGTATGTATTCTCGCTACAACCATTTTAATGTGGGTCATACATGGCTTTGAAATTTAAATTTTTTATTTGGGTTTAACATAGCAATTTTTTCTTTTATTTTATAAATGGATCTCTGCTTTCATATTTTCTTTTCTTTTTTACTATTTCTAGAACATGTATTTGCCTCTAATGATAAAAATTCTAATTGACAACATTTAACCTATTGCTCTTCTTTTAACTTTATCTTTAAGCAATTAAATTTCGTGTTTTTTAATTTCTATATCTATCTATATTTTATGCTTGCGTATCTACTTATTCTATTTAAGGAAGAATTTTCTAACTTGTAGCTTTTCATATCCAGACTTAGTATATTTACTAACAGTTTCCATCCATTTAACTGACTACAACTTACATCAGCTTACATTAAAAAAATTATTATTATTATGAATTTAAATATAAAAAATAAAAAAAAACATCAATTAATTCTAGAAATAATATTGAAATTTAGTGTTTGTGTTTATGTCAGTATCATCACATAAATTACTAAAAAAATTTTGATAATTGTTGGAAAATTATAGTATCGCATTATGTAATAATATTTATTACAAACATTTTTTAGTCCTTAGAAAATTAATCTTAAATAAATCTTTTGTTGACAAAGTAGTTGTTCTGTACATCCTAAAAGCAAAACTTCATAGAAAGTATAATACAACCTAAGGCAAATTATTTCCTTCAAAGGAGTGTGTTGTTCGCTGATATTAAAACCGTCTGTTAAGTTTAAACTACAGTAAGCTTTCTAATTTTGGTTTGCAATTTCTTTTCCCGCAACTATTTTATCAGGATAGAAGGCTATTAACAGAACGTGATTAAAATTGAATATACCCAAATTTTTACGAAATCACTGTTAAAGTATTTGTGTAATACCCTGTGCCAAAATTAAATTTTGAAGTTATGCAGAAAGAATTAAGTAAAATATTCTTTTTTCACTTTTCAGATTTTCTTTTATTGAAATATTCCCTGCCTAATTGAAGGCACATTTTCTGATGATTTTGTAGTATGCCTAATGAATTTTTTGGTTCAGTTTTTTTACTTTATTTGTGTTTTATGAATACTAACAAGTCATAAAGTACTCGATCGGGTAAGTACGGGTGAATGGATCAACAAACAGACTTGATGACGAGCCACACATTGGCGAATAATGTGTGAGTGACTGCATTGTCTTGTAACAAGTACCAGCTGTCGGGATCACAATATTCAGATGGAACACGACGAATTTTCTTATCAAATGTTCAAATATTTTCAAATGATACTCACTATTTATTGTTTGACGAAATTGTCTGATTTTTCATTATCTTACTAGTGTTAACTTATATTGAAGATTTTAACACATCGAGAGGTTGTTTATGGGCTATATTGAAAACAACATGTCTCGGCGCTAGTAACAGTTTATTTAAAAAGGGTTAAAATATTTCTAAAAGTTCGTATGATTTCTCTCGAATGTTGCACTCTTAATAACTTCTGGTCTTTATTTAAAGTGCGTGAAAGAAATTATGCGCCAACCTTCTTTTTAAATCATTAAAATTATTTCCCTGTTGATGTTAAATGCTTCTATATCTACTGATGCTATACTCTCATCACCAACTAATTGAAGAAATCACTAAATTATTTCTGGCATTCAAATTGATAGATCTGTCATCTTCAAGCTGTTCTTTTTCCTGAAAAAAACGTTCATCTTTTGATAAGCAAACATTGCCTACACTCTTCTTGATTGGATCTGGGTCTTTTGTGTCAAGTTTTTTATAAAATTTAACTACAGTTATTTGGTCAATGTTATCATTTCTAAAATAATTTTTTTCTTGTTAAATAAA
>CM032454.1:98675488-98687988 GCA_019049505.1 Pachyrhynchus sulphureomaculatus | reverse complement strand
ATTATCCAACTTATAAATTCTGACCTGTTACTAAGAGAAAAATCACATGCACAGTTCTCCTTTAAGATCACCTAGCTATTCAGTTCCTTTAGAAAATGGAGGTAGTTTATAAAACTGTATGTTTCGTATGGTAAATGTATGTAGATAAAATTTGAAGGAAGATAGAAGATGTGAAGAAATAAAATAAAGCTTTCGTTGAAAATCAATATTCTGCAGGACACTCCCTCAATGTATGAGCAATTAAGGTTTTTGTTCACCAACTGACGACCGATTAGTGTATTGTGGCGGCCTTACCGGTGAGGGTTATTGTGCGGGCATACCGTATTAAGGGGGGGTTTCTAATCTCGGCAGATCAATGCACTTATTTATTTAACTATATTTGCTATGTTGGAAATTTGAAATCTTTGGCACAATGACACCACTCAGTATATGTCACCACTACACCAAACACTTTTGCACTCGACAGGGGTTTCGTTAACCAAGTTAGCTTCCTTAGAACAGATGTCGATATTTAGCGAAACCAGCGTCGAATGCAAAAATAAAGGGTTTGGTTTAGTGGTGACATATACACATACATATATAGTAGTTGCTGTAGAAATGTAAAAATGCCCATGGCAGCAATACTGCGTCGTCTAAAAGGTACCGTTAAATACAGAAGTTTGTTTCGTAGCCTGGACAAAGTTGACGGGTATTACGACATCCTCGCCGATACCCATTAAAAACTGATAATCCGTACGCAGGCCGAGTGGCTACCCATAAAAAAAATCAGTTGATATTTATACCCTCACAACATTAACGAAGATATGAGTTACGGTCTCCATACATATATTTTTCATGCGAGGTTCAATTAAAGTTATTAAATCCATAGAATAATAGTAATATTACATTACTAGTTTCAGCGACTATCCATTTTTACACTTTGAATGAAAACTAAAATTCTACGAACCTTCCTTGGTAAGCAGATGTCATTGAAGGATCGTGTAAAAATAAATTTCATTATGTAAATAACATACTCGTACACATATAATATTAATGTTAATTATTGGAAATTCCAAGTAACTTTGGTAATATATTGTGTGCATTAATATTAATAATTCCCTACGGAATGATATATATGGTGACCATTTATTACATGTTTTATAAGATATAAAAAGTTGCTTCCTTAAAATATTGTTACTTATACCACTTTTTTTAAAAACCAAAACCTTAGTTTAGAAGAAAATGTACATCGTTGTTTAACAAGGTAGTTTTGTATATTTTTTGATAATTGTGCTAGCCAATCACTTTCAGGTTCCTTATAATAGATAGAGTTTTCGTATTATTATAAACCACGAATTCCTTTCATCAATAAAAATATTTATTATTTTTTACAACCTCTTACGATAACTTAAAGTTTAAAATTATTTTCAGTACTACTGTACTGTTAATAATAATAGTAAATATCATCAAACATCTTTAAATGCAAATGTTTATCAATACATAATTACTTATTTAACTTTCGCTGCCCGAATACTTCACCACAAATCAAATTACCCACACAGAATGAGAGAGTATTAGGTGATCATTGTTTCGACCGTCTATGTGCTATCCTCATTTATGGGCAACGATAGACTGAACTGAGAAAAAAATATATATAAACATAGTTTGTCCAGTCGCCTCCATTATTAAGTTTCTTCCACTAGTGTTTTATAGAGGCAAATACCTCTTCATAAATCTGGTCTGTTGGAAGAACTGCTCAAACAATTTATTTCTGCAGATTTAAGTAAGGTATCAAACTAATTTGAGTCCAAATAAAACGTTTTATGTTTGTTACAAATATTTCACCCTAATTGATGGGTAGTCTAACGTATGTGCCATTGGTTAGAGAAACTAATTTATTTATTAATTAATTTTAAATAAATGAAAATTGTATAATGTGCGGCTGTCAAAAAACGTGCTTGTTCTTTTGTCACCGACCAAGTTCCTTTATTTTTTAGAATGAATGTTATAGATTATCTCAATGAAAGTTTCTGGACTATTTTGAAGTACAGTGATAAGGGATACGAATTTAGTGACTTATGAATAAATGTGTTTTTGATTAATGTGGCATACATTAAAGATTTTTGGCTTTATTTTTTTATTTAAACAATAATAACCTGTGAATGTGTGACAGGAGCGGTGCCATTACCGAACGTATCTGTTCTACCTGGAATAGTCAGAGTGTTCGGAATTTTTAATAAAGTTGAATTTGGGGATTTTGTATTTTAACGTACGTATCGTGTGATGATGCTAGCAATTTGGATTTCCGGAAGAGGAATATATAAGGCGCAAACGCTCTAATATTCTTTTACTTCTAACGACAAATAATTGAGAATGATTTAATTTTTTGAGTATAAATTGAAAAGGGCAAATATTCCGATTTAGAGCATATCAAACGTTTGGCTATGTGTTATATAATAAGTTCAGTTTCCAGTTCTCATTTTTGTATAAGTGCTAGTTAAAGTATGTCAGGATTTATAAAACGTAACAAGCTCAAGGTGGTTGAAATTCTCTGTGTTAAGTTTTTAGTTTTTTATTTTATATTTAAACTTTGCTTTCTGAGTGTCGTACCTCCTTATCAAGGGTCAACAAAAATTTTTAACTAAATTTTCCAAATCCAAACTCTTTTGAGTCTAAACTTTGAATCAAATAGTGATTAAACCTCAACTTATGAACTGATTATGTATAGCCTATATAAACTGGAAACTCGTTGACAAATTTGAATAAATTCGTTAATATTATACAAACTATCATTTGTTCAATTCTAGTTAGCTGGTTTTGGACAATTACTTGGTGGTTTAAGATATTTATAATTAAAAGTGATTTACGAAATTATTACGGTAAAAGTACGATGGGGTGGGACCAAATAGCATGATGAGGCATCTGGATACAAAAAATTCCGGATCATCAGGTGGGGTCTGATTCAAGAGCGTCAAAATGCAGAGATCACAACTGTAAAATAGATTTTTGCAACATACCAAGTTTAAACTTGAACATAAATTGAGTGCACCAACACCTGCAATTAAATAAACCTCATGTACTCGCTCTCTGTGTAAAACCAAAGTCAGTTCATCAACCAGCACAATCAAGTTTCTCTATCCTGGGTACGACTTCTATTCTCGGTTTAGGCGTAACTTTAGAAACTGTCTTTATGTCAGAACGACATCTCTTGTCAACGAGAGGAGACTTTAGTGCCCCGAAATTTCGATGTTATGTAGTTAAAAAATAACAACTCAACAAACCACAAGGTTTATCTGCTGCCTCTATCGACGACAAATTGATACTAACTTTAGAACCCTTTTGGCTTCTCTTGCAGATACCATCTATCATTTACAGATTTTTTTTTTATGGGTCTAGCATACGTGCTGCAGGGAAGTCCCTAAAGCGCTACAGGAGCGATGCGTGTGCGCGTCCACTATCCAAGTGCATCTATCCAGGGCACTATCCAAGTGCTGAAATTGCCATCCAGGGCGACTTTAACGTCCACAACGTCAACTGGCTTCAGTATTCAAATACTACCAACGAACAAGGTCGTGGAGCTGAATCATTCTCAATAAGTTGTGGCTTAACTCAGCTTAATGGCAAGCCAACACGGATCCCCGATCGAGACGGAGAGTTCGTCTTCTTTATCTGTTTTTAACCACTAAACCAGAGATTTACACTGTCACCGTAAATCCGCCGTTCGACTGCTTTAGATATCGAGTATCCTGCCAATCAGTGAAAGAGAGGCGCCTAAACCACACAAGATTTGGCACTACAAATCTTCTAAATGGAAGAACTCATAGAATATTTTCGAACTTTCCCTTGGTTAGACGTTTGTTTTCGATCCGACTACCCATCTGATTGCGCTAAGGAAGCTTCCGATATTATTTTGGCTGGTGTGGACGCTTACATCCCTTTTTCTAAGAAATACCCTTCCACGCTAAGCTTTGGTTTGACCGAAAATGCAAAGAGACTATAGCTTCTAAACATCTTGCCCGTCGACAATGGCGTGAAAATTCTAACGTCGTACATCGTAACATCTCTGTTCGTATCCAGAACAGATGCAAAGAAATTATCGATAAAACCGAGGAGGCACACAATCAAAGAATTGGAAATAAACTTCTTGCTTGTCCCAACAATTAAAGATCCTCTTGGTCAGTCGCTAAGGCAGCAAACTTCATCAAATCCACTATACCACTACTCACACGACTAGGTAATTCTATCGCAACAATTCCTGATGAAAAAGCAAATTTGCAGGCTGAAACCTTTGCTGTTGTTAATTTCCAAGAAAAACCAGCACCTACTATTCCCACAGTAAAGTCAAGGATGCCCGATATTGTCTTCAGACAGCGTATCATAAAACGTATTTTAATGAAGCTAGACACCAAAAAACTTCTGGCGCTGACGGAATACCTGCCATAGTACTTAAAAACTGCGCGAAAGAACTAACCCCAGTTTTCTGTAGACTTTTCAACCTATCGTACAGAAAGGGAATATTTTCTTTCTGCTGGAAATGCGCTACAGTTCATTCAAAACCCAAAAATGCAAGAAGACCTTGCAAAACAACTACCGACCATTGTGTTCAATAACATCGAAATTCACGAAAAAGGCTACCAATCAACATCTTTTAAAATAACTTGAAGGATTTAATATTATTAGCGACCATTAATATGGCTTTCATAAACATAGATCAACAAGAGATCTTCTAACTTATGTAAAGATCAACAGGAGATCTTCTAACTTATATAACACATGTTTGGAATAACGCAATTGAACACTGTGGAGAGTCTCGATCGGTTGCCCTTGATATCCAAGGCATTCGACTGTGTTTAGCACAATGGATTTTTGGCTAAACTACGATCGTCTGGTATATCTGAAAAGTCCTGTTTATGACTTTCAAGTTGCTCAAGGAGCGTTCTTTACGAGTGGCAATCATCGGGTTTCTTTCTAACACCTTCACTATCAACGCCGGTGTGCCCCAGGGCTCCATACTGTCTCCTACTCTCTTTCTGATTTACATTAACGATCTGCTGGAAAATATTAGGAATCCAATCTATAGCTTTTCAGATTACAGTACCCTTATCTCATCATTCACTTTGAATGCTAGAACATCGGCTACTCATGCAAATACCCGCAGACAGCAGATGGTTGTTTAACCTAACAGAGACCTGGAGGAAACTCTATCTTGGGGTGACAGTAACCAAGTGGAATTTAACACTACAAAAACTCAGGCGGCAGTTTTTTCAAAAAAATTAACGTTGCTGAACTCGACATAGTTATATCAGGACATTCCATTCGTCTAGCGTCGTCAATCAATTTACAGGGCGTTAATTTAGGAGCAAATATGTCTTGGCATGAACATGTTGCAAGAATGGCTAAGAGAGCTTTTCAAAAACTGGGAATATTATTTCGAACTAGAAAGTTTTACCCTCCACAACAACTGATAGTTTTGTACAAAGCTCAAATTCGACCAACGATGGAATACTACAGACATACACTGCATTTGTTAGATTCTATTCAGAAGAGAGCTGTTCGCCTTATTGGAGACCCGGAACTGGCCAGCAACCTTGATTCATTGGAACATCGAAGACTTGGCGTCTTGAGTCTATTCTACAAGTATTTTCATGGAAAGTGTTCGATAGATGCAGCCAGCTTAATTCCTCCCAAAGCGGTGTATTCTAGAAATACACGTCGCGCTAAACTTCACATCCGTATGAATTTCAGCTTGTTGCACTTCGTAAAACCCTTTTCAAGCGATCTTTTATATTAAGAACCTCATCCCTTTGGAATAATTTGCTCATGACTGTGTTTTCAACCGAGAACATTTTACAGCGATTCAAGACCAACGTGAATCACTTTTATCGTACACGTGTCGCTGCTGTAGTATTTGTAATTACGTTTAAATGAATAAAATCAACGGTTTATATGTTACGGCCCATATTTTTACAGTACTCTTTCAGGTGGTCCATTTTTTCTTGGCTTATTTTCGACTGTTGTTATCCAGTTGTTCTTAAAACGAAAAATTTTTAGTTCAGTGTAGTTAAATTTAATAACAACAGTTCATCTTTCAATAAAATTTTAGAGCTAATATAGCGGTCAAGTGGTTGGACAACATCGCTTGGGTCTGAGAAATGATCGAGGCGACAGACTCGTTCAATTTTGTATCGAGAATAATCTTGTTATTAGCAACACATTTTTCAAACTTCCATGCAGGTGGTTGTATACATGGAAATCACCTGGCGATAGGACTAGAAACCAGATAGATTTTATTATCGTTTAATAAAATAGAAATTTTTAAAATCTATAAAAGCCTACCCTAAAGCAGACGCAAGTTCGAACCACAATCCGGTACTCACGGAGTTTTGAATAGACAGGTTTAAAAGGATTAACAAAAAACAAAGAATAATGCCAATAGATATAAATAAACTGAAGAACCCTTAAATTAGAAAACAAATACCAAACCAAATGGATGAGAAATTTAAGAAGTAAATAAGAACAGAAAACGAAAATGTCGAATCTCAATAGGTTAAGATGAAGAATAATTAATAGCGGGACAGAAGGAAGCAATGGGTTGAGAGAAGAAAATGGAAAAAAAAGGAATGGATGACAGAAGAAATACCAAATTTGATGGACGAAAGACGACTACAGAAAACAAAAGATGTCTCAAAGTACAACGAATTAAACAGAGTAGCATGTCGAAAATGTAGAGAAGCTCAGGAAATCTAGTTAAGCGAGAAATGCCGAGAAATAAAGGAACTGAAGAGAGGCATAACACATTTAAGTTGCATAAGAAGGTGAAGGAATTGGGAGGAAAAACTAGTAAAAAAAAAAACAAGAAACAATTCCGATAAATGGAAACAATGAAATTATAGTGGATATTAAAGATAAAATAAAGACATGGGAGCAATACATAGAACAACTTTTCAATGGACATAGATCAGAAACCGTACAGCTAAACAGAGATAACTAGAATAAAAGTTATTCATGCTATACTACTACAGAAGGATGGAAAAGCAGTTGGTTCAGATGAGATAAAGGGAGAAAATCCTCAAAATATTTTCGGATAAAAGTCCATTTATTAATCGACTGATAATCTTATTTTTACAAGATCTATGAAACTGGACAAATCCCTCTTGACTTGCTAAGTCGACTTTTATCGCAACTGATAAGCTTAAGATCTCACGTTCCCAAGATATTTCGGAGAATCATCCAAACTACAATATATAAAAAATGTGAAGCAGGAATAGATAATATACACTTCGGATACCGAAAAGGCATGGGTACACGGGAAACTTTATGCTCATTAAATGTACTGGTCCAGCAAGCACGAAAAATTATCAAAAATTCTAGAGGCAACAAATATAGACAAAAGAGATTTAAATATAATTAAAAATATGTACTGGAATCAGTGGAAGTTAAAGTTGGACTGGAAAAGTCCGAAAGCATAAAAATAACCCAAGGTGTAAGACAGGGATGCATCCCTTCACCACTTTTGTTAAATCTTGATTCTGATGTTGTGTTTAATGAGGCCAACAAAGAAAAATCTACCACCAGAATCCCTTGAAAACGGTGGAAACACCATAGGACAGGTCTCCACATTTAAATATTTGGGACCCAATATCAATGACAAGAAAGGAAATATATTCCCGGATTGAACAGGCCCAAGTAACATATATGAGTAAATTTTTCCATCGCACAAGTCTCAGTCTCGAACTCCGAATAAAAATGATGAGAGCGTATGTATTCTCCTTGCTTTTATATGGATGTGAGTGCTGGACCCTTGACCCTGGCTCAGAGAAACGATTGGAATCTTTTGAAATGTACATTTATAGACGCCTTCTTCGCATCTCCTGGGAAAATAAAAACACAGAATGACTGGAAAGAATGAACAAAACGAAGGAAGTACTAACAACCATAAAAATAAGAAAAAACCCAATACTCCGGACATATAATGAGGGGCCCAAAGTAAGAATTGCTACGTCTAACCATTGAAGGTAAAATAAAGGGCAAACGATCGATCGGAAGGCGACAGAATTCTTGGCTGAAAGACATGAACAGGTGGCTTGGATGTGCTTCGAGCGATATTTTTCGAGCAGCAGTCTCTAAAGTTCATTTAGCTAAACTGATCGTCAAACTTCGTGAGGAGACCGCGTCGTAAGAAGTCATAAGTCGGCACTTATTTTATTTTTAAAAAAATTATATATATATATATATATATATATATATATATATATATATATATATATATATATATATATATATATATATACTACCGTCAGAAAGTATTTGCCTACCTTGTTATTTTAGTCCCAAGACAACAAAAACCCAGATAACATATATTTTTTTAATTTTAATGAATTATAATTTATTTTCACATTATTTACAGTCTAGAAAATCAGAAAAAATATTCATGATTTTCTAGGATTTTTCTGATCTATGTGACTCCTTTGTTTTTAATTACCGCTTTACAGTGTTTCGGCATTCTGTTCAGTAGTTTCTTCGGTTATTTTAACCCATTCTGCTTGTAAAAGTTTCCACAAGTAATTTTCGGATGTTGGATTGAGTTTTCGAACACACCTGTCCAAATGGTCCCAGAGCAATTCGATGGGGTTTAAGTCGGGTGATTGCAGAGGCCAAGTCATCACTTCCAGGATGTCATCGGATTTCCATTGATCCAAAAGTTCTCTGATTTGTTTAGCAGAATATTTAGGGTCATTGTCATGCTGAAAAATAAATTTCCCCTGAAAAATATCTCTTCCAGAAGGAAGCATTTGAGTTAGCAAAATTTCTAGATACTTTTCTTTTCGCATGATTCCTTCTAACCTAAAGATTTTTCCAACGTTGCCGTTGCCAAAACAACCTCAAACCATTATTGAACCTCCACCATGTTTTAGTGTAAGCAACATCCTCTCTCCAGCTGACTGCCGCACATTAATTCGTCGATTTGGCCTGAAAATTTCAAATTTAGATTCGTCGCTCCAAAGGACGGAATTCCATTGTTCTGAGGTCCAATTTTCATGTTCTCTAATGCACGAAAGTGGATAGGTAAAATATATAAATAGCAATCGGAATGCTTTTTCGAATATTTTATAGCTGTTTTTGTAGTTTTAATGACGACGCCTACCTTATTTGTACAGCGATCATGTCTTGTCACTCAGCATTCGAAAGTGCTTTGTATTCCGAATAATTTAAGCCGTTCAACATTATTTTCCATCGCCTACAATTTTGGACAGAGCTTTATCCCGGTTGATGTGAAAAGTCCCATATATATATATATATATATATTATATATATATATATATATATATATATATATATATATATATATATATATATATATATATATATACATAAATATAAATATAAATATATATATGTATATATATATATATATATATATATATATATATATATATATATACGAGGCTGGTTTGAAAAGTCCGTGCAAAGTCCGAGAGATGGCACCACCGGCGCGTATCGAGGTCATGTTTAGTTAGTAGCACCTCTTGAATGAACGCACATCAAGTTTCAGCCATATTGGTCTATTTCTTTGTGTTTGGCATTCGTGTGAATCAAGGAAGTCGAGTGATTTTCAAGAAATGGACCAAAAAGAATTTCGTGTGGTGATTAAACATTACTTTATGAAAGGCAAAACGCCTCAGGAGACTAAAGAGAAGCTTGATAAACATTATGGTGACTCTGCACCTTTGATTAGAATAGTTTATAAGTGGTTTCAAAATTTTCGGACTGGCCATATGGGCACAAGTGACGCTGAACGTTCTGGACGGTCTGTGGAGGTTACGACTCCAGAAATCATTGATCAAATCCATGATATGGATGACAAAAGAGTTAAGGTGCGTGAGATTGCTAGTGCTGTGGGCATCTCGACTGAACGGGGTACATAATATTTTGCATAAACATTTGGACATGAGAAAGCTATCCGCAAGATGGGTGCCGCGATTGCTCACGCTTGACCAAAAACGGAATTGTGTGAAGTGTTGCAAGGATGGTTTGCAGCTGTTCCAGAAGAATCCGGAGGACTTTAAGCGTCGTTTCGTCACTGTGGATGAAACATGGATACATTACTATACTCCTGAGACCAAACAACAATCTAAAACAATGGGTTACCAAGGGGGAATCTGCACCAAAAAAGGCGAAGACCGTTCCTTCGGCCGGAAAGGTTATGGCGACTGTCTTTTGGAATTCGGAAGGGATAATCCTCATCGACTATCTGGAAAAGGGTAAAACTATTACAGGTGAATATTATTCATCGTTATTGGACCGTTTGAAAACCGAGCTGCAAGAAAAAACGCCCGCGATTGGCCCACAAGAAAGTCCTTTTCCATCACGACAACGCACCAGCACACCCCTCAGCAGTTGTGGTCGCAAAATTAATGGAAATAGGATTCCAACTCGTTTCACATCATCCCCCCTATTCTCCAGACTTGGCTCCCTCGGACTACGATTTGTTCCCTAATTTGAAGAAATGGCTGGCGGGACAAAGATTTTATTCAAACGAGGAGGTGATTGCAGACACTATGGATATTTTGCAGACTTGGACAAATCCTATTATTCGGAAGGGATCAACAAACTAGAACATCGTTGGACGAAGTGTATAAGCCTAAAAGGAGACTATGTCGAAAAATAAAAAAGGTTTACCCCAAACGTCTAAAAGACAAAGATGAAATCACAAAAGTTTCAGAAGTAGTTTACAGCATCCCTTGCTCTCACTGCGAAAAAATCTATATAGGACAAACATCTAGAGTCTTGAAAGACAGAATCACTTCCCACAAAAGTGATTGCAGATTAGAGAAAAACTCTTGTGCGCTTGCCCAACATAGTAGCCAATTTTCACATGAATTTAATTTTACTGAAACCAAAATCCTATGTAAAGAGAGAAATCTCGGCAGGAGAATCTTTAGGGAGATGGTGGAAATCCACCTGGAACCGAACTCGATCAATAAAAAAACTGACATTGAAGATCTGAGTTTTAATTTTTCCAATCTATTACAAATAGGCAGTCAGAATGAAAACTCTTACAATATCTCTGACGTATCTCTTTGATAATAATCACACTGATTTTTACTAATTTTTTAACTTTAAAACGATCAAACAAAATGTCAACGTCATTCTACATTCAAATATAAATTAACCACAACTTAACTAAGATATAGAAACACACTGCCCTTAGCAAAATGACAAGAAAACATAACAAAAAATCCTTTATAAATTAAAATCATTTTACATCCACAAAATTCTCGGTACTATTTTAACAAAATGAAGTAAAAATTTATTATATTTCCTAGAGATGAGTATGTCAAGTTTTTCTAGTGTTTTTTTTTTCCTCTTTTTTCTTATGAATAAGTGTAATAAAGTGCCCCCACAAACAACAATTTTTTGAATACACCACTTAGCAGTAAGTACTTGAATGTTACATGTAAAATACGGTTGTCCTTTACTTTTAATCTCAAAAATACTGATAATCTACTGTAATTGTAGCTCTGATAAAGAAAATGAAATATTTTCGAAAGCTTGGCGTAGCTAAAAAGGTGTCCAAAACTTTTTAGTTCATTTCCAAAGACCGCTTACCCCAAGAACGTAATACTGCAGTTTAACTAGTCGGTCAAGACTACCCTTCTCCTCTATATATATATATATATATATATATATATATATATATATATATATATATATATATAAACTTAAGAAAATCTAAAATGTTAAACATATTGTTTGTTGATTTAAAAGTATATATTATATTCCTTTCATAGAAACTGGCTAATAATCATTTTTTGACATATACGTCACGTTACAGAGAGATTAAGTAATTTTTTACTCTTAAGTTCTTCCTTTTTAATCTGTTTAGGTTAGCGTTCTTTACTAGTGGCAGTCGAAGAATTTCTTTTTAACACCTTCACTATCAACGCGGTGTGCCCCAAGGCTCCATACTGTTTCCTACTCTCTTTCTCATTTACATTAACGATCTGCTGGAAAAGACCGGGAATCCAATCTACAGCTTTGCAGATGACAGTACGCTTATCTTTTCATTCACTTTGAACGCTTGGACATCGGCTACTCAGACGAATATCCGTAGACAACAGGAAGTCATTCAACTCAACAAAGACCTGGAAGAAATTCTATTTTGTGGTGACAGTAATCAAGTGAAATTCAACTCTACGAAACACCCAGACGGCAGTTTTTTCTAAAAAAGTTAACGTTGCTGAACCCGACATAGTTATGTCAGGGCACTCCGTTCCTCTAGCATCGTTACTCAATTTGTTGGGCATTAAATTGGGAGCAAATATGTCCTAGCATGAATATGTTGCAGGCATAGCAAGGAGAGCTTCTCAAAAGTTGGGAATATTATTTCGAACCAGAAAGCTTTACACTCCACAACAACTGTTGATACTTTACAAAGCTCAAATTCGACTGCATCCATGTTTGGAGCTCCACACCCAAACATACACAGCGTTTGCTGAACTCTATTCAGAGAAAAGCTG
>CM032454.1:98585443-98670388 GCA_019049505.1 Pachyrhynchus sulphureomaculatus | reverse complement strand
GAGCGAGAGGTGGTATAATGGATTGGCTGAAATTTTGACTAACTGAATTAGCGACTGACCAAAGGGACCTAGAATTGTTGGGGAAAGCAAGAGGTTTGTTTCCTGTTCGTTGATTGTGTGCCTCCTCCGACGATAATTTTTTTGCATCTATTCCAGTCACGAACAAAGATGTTACTTACGATTTACGACGTTAGGATTTTCACGCTATTGTCGGTAGGCAAGATGTATAGAAGCATTTTTTTTTATGGGTCTAGCACACGTGCTACAGGGAAGTCCCTAAAGCGCTCCGTGTGCGACACGTGTGAGGAAAGCAATAGTTTCTTTGCATTTTTGGACAAACCAAGGCTTGACGTTGGAAGGGCATTTCTTCAAAAAAGAGATTTAAATGCCCATACTAGTCAAAATAACATCAACAACCTCCTTATCGCAGTCAGATGGGTCGTCGGATCGAAAACAAAGGTCTAACTAAGGGAAAGTTTGAAGATATTTCATAAGTTCTTCCCAAATCTTGAGCGGTTTAGGCACCTCTCTGTCACTAATTGGTAGGTTACTCGATATCGAAAGCAATTTATGGTCAGAAGAACCTAACGGCGGATTTACGGTGACAGTGTAAATCTCTAAATTGGTTGGTAAAAAACAGATCAAGAAGACTGGTGAACTCTCCATCTCGATCAGGGATCCATGTTGGTTCGTCAATTAGCTGAGTTAAGCCACAACTGATTGAGAATGATTTGGCTTCACGATCTTGTTCGTCGATAGTATTTGAATAGTTAAGCCAGTTGATGCTGTGGACATTAAAGTCGGCATTTGGATATTTAATTTGTAAATGATCGATGGTGTCTGCAAGATAAAAGAAAAATGTCCTAAAGTTAGTATCACTTGGTGGTCTATAGAGGCACCGGATAAACCTTAAGCCAGTTGATGCTGTGGACATTAAAGTCGCCCAGTGTGGAAATTTCGGCATCTGTATATTTAATCTGTAAATGATCGATGGTTTCTACGAGAGAAGCGAAAAAGTGTTCTGAAGTTGATTGGTGGTCCAGAGAGGCAGCAGGTAAAACTTGTGGCTTGTTAAGTCGTTATTTTTAACCACATAACATCAAAGTTTCGGGGCTCCAGAGCCTCTAGAGAGTTGGCAAAAAGACAAATTCCAAATTTACGACGAAACCGGGAATAGAAGTCGTACCGAGGATAGAGAAAGCTGACTGTGCTAGTCGATGAACTAACCTTGGTTTCATAGAGAGCGAGCACATGAGGTTTATTTGATTGCAGGTGCGCTGGATTTATATTTGGGTTTAAACCTCGTATGTTGCAAAGATCTATTTTAAAATTGTGATCTCTGCATGTTGATGCCCATGAATACGCCCACACCCGGGGATCCTTCTATATATATATATATATATATATATATATATATATATATATATATATATATATATATATATATATATATATATATATATATATATATATATATATATATATATATATATATATATATATATATATATATATATATATATACTATTGTACAAAATGAATCGATCCCTGTATTTCACTCCCTTCTCTTAAAGAGATATTATTCACATACTATACATTGGACGCCTACTTTCTAATATGTAATAGTGTATGTGTACTAAATTTGATATCGATTTCTTATTTAGTTCGAAAGTGTGCCTAAAATTATTATTATTTTTTAGTTTTCATTCAACATATTTTTAAGGCAAGAATATGATACAAAATTCTTTGTTCTTTGTTTGATTTGAAATAAAAGAATTTATAAAAAAATGCTCATAAACCAAAAACAAATAAAAATTTTACGTGAAATTTAGTCTAATTTAATATGAAAAGGAAAATAATAAATATAAAACATAAAAGGATGTCAGAAAAGTGCGACCTAATTTAAATTTCCTGCTGTTGTCAACAAGAGCCTTTTATAAAACAGGGACTAAAATGCAAAATATGAGAGTACAAACAATAAAACTCGAGACGCATTATTTCGTTGAAGTGTCAAAGGCTGCTATTGTCGGTTGATATTAAAACCGTGTCTAAACTGTGGTGAAGTTTTTAATCTCGGCAGCAGTGCGCGCTTACCGAGTGTCTTATTAGCAATTCAAAAGGGCTAATAACAGGGAAACATGCTGCAAAATGGTGTTGATTAGGGTTCGTCAACAACATTTCTAAACGAATTTGTTTATCTGAAATTTGACTTTATTGTGGTCGATGTGTGACAAAGGACACGACATAATTTTAATTGCTTTTAGAAAGTTTACATAAAAGGGAGAGAGTAGACTTTTTAGCATAACCATGGAATTTTTTACTTAAGGTTTTGTATTTTACTTTGAGGGTTTATTCTTAAAAAATCTTATTAAGTATTTAACCAGGTAAGGAATTAGTAACAAACCAATGATATCGTTATGCCGAGAGATGATGTTTTCATACCATTAATCTCTACGGAACTAAGTGCACTTCGATATAATTTAGAGGGTAGACTATAATTAATAAAGTCATTTTAGGCAATAGGTAGTACATCCGGGAAAAAATATTTCCTTAACATTAAAAACTTGTTTGTAAATCTTGATGTTTTTAAAAAATCCGAAAATTATTTACCCAGTACTTCTCTTGCAACACGAAGGTTTAATATAAACACTATATTTGATATTCTCACACCAAAATATAACTTAATCCATACACAACAAATAAATATTTTAAATGACATGGAAAAAACACAAATCCCAGGAAGAGTTTCAAAAATATTAACAATTTGAATCCGGCATTTACTTTTATAAACCAGTGCGTTAAAATTGATAATATCACAATTTTCAGTTTCATCGACTCAAGAAACTTTGAAAAGGCATATACGATATATGCCAAGCAACCCCACTAACTTATTATCCCACCTCACTGACACCTTATATGTTAGACCAAAAATGTAAAAATAACGCAACTTTTACATTCATCTCTTCAAAGAATACTAAGAGACTGTTCTAACACGATATATAAGGAGCAACCTCTCTAACCACCCTTCTACACCTCATTAATCCCTCACCCCTCTATATGTTTTATCATAATTAAATGATAATAAAAAAATCGGCTCCCTGAAACGGATGTGAATTATTTTTTGTTCACCTTCCCACTTGAGTAGGGATTTTACCCTTTTTCATATCCTAAGAATATCGGCGAGGATGGCTTAATACCCGTCAACGTTGTCCAAGTGCCGAAACATACATTTATGTATTGCACAGCACCTTTTAGACAACGCGGTAGTGCTCCCTCGGACGTTATTACATTTCTGGGAACAACTACCACCTATGTACGCGGCCAGGCAAAATATACTTAAATAAATTAATAAATTAGTATACCGACCTGCGGGATTGAACTCTCGACCTTCTGCACTGTAAGCAAGGGTACTATGCTACGGAGCCACGGGATGCCACGGCCATGAATACGATATATACCAGGCAAATCCTCTAACACCCTCTTCCACACCTTTAACCCCTGATGTGTTTGATTATAAATAATTTTTGTTAAAATTTGTTCAATATTTTCTCCAGGAAAATTGTCATAATGATATAGAGAATAAACAAAATATATGGACCTCTAAACTTTTCACCTCCTTTCTCTAAAGCGATATCGTCTAAAAACTATAAGGTCTAATTCTACTTTCAATATTATGTATGTACCAGATTTAAAATCAATATCTCATTTCTTTTGTGATTTTATCGTGCCAACAAACAGAAAGGGTAAACTATTTTTTTGTAATCTATAGACCAAGAAACGTAAAAAAATGTGAAAATCTCGGATAATGATTTTTCACTAATACAATGCAATTTAATAAGGGGCGTAAAAATATTGAAAAACTATATGGAAATATAGATTCTCATCTCTATTATTTTATTTTTTATAATATAGGAATGCATTCCTATATAATTTATTATTACTAATATAGAACACAACTGTCTCTAAACGATAAGAAATTCGTTATTCGAAGAAAATAATTCTAACAACTAAAAACAACTTCGTCGATCTGAGCTTGACTGACGAGTTGTATTTGTATAGGAGTTTTTTTCGTTATATAGATATTTGTAAATAGTTATCGATACAGCAAACAACAATAGGGCAATCCAAAAATTGTTGATATTTCGATAACCACAATTATACATATTTATAAGTATCGAGATATCAATTACTATCGATATTCATCGATATATTGATAGTTATCGGCATGTCGATGGCCATCGATTTATCGATATTTGTTGATATCGATGGCTACCGATATATCGATTGAGATTATTAACTGTTTCGTAGTAAAAAAAAATATATATATTTTTTATTCGAAGTAGTGCAATAAGTTTTTTGCGAAAATTTAATATAACTTTTAAGAGTAAATTAAATATTATATGACAGGGCTACATTTATATAACAGTATACACTTTAAAAAATTCTTTTAATATTTTGATTTATACAAAACGACTACTTTGCCATAGCTCTTATAATTTCAAAAATATCCAGAATGTTCTGTGACAGTATGAATAGTTACAAATTTACTTATCGGCATATTGAAAACTATCCACATGTTGACAACCCTTAGTTTATCCGGAACTACCAATAAATCTATATATGAAAATCTATCGATATATCAATAAATAACTATACTTATATCGGCAACTATCGGTCGGTAGAACGATAACTATTAACATATTGATAACTATTGATATGTCTGTAACTCTCAATATATTGTTAAATTAAATTGGTAAAAAAAAAGGTAGGTTGCCATTGCCTGACAAGATGTGTCAATAAATTGAATTAAAATAACCAAATGCCTAAATATGGAATTTCTTCAGTTTGAGTAACTAATAATTTCTTTTTACTCCTGTAATATCTTGTTGATTTTGGCTTATCAACAATGGTTCTAGAAAAATTTAAATGTCTAAAACTTGACTTAATTTTGGTTGATAGATAAAAATCTATTTTGTAAACTTTAGACAGAAGAGAAAAAGTAGACGTTGAGCACCTGTGTCCAAGGAACACGTTATATATATATATATATATATATATATTGTAACATTCATTTTTTCCTAGATTTTAAGACCATGTAATGTTACTGATTTTTCCATTTCAAATTGTATTTATTTTTATTTTAAAATATCGACCGGTATATTAAACAGAAGTTTTAGGACATACGGTATATACTATATAGTTTATTGTGCGGGCTTTCGGACCGAATCTTTCGCCAGGCCACGATTGGTCAAATGTTTGACCCGGAGTTCAGATTGGAGCGACGTGATATGACCGGCAAAGGTCGCACGATTATTTAAAACGTCCGAGAACCAGCCGGCAGGACTTTTTTCCATCGAAGTCGCCAGGCAGGGGAGTTCCATCGAGCCGCAGACCAGTGAGCGGTTTTGATCTAGCTGCCGACCATGTCGGTCGTCGTTTCCATCTAGCGCAACCAGGCAGTACCGTCTAGCCGAAGTAGGCTAATCTTCACCAGAGTCGCTAAGTTTCGACAATAAAAGCTGTAGTGAGCTTTCTAAGTGCTAAAAAAAAAAAAAAGTGAAATCGGTCAAAGTCCATCACAGACAGGAATGAAACACTGTAAGTCAACCAAATCCCTTATATAGACTTATCCCGGAGAGTGCATTAACTACAATGTAACACCGACAAAAAAGTGAAGTGTAAGGCACGATACCTCGCCTTCGGGGATTTATAAGAATATAAAATTTTAATGTAACAACTACTGTTTAGGCTAGAATTTTTTGGTAAACTGCAAAGGTTAGAACTTTTATTATTTTTAAAAAACCTGAATAAATTTTCTTTTTGATTAAAGCTAAGTGTATCACTGAATATTTATTTTCCTTTTCAGGATCAGTTGTACTAGACTAATTCCTTTTAGTAATATCCATAAAACACTTCAGTTTTTTCTCATTTTCTTAGCTGAGGTTAAATCCTTTCTATTTTAAAATGAGTGGTGCCCTTAAAAAACAAAAAGTCGTACAACTGAGGTTTCTTAAAAAAAAATAGAAAATAATTTCCAAAAAAGACGTATAAAAAACTATCTCTTACCCATCTTTCTCTACCAAGGAAAACTGAGCTAGTGTTTCTTTAATTTCTTTAGTTCTTTTAATATCAGGTTTCACTCAATTCATTATCAGAAATTAAAGCGGGGCTGCAAGAAAATTGTGCTCAAGCTTGGGGCGTCCAGTATTTAAAAATGTTACAAAAAGACGCAGTCTACATGGAGCAAAAAAAAAAAAAGAATAGCAAAAGGAAAAGTTACAAAAATAGCGCTGTCAACGCGGGGCTTTTGGAATTTTATTTTTTAAAAAAAGGGTTCAGTGTACTAGCTTTCGAACAAAATAAAAGCTCTAACTTTGCAGATATTTTATTTCATAATATTTATTAAACGAAGCTACACTATAGCAATAAGACAAAAGCAGGAAATTTGTAGAATTTTTTATTTCAATTTATCTGATATAGATATTTGAATTTTGTTGTTGACTCTAAGATAAGAGATCCCTGTTTTTTTCTTAAAAGCTAACTTTATCTTTCAGATTAGCAGATGTGCTGGTTTACTTTAATTTTTAGTGATAGATTTATTTTACGGATAACCGAACAAAAAACTGTTGTTTTTTCTCACCGAGGTTTTGCATGAATATTAAAAATACTTAGCGGATATACGAAACGATATTTGGAGATTTTTTGTTGAAAATTCTTAAGTTATCTTAGTAAAGGAATTTTAATACAAGGCGATACTTAGAAATTTTTTTTTGAAATTGTCGAAGATTTTTTTAAATGTTTAGTAAAGAGGTTTACATATTTTAAGTGCCTTTATATGATTTTATTTAGACTATTGGGAGCACAGGAGAAATATTTTTACGATTTTTTAACAATTCTTTTAAATTTTATAGTATTCATTTATCATGGAAGCCTTCAATTTTAAAGTCAATCACCTACTAGAATATGAATTAGACTATGAACTGAAAATCCGTCGTACTTTCTCAGAACGTCCGGTCGCGGATAAAAGAAAGATTCTAACGAGGATCTTAAGTAAAGAAATTAATGAGCCCGGAAAAACGATAAAAATAGGGGATGACACCCTGTCTTTTAAAGAAGAAACGGCTGGTATCGAAAAGAGTTTAAATTCTATCCAAAACTTAATCGATAGTTATGACGGCGATCCAAATGATTCACTTGTACACCGGGTTAGGTCACGCTTATCGCATGTAGCGGGTCGCGTACAAAGAATTCCCATGCCGGATGACGAAGAGGAAGCGTCGAAATTTCCCAAATATGTTCAGGAAACAATAGCTACGTGTGTGCTCATGGAAGCAAATCTTGCAGAAAAGATAGCTCCTGGTCATGAGTTACCACAGCTGCCTATTACAACCCCAGTCATAAACGTACCAGCTCCAATCGTGAATTGCGCAGCCAGAAATATTCCTGTCAGTGAATGGCAATTGAAATTTAATGGAGACTCAAGGAGACTCTATCCTTTTTTGGAGAGGCTAACTGAAATAGCTCAAGCTAGGAAAGTATCGGAAGATGAACTTTTCAGCTCTGCTGTTGAATTTTTCACTGGCGATGCCTTCATTTGGTATAGAAGCATAAAATCAAGTGTCAACGACTGGCATTCCTTGGTAGATAGGCTAAAGAAGGACTTCTTGCACTGTGATGATGATGAAGAATTGTGGTCAGAAATAAAGAAGAGGCGACAAAAGAAGGATGAGTCCACTGTGATTTTTATTGCCCACATGGAATCTTTATTTTGTAGGTTGTCCATCAAGCCTTTGGAATGTACCAAAGTCAAATTTATACGTAGGAATATTCTGCCTAGTTTCGTCAATCGGTTAGCTCTACTAGATATAAATTCGGTAGCCGAACTCGCCGGGTTATGTAGAAAACTTGAAGAGTCCGATTATTTGTTAGAAAAGAGCAGACCAAAAGGCGAAACTAATATACATCAAGTAAGGTATAATCCAAATGGCCGAAGTGGAGTCTCGACAAATAAAGTTGGGAATGTAAATCGGAACCCTAGGAGTAACCAGAAAACGGGTAAAGGAAAATATAATGACCCTAAAATTAGCGACACTGCAGCCAAAGTGAACGACAAGCCGGTTTCACCTAAGGCAATTTTCACGTGTTGGAATTGCACAGGCCCGAATCACACTTACCAAAATTGTACAGCACCAAAGAGGGTATTTTGTTTCAAATGTGGAACAACAGGTGTGAGACTAACATCATGCCCCAAATGTACAAAAAACGAGTAAGGACGGTATATTACCGAGGCGGATATCCTAAGTCCAACAAAAAAGCCTCTAATCATTCGGCTAAGTCACAAGCTCATGTTCGCAGTAAAGCCCCTAATCCAAAACGTTCTAGAAACACGGACGAACAAAAATATTCCAGTAGATCAGATTGGACTAAATGGTTACAAAAAGTTTCTGATTTTTTTAAGTCTAATAAAAATTCTCCTTCTCAAGTTAAAACTCCTGCTTCTCCAAATGGTCACATGTCTCCTCTATTCGTGCATAAATATTTAGATAACAGACCGCATATCAAGATAAATCTATTAGGTGTCCATTTTTCGGCTTTATTTGACTCTGGTGCAAATGCCTCCGTTATAGGTCAGAATGGTATTAAAATTTTAAGTCGTTTAAGTATAAAAATATGCCATGTCAAGAATAGAAGTGTTACCACTGCAGATGGCAGCCGTCTAAAAGTTTTAGGTACGGTTGAGTTGCCGCTAGTCTGCAATGGTCATTGTTTAGTAATCTCTGCTCTAGTAGTACCTTCTCTATCACATACTTTGGTTTTAGGATGTGATTTTGCACAAAAATTCGGAATTTTAGTAAATTTTAAAGATAATTCGTGGTATCCCCAGTCCCTAGAAGACAATTCTCAAACAAGCTTTAAAAATTGTTATTCAGAAAGTTCTTTTGAACACCTTTTCTCGCGTCTATGTACCCTAGATGATCTCTCGCGGACGGAACGCTTAAAAGCAGAAAAAGTAATAAACTCTTTCAATGAAATAAGTAGTAAAGATAGGTTAGGCCGAACGAATAAAAATCAAGATGTCTATAGATACGGCTGATGCCAGTCCTGTAAAGACAAGGCCCTTCGCCATGTCTCCATATATGTCAAAAGTATTAAATAAAGAGTTAGACGAAATGTTGAAACTCGGAGTGATTGAAGAATCAAACAGTCCTTGGTGTTCTCCAATCTTATTGGTAAAAAAGGCCGATGGACAGTATCGTCTATGCTTTGACGGAAGAAAGCTCAACGAGGTCAGCAAATTTGATAACTACCCATTACCGAACATCGACAGAATTTTGACATCACTCAGGAATGCTAAGTATGTATCTTCGATAGACCTTAGAAAGGCTTTCTGGCAAATACCTTTAGACAAATCCTCTAAAGAAAAGACCGCTTTTGCAGTAGTAGGCCGAGGTCTATTTCAGTTCGTCACTATGCCGTTTGGTCTTAAGAACGCTGCTCAAACTCAGCAACGTTTAGTGGACGCCATATTTGGTCCGAAATATGAGCCACATATTTTTACCTATCTCGATGATATTTTAGTAACATCGGAAGACTTCGAATCGCATATTCGCTTACTTAAGGAAGTAAAAGATAAATTGAAAGAGGCCGGACTGACGATAAATTTGAGCAAATGTGATTTTTTCAAAACTTCTCTAAAGTTTTTAGGCTATATTGTAGGCTCAAATTCCTTGCGTACCGATCCGGATAAGGTAGCAAGCATGGTTAATTATGCAAGACCTACTAATACTACAGAAGTTAAGCGCTTCGTAGGAATGTGTTCATGGTACAGACGTTTTATCGAGAATTTTTCTACCCTGTTGTCGCCTATTAATGATCTTTTGAAAGGACGAAAAAAAGGACAATCGATAGATTGGACAAAGGCAGCCGAAGAATCTTTTATAAAGATTAAAGAGCTATTGGTTTCAGCTCCCATTTTATCCCAACCAGACTTTTCCCAACAGTTTTATATTTCTAGTGATGCTTCTAATACTGGTTTAGGGGGCGTCCTAACACAGAAAATCAATGGTGAGGAAAGGGTGATAGCGTATGCCAGTAGAACTTTATCAAAGGCTGAACGTAACTATTCGGTTGTTGAAAAAGAATGTTTAGCAGTACTCTTCAACATCGAAAAGTTTCGACCCTACATAGAAGGTGTTCCTTTCACGGTCATAACAGATCATTATAGCTTATTGTGGCTTAATTCTATTAAAAACCCTAGTGGCAAACTAGCGCGTTGGGCGATTAGGCTGAGACAACATACATTTAATTTAATTCATAGAAAAGGAGTCCACAATGTTATTCCTGACGCTTTGTCAAGAATCCCAGATAATACAGCGGACGAAAACAGTCTTAATGCACAGTTTGGCGTAAGAATTGATACAGTTGATGTAGATCGCATTGATCCATGGTACGACAATTTACGGCAGCAAATTAAAGAATTTCCCCAAAATTTTCCGCAGTGGAAGGTGGAAAATGATTTCGTGTACAAATTTATCCCAAACCAGTTGCCTTTAAAAGTTAATGTACCCGAGTGGAAAATACTAGTTCCTAAACCACAGAGAGAGGAAGTTATAGACATGTGTCACACTCCTCCTACTTCTGGTCATTTTGGCTTTTATAAAACTCTTCACAGGGTTCAGGAACAGTATTATTGGCCAAAAATGCGTTTTGACATCGTAAAGTTTGTGAGGACTTGTGAAGTATGTGGAGCGCAGAAATCTCCTAATGCACTACCTATGGGACTGATGGGAAAAGAGAAAACGGTTAATTACCCTTTTCAAGTCATAGCAGCTGATCTAGTAGGCCCATTCCCACGTTCAAAAAAGGGAAATAAATGGCTTCTCGTGGTTTCTTGCTGGTTTACAAAGTATACCATGCTATTTCCTTTGAAAAGCTCTAAGGCTGGATATATAGAGAGAATTTTGGAAAATAATGTCTTTCTAATCCACGGTGTTCCATCGCTCTTGATATGCGATAACGGTACTCAGTTTACCTCTAAGAGTTTTAAGAGCTTAAGTGAAACATATGGTTTTAACATCCGTTTTAATCCCGTGTACTCTCCCCAATGTAATTTTGTGGAACGTAATAACCGAACAGTCGGGACCGCTTTAAGAAGTTACGTGGATTCGCATGACACTTGGGATAGCAATATTTCAAAAATCCAACAAGCGATAAATACCGCAAGACACGAAGTAACAGGGTTCACACCGTCTTTCTTAGTTTACGGCAGACATATACCTCTATCTGGATCGTATTATAAAAATTTAGATTTGGATGTCAATGTTGACAGCGAAATTATTCCGGGTAACAGGGGTGCGTACGCCGAAAATTTAAAGGGTTTAAAAGATATTTTCACCGACGTGCGTAGTAGGATACATAAGGCTTATGAGCGGAACAGTAAGTCTTACAACCTTAGAAAAAAGGGATTTTTCCTTTAAGATAGGTGATCACGTTTGGCGAAAAAAATAAAATTCTTTCCAGTGCAGCTGATAAATTCACATCTAAGTTGGTACCTAAGTATGTGCATTGCGTGATTAGAGAAAAGATTTCGGATTTAGTTTATGGTTTAGTTAATTTAGATGGGACTAAAGTAGGACGATGGCATATTAAAGACTTAAAACCATTCAATGAACCTAACCCTAATGAAAGTTTGTCAGAAGAAGAATAATTTATATTTACACTATCTTAATTGCTTTAGTTTATTTTTTTTTGATGTTGCTCTGTAGAGGTAACGACCTCGTCTTTTTTGACTGTTATAAAAGTTGAGCTGAAGATAGCTTACTTTTATAGTTTTTGCTAAGGTTTTGGGTACTGATCACATCCAAACTTAGGTTGATTGTAGTTGATGTTTAGCATCGACTCAGCTGTTGCGAGCTTGCGAGGGAGTCACGCTCAGGATATCATAAGGCTGGTATGTCGGTGGTCGCGGGATTTGATTTGCTTATGACCCCAAATAATATCCAGTTCTTGACACTTGGAAGCGAAATTTTGATTAGAGGCAATCCAAGGTGATCTTGAGTTAGGACAAGCGCAGGATGAAGCTCGTGTTGTATGATGTAGAGTCAAAATGTATAAGAGCAATTTCAAAGTTTGCTACCCGAGAGGGTGTATTTTTATTACCTTAGTGGTATATTTTGGGTGCAATTAAGAGTAAATTGATTTTGGTTTATCCAGTAAGTCTAAGACTTGGATTATTTTGATTTAGACCTTCTTCTGAATTGACAAACTAAGGGTATTTTTTTTTTTTCAGAGCCGTTTAAAAACGTTACCTTTGAGTCACAAATTTTTTTAAAAAATTTTTTTTGCATAGGCTCATAGGCGTCTGATGAGTTTTTTCGGTTCACTATCAGATTGATGGAAAACTGAAGTTCTGCAGGAGAACTAAAGGCTGATCATTTACAGGAGATGAGAGCAGAGTAAGACAGTCGTTTCACAAAGAAATGATCAAAATCTGATACCGAGATGAGAACCTTATCAAGAGAGGCTAAGCGCAGTGAAGGAAGATTCCTAACCGAATTTTTAGATTTCCAAGAGGTAATCTAGAAGTTTGGGCTGACAGAAAAAACGGTTATGCCTGATACCTGTAGCAGTTTCTTCTAGAGGCTATCGTTTAGGGAGACGATTAACACCATGATCGAATATTTTAGCTGTCAACGATGTTTTCTTCTTGTTTCTGATTAAGCTGGGAAAGCTCTTGTCGTCTTCAAAAGTTTTGTTGCGTTGCCACCGGAAAATTGAGCAATTTTTGTTTCATGTAGCCTTTTTAAGCTCATTTACGTTTTTTAAAAAATTTCGTTAGAAGCTTGGTTAAGTCAACCTTGTAAACCTTTTAGGTTGTATCCCATGAGTTATCTGTTTTTACAGGCTGTGATGCACCGGGTGCTAACAGATGCCGTTACGACGTTTGGCAGGGAGTTAGTCTTCCTGAGGAACAGACTGATTGGAAGGGTAGTCTATGGGGGGTGAACGTTTGACCTTTGGGACCTTTAAAGGTTTTGTTACCCAATGGTTATTTCTATTTAAACCAAAGGAGAGCCTAACTACTGTAGTCGACCTCAGCTCCAATTAGCCTATTAGTGGTGACAGGCTGTTGGCAGTAGTGTATTTCGGAACACCCTATTGATTAATTTTTTTTGACTTATGGTGGTGTGGTAGACACCGTTTTAGTTTAGTGGATGCTATAATCTACTCCCTTTTGTTGGTGGACTCCAGGGTCACCAATTCTGTATTTTTTTTTTGTCTCCACCTTTCAGTATATCGTGGTGAAGTGTTCGTCTCCTGTTATGTGGGATGGATTGAATGTTTTTCGTTGTTGTTCTAGGGCGAGACCAGTACACGAGGGTTCTTCATGCAACTTGAAGAGGCGCAATGCTGGTTAAGTTTTATTTCTCTGTGTAGCCACCCTGAAGAATGACGGAGAGCGTTTTTTTTTGGCTCATGTTTCTAGGCAGATTTGTCACTTTGGTGCGATGTGCCGAAGATTTGATTAGCTTTTGCTAAGAGCTTTCGCCAAGCTCAGTATGGAGTAGTCATAACCAAAGGTTTGGGACTTGAACTCCTGTATATATTTCTGTATATATTACTGTACATATTTCTGTATATATTTCGGTGTATGTTGGTTGCCTGAGGGCATGTGCTCAAAATGCAAGATTTTGAGTCGTTTTGCTTATGGATTCCTATATAGGATTATGACTTTAGGGAGGTCCTATTTCGAGACTTGCCGTCTCATATAGTTATGTTGGGAATGTTTCCTAGAATGTTAGTTGCGCGCGGACTAATCATTCTGTTCTTAGTGAACATTGCTTTTTGAAGCAGGATCATTCAGTTTAGTGAATTTTAGCTTTTATAGCTATTCACGGTGTTTAGAGTGAATTTTAGCTTTTATAGCTATTCACTGTGTTAAGAGTGAATTTTAGCTTTTGTAGCTATTCACTGCGCTTATAGTGATTTAGTTAGCTTTTATAGCTGCTCACTATGATCATGGCGAGTTTGTTCTTTTAGAACGCAGACTTTGTGTAGTCGAGGACTATTTACAGAGTGTTTTCTTGGCGAGGAGCCGAGCTTTTTTTTCTGGTGATATACCAGAGTGTTTTGCTGGCGATGAGCTGACGTGTTTTCTGGCGATCAACCAGAGCGTTTTCCCTGGCGATTTTAGCATGTCTGGATGTCTTAGGACGTCGACATTGCGTTATAGAGTGCGATTATCTGGCGATCAACCAGAGCGTTTTCCCTAGCGATTTTAGCATGTCTGGATGTCTTAGGACGTCGACATTGCGTTATAGAATGCGATTATTTTCCGAGTGCGACTAGTAGTGATACTAGATTTAGAATGTTTTCTTAGCGATGAGCTAGAGCATGGATAGCGATTTTTCCTGAGCGTTTGTCTGGATATTTATCCAGATATTATTTTTTTTTTGGCCTTGTGCTAAATGGTCTGACAAGACTTTTTCTTTTTAGTGTAAGTGTTTGCACTAGAATCATTTTTTTATTTTTTCTTCTTTATTTAAGAATTTTTATAAATTTCTTTTGCTGAAATAAAAAATTTTCAGACAATCCTTAAAAGATTTTAAGGGGGGTGTTCATATTTTATTTCAGTTCACCTTTTTTTGATTTAGACAAAAGTCTAGACAAAGTTATATTTTTTTGTTTAGGTAACAATAATAGAGCTGATTCTTTTATATAAGAAGACCGCGATTGTTATTTTGGAAAGGTATTTCCTATGTTCATGCAAGGATTTTTATTTACTTTTTGATGTACTTAACCTTAGTGCTTAATTAAGTTAGGTCTAGTTATAAGATTCTTGTGTACTTGCATAGATTTTCATTTGGTTTTCATTGTACTTAATATTAGTGCTTAATTGAATTAAGTCTAGTAGTAAGGACCGAAGTTTGTAATTTTGTTTTAAGTTCTGACCTTAGTATTAAGTGATAGTGTACCACTTTATACCTTTTTATAAGTAGCCTAAGTTTAATAGACTAGTGTAGTCTATTTCTTTTTGGAAGGGGGTAATGTAACATTCATTTTTTCCTAGATTTTAAGACCATGTAATGTTACTGATTTTTCCATTTCAAATTGTATTTATTTTTATTTTAAAATATCGACCGGTATATTAAACAGAAGTTTTAGGACATACGGTATATACTATATAGTTTATTGTGCGGGCTTTCGGACCGAATCTTTCGCCAGGCCACGATTGGTCAAATGTTTGACCCGGAGTTCAGATTGGAGCGACGTGATATGACCGGCAAAGGTCGCACGATTATTTAAACGTCCGAGAACCAGCCGGCAGGACTTTTTCCATCGAAGTCGCCAGGCAGGGGAGTTCCATCGAGCCGCAGACCAGTGAGCGGTTTTGATCTAGCTGCCGACCATGTCGGTCGTCGTTTCCATCTAGCGCAACCAGGCAGTACCGTCTAGCCGAAGTAGGCTAATCTTCACCAGAGTCGCTAAGTTTCGACAATAAAAGCTGTAGTGAGCTTTCTAAGTGCTAAAAAAAAAAAAAAGTGAAATCGGTCAAAGTCCATCACAGACAGGAATGAAACACTGTAAGTCAACCAAATCCCTTATATAGACTTATCCCGGAGAGTGCATTAACTACAATGTAACACCGACAAAAAAGTGAAGTGTAAGGCACGATACCTCGCCTTCGGGGATTTATAAGAATATAAAATTTTAATGTAACAACTACTGTTTAGGCTAGAATTTTTTGGTAAACTGCAAAGGTTAGAACTTTTATTATTTTTAAAAAACCTGAATAAATTTTCTTTTTGATTAAAGCTAAGTGTATCACTGAATATTTATTTTCCTTTTCAGGATCAGTTGTACTAGACTAATTCCTTTTAGTAATATCCATAAAACACTTCAGTTTTTTCTCATTTTCTTAGCTGAGGTTAAATCCTTTCTATTTTAAAATGAGTGGTGCCCTTAAAAAAAACAAAAAGTCGTACAACTGAGGTTTCTTAAAAAAAAATAGAAAATAATTTCCAAAAAGACGTATAAAAAAAACTATCTCTTACCCATCTTTCTCTACCAAGGAAAACTGAGCTAGTGTTTCTTTAATTTCTTTAGTTCTTTTAATATCAGGTTTCACTCAATTCATTATCAGAAATTAAAGCGGGGCTGCAAGAAAATTGTGCTCAAGCTTGGGGCGTCCAGTATTTAAAAATGTTACAAAAAGACGCAGTCTACATGGAGCAAAAAAAAAAAAGAATAGCAAAAGGAAAAAGTTACAAAATATATATATATATATATATATATATATATATATATATTTATATATATGTATATATATATATATATATATATATATATATATATATATATATATATATATATATATATATATATATATATATATATGTATATTTATATATATATATATATATATATATATATATATATATATATATATATATATATATATATATATATAAAGAGAGAGAAAGCAAAAGTTGCCGTATCTAACAAAATCCTAAGATATGAAAATAGTTGAGGAACTTGGCAAAGGGGCACAACAGATGTTCACACAATATTCATTTAGCCAATATTTCGGTCCTAGGTTGGGACCTTTATCAGGGCACGAACTGAAAAAGAGATAAAGAAGCAACCAATAAAGAAAGTTGGGCATAGAAAATTATTATTGTTAGGTTTAATTTTTAATTGTTTAATTGCAATTTTAATTTTATATTATTAATAAATTGTTGTTTAAATGCATTGTTGTTATAAAGAAATATACATATTAATATTATTACTATGACGATGTACCAAAATAAATATTGCAAATGACTCACATGCAGTGTGCGAATTAATCTAACAAGAATGACCATAAATAACAATTGTCATAAGAAAGACCAACACTGAAATAAAACAGCCACTATTCACTAACATATTAATTTTTCAGTTCGTGCCCTGATGAAGGTCCTAACCTAGGACCGAAATATTGGCTAAATGAATATTGCGTGAACATCTGGTGTGCCCCCTTGCCGAGTTCCCCAACTATTTTCATATCTACATATAAATATATATATATATATATATATATATATATATATATATATATATATATATATATATATATATATATTGCGTTTTTTTAAAAGGCTTTTGTGGATAGAAACAAAAAACACACAAACATTTCCTAATATCCTTTAGACATCATTTTATTTATATTTGATAAGAATTGAAAATACTTCTGAGTAGATAACCTTTATTTATTTTTTGGATAAAATTCTCTTTTAAAAAAGACTCAATACTCTAGTTTTGGTAGCATTTGTAAATATTTATAGATTTCGGACTGATGAACTTTTGAAAGGTTGATAGGTTTGGAAAGGAAAAATTCGCAGGGTCTGTATCAATAAAATAACAAGTATATATTATTAGTGAATACAAATTGAAGATAGTAACTTGTATTTATTTTACCAACCTGATGATTACTGCTAAACTTGAATTAGTACTTCTTTAGACAGTATTGGATAAAAATGCACGATTTGTTCTCATTGCTTTCAGGTAAAAAAAGTGGCAGAAACACTTTAAAACGCAGTACTGCATTTAAGATAATATCAGAATTGTTTTTAATTGATATATATATATATATATATATATATATATATATATATATATATATATATATATATATATATATATAATGATATCACATTTCGTTCAGACTAACCGACGGAAATGAGTGACAAGTTATTTGTGTTCTATGTAAATTACCGAGAATTAAAAGACTCTTGATTATTAGTTACTGATATGGAGTTAAAAAACTGCCCTTAAAAAGTTAGTTTCAATTTTTCCCTACTTTCCTTAGTTACCGCCATTTTTGTAGTCCATATTCCATTAGATTTTGTTTCGATATAATTTATTATTCCAGAAATACTTTTTAAAAAAATGTATTTTAAGAGTAATTTCTGCATTTATTTTTAGGTCAAAATCTATAGATTAACAGAATCCAAAATATATATTTTTGGAATTTCATATTTTTGATTAATATGGGGGTGCCAAAAAAAGAATTTGATTTGTGCGCTAGAATCATTAAGTTTACTAATGGCTTAATCGGTCATGTTAATCTAACTGAATAAAGAGAGTAAACTATAAATCATTAAAAATAATTCTTCAAATACTTGAGTTTTAAAATGGTGTTTTTACCCTTTACTAGGTAGTACCATTTATTCATGTAATTCTATGGACATGGCATATCTTAAAGTAAGGATAAAAAATCACATTTTTTTGCAAAGTAACTTTCTTTCCAGTTAAAATAATGACGTTTTTCTGGTACTCATCAAGCTCATAAAAAATTTATCTTTTATGTAATTAAATACCATTGGTTCTGATTTTGCATCTACCGTCAGATAGCATCCTGTTATCTATATTTTACTACGAATTTTATATTGCGTTTTTTTTAAAGGCTTTTGTGGATAGAAACAAAAATACACAACATTTCCTAATATCCTTTAGACAACATGTTATTTATATTTGATAAGAATTGAAAATACTTCTGAGTAGATAATCTTTATTTATTTTTTGGATAAAATTCTCTTTTAAAAAAGACTCAATACTCTAGTTTTGGTAGCATTTGTAAATATTTGTAGATTTCGGACTGATGAACTTTTGAAAGGTTGAAAGCTTTGGAAAGGAAAAATTCGCAGGGTCTGTATCAATAAAATAACACGAATATGTTATTAGTGAATACAAATTTAAGATAATAACTTGTATTTATTTTACCAACCTGATGATTACTGCTAAACTTGAATTAGTACTTCTTTAGACAGTACTGTATAAAAAAGCACGATTTGTTCTCATAATCGTTACTTTCAGGCAAAAAAAGTGACAGAAACACTTTAAAACGCAGTACTGCGTTTAAGATAATATCAGAATTGTTTTTAATTGATAGTGTACCTTTTTAATGGACGTTACTTAAATTCTAGTTCGAAAAGTTTAATCTTTTAATACCACTTTAACTTTTGTTGGTTCTATTGTGTCTTGATTTTCATAAAGAAAGCACAGTATTCAGATTTGTTTCTACTATAAAACAATAGGTTAATTTATTAGTCTACGTTGATTCCAAACAATATTGTCATATCGGCTTTTACCTGCTACGCAGTTGCTAAAAGTTGAAGTCATTGTTTGCGTTAGTCTCTATTGATTGACTGATACACCAAAAGTTACCCAGAACGTCACGACCTTAATAACGCCAGACGTAGATATATGTTCATTTAATTTTTGAGTTATCTGTAACCTGCCTTTTGTTTGTCATTTGATTATTACTATAGATATATATATATGAAGTTCTGTTGCAATTGTCATTATTTATTGGATCGATAAACGCTGCTACTCCTGACAACGTTTTAATTTTTTTTTGTCCTGAAACTTTTGCATCATATCTTTTGGACATTGACGTTAGTTTCAAATATTTAACACGTATTATTTACTACCATGGTTTCCACTATTATAAATTTGCTAGAAGTATTTAAATGACCTACGAGTACGTCACGAAAAAGTAAAAAAAAAAACTCTATTATAAAACTGAGTTATAGATTTATATGTGAAAATGTTTTAAGAAATTTAGTAGTTGGTTAATCCCACTTATGCCTCAATTACTAAATTTTGCTTTGGCTCTTTCAAGGACATTTGTTTAATTTATTAACCCTGCATGCATACAAAAAATCACACGTATGCGTAACTGTCTTGCAATTAAAAAAAATTAAGCAAAAATAGTTAAAGGAATATATAACTTTTTTATTTTCTTAAGGAAATACATATATAATAGATTAGGATATATACATATATATTTTAGTTTTGTAAATAAGCAAATAGAAGCACAAAATAACACAAACCACAGATGCCGACGTTCACGGTGTTTCTAGAGATACAAGAAAAAAAACTTCTCTCGTCTTTCGAGATAAAAATATTCTGGTTTTTCCATCTCGTACGCAGTCTTTGACAGAATATCAAATAGGGTGATACACTTTCATCTAAGTTATTCACAACAGTCCTCGAATATGCCTTCAAACAGATAAATTGGGAACATCATCGGGTGTGGTCATTGATGGAGAAAGACTCAATAATCTCCATTTTGCGGACGATATTGTCCCTATAGCAAACCACCTCGAAGAAGCCAAAAATTTACTCCAAGAGTTACAGAATGCAGCAAACAAGGTTTGAATAGACATAAGTTTTACCAAAACTAAGATGATAAATAACATGGTACCAAGTGCACCAATACAACTCCGAAATACAAATGTAGAAATAGTACATAAATATATGTATCTGTGCCATAAAGTACGCATCAGCAAAGACAACCAAAAACCTGGGCTGTCTAGAAGAATTATTCTGGGCTGGGCAGCCTATGGAAAGAAGATAGATGAATAGAGATATTCCGATAAGCTTCATGCGAAAAACATTCAATTAATGTATCATACCAGTTTTGTCATATGGCAGATGCTTTAACCCTCACTAAATCATCCATAAGGAAATTACAACTAACAAAAGGAACATGGAAAGGTTAATCCTTGGGTTGAGTCTTAGAGACCAGGTGAAGAACGAAGAGATACGCAGAAGAATGCGAGTAAACAACGTCGTAGAGCATATTTCATGATCGAAATGGCTTGACATATTGCCAAAATGATGGATGATTGTTAGACGAAAAAGGTCCTTGAATGGAGGCCAAGGGCCGACATACGCAGCAGAGGCAGACCCCCTACCAGATGGAGAATTTGAAAAGAGTTGAGACAAACTAGATTGCGACTGCCAACAACAGAGTATTCTGGGGATATACTAGCATTTGTTTTTGTTCGTTTTATCTCACTTCGGAAAGAATTTAAGACTATCTCTTTATTGTGCCATTTTCGCGAGTCTAAGTGGCTCCTACAAAATTTTATGCTTTACATTCAGTTTTTTTTTTATGGGTCTAGCACACGTGCTGCAGGAAAGTCCCTAAAGCGCTACAGGAGCGACACGTGTGCGGAAAAAAGCGATTCACGTTGTTCTTGAATCGCTGTAAATTGTACACGGTGGGAAACATAGTCCTGGGTAAGCCAAAGGGATGATGTTCTCCATATAAAAGACTGCTTGAAAAGCGTTGTACGAGGAGTAACAAGCTGTACCTCATATGGATGTGAAGTATCAGCGCGACGTGTACTTCTAACATGCACCGCTCTGGGAGGAATTAAGCGGGCTACATCCTTCGAACACTCTCCATGAAAATACTTTCGTTACAGAATTTTCTTTTAAATAATGATCAATATCACCGAAATTAAGATAGGAACACACACACACATATATATATATATATATATATATATATATATATATATATATATATATATATATATATATATATATATATATATATTTATATATATATATATATATATATATATATATATATATATATATATATATATGTGTGTGTGTATATATATATATATATATATATATATATATATATATATATATATATATATATATATATACTGCGTATCTCTTCGTTCTTCACCTGATCTCTAAGACTCAACCCAAGAATTGATCTTTCCATGTTCCTTTTGTCAGTTGTAATTTCCTTATGGATGATTTAGTGAGGGTTAAAGTATCTGCCATGACAGAACTGGTATGATGCATTAATTGAATGTTTTTCGCATGAAGCTTATCGGAATATCTCTATTCATCTATCTTCTTTCCATAGGCTGCCCAGCCCAGAATAATTCTTCTAGACAGCCCAGGTTTTTGGTTGTCTTTGCTGATGCGTACTTTATGGCACAGATACATATATTTATGTACTATTTCTATATTTACATTTCCGAGTTGTATTGGTGCACTTGGTACCATGTTATTTATCATTTTAGTTTTGGTAAAATTAGTAGTTCTTCTCTGTTGTTCGTTACTCTGCCACTTTTATTTTTCAGTTTAAAGATTTCTTTTCGCACGATGGTGAATTTCCTTTTCGTGATTTTCATGCTTTTATTTTTTTCAATTGTTTACGTTATTTCCTCGTTTTTTATATTTCCTTAGATCTTTCTTTACGGCGTTTGAAATTTCCTTGTTTATTTCTCTAATAATATCTTAACTTGTGTTTTTGTCACACTGTGCTCTTTTACATTTGGTGGACAGAGTTTTTCTTGTGCATCCATTATTGCTTCTGTTATTAAGAGGTTTAGCTTGTTAATATCATTTGTCGTTGATATGTTCTGTAAAGTTCTAATTTATTATTATATATATATATATATATATATATATATATATATATATATATATATATATAAATATATATATATATATATATATATATATATATATATATATATATATATATATATATATATATATATATATATATATATATATATATATATATATATATATATATATATGTATACATATACATATAAGTATATATATAAATGTATATATATATATATATATATATATATATATATATATATATATATATATATATATATATATATATATATATATATATATATATATATATATATATATATATATACATATATATATATATATATATATATATATATATATATATATATATATATATATATATATGTATATACATCTCTCTAGCTGAGAGAACGCTTTAAAATATTTTATTTAAATACTAAACAACTGATTGAATAATTTCTACTGATTGATCACTCACTGCCTACAAATAATTTTATTTAAATCAGTGAAAATGTCTGCAATATACGCCTGGCGAATGACATTGTAGTACCTCGGGTGGCATGTAGTTTGCAGGTTTTGACTCTCTCTTGACACTGCAGCTTCGTGAGTATATCCCTGTCAAAAACAAAGCGTAGTACATTAGTGCATACATTTTGGCTCTGTAAGGTTTTTAAAATTTTTTAAATCAACCCGAACAAAAAAATACGAATAATTAAAGAACTCCAACAGAAATACTAACCTATTCAACTTTCGAAAAGATGATTAGTATGAAACAAACCTCACTAAAACTGGATGTATAACAATTTAACAACAGATAAACATTAAAGAAATAAAACAGAATGTAAAATTCAAGTTTTTTGTTAATCATAGTTTGATATGCCAAAGACTGCTTACTACATGGAAAAACCAGAATGTTTTTATCTCGAAAGACGAGAGAAGTTTTTTTCTTGTATCTCTAGAAACACCGTGAACGTCGGCATCTGTGGTCGGTGTTATTTTATGCTTCTATTTGCTTATTTACAAAACTAAAATATATATGTACACGTATATATCCTAATCTATTATATATTTCCTTAAGAAAATAAAAAAGTTATATATTTCTTTAACTATTTTTGCTTAATTTTTTTTAATTGCAAGACAGTTACGCATTCGTGTGATTTTTTGTATGCATGCAGGATTAATGAATTAAACAAATGTCCTTGAAAGAGCCAAAGCAAAATTTAGTAATTGAGGCATAAATGGGATTAACCAACTATTAAATTTCTTAAAACATTTTCACATATAAATCTATAACTCAGTTTTATAATAGAGTTTTTTTACTTTTTCGTGACGTACTCGTAGGTCATTTAAATACTTCTAGCAAATTTATAATAGTGGAAACTATGGTAGCAAATAATACGTGTTAAATATTTGAAACTAACGTCAATGCCCAAAAGATATGATGCAAAATTTCAGGACCAAAAAAAATTAAAACGTTTTCAGGAGTAGCAGCGTTTATCTATTCAATAAGTAATGACAATTGCAACAGAACTTCATATATATCCATAGTAATAATCACATGACAAACAAAAGGCAGGTTACAGATAACTCAAAAATTAAATGAACATATATCTACGTCTGGCGTTATTAAGGTCGTGACGTTCTGGGTAACTTTTGGTGTATCAATCAGTCAATCAATAGAGACTAACGCGTACAATGACTTCAACTTTTAGCAACTGCGTAGCAGGTAAAAGCCGAATTGACAATATTGTTTGGAATCAACGTAGACTAATAAATTAACCTATTGTATTATAGTAGAAACAAATCTGAATACATATATATATATATATATATATATATATATATATATATATATATATATATATATATATATATATATATATATATACATATATATATATATATATATATATATATATATAATATATATATATATATATATATATGTATCCACTTCTTTATTTTTCTATCTTTAAGTTTTATCCCGATCATCTGTCTTTCGTGTGCTCTCTGGGTCCGAGCTGGTTTTTGTATATGGGCTTTATTCTGTATCCAAGTTTCAGTGCCATATGTAATTGCGGGCAGGATGCACTGATCGTAAACTTTGGCCTTTAACTCATTTGGGATGGCTTTATCTTTAAATATATAACTTAATTTCCCGAATGCGCACCATCCAAGCCTGATCCTTCTTGAAATTTCATCCGAACCGCTGTCTCTCGTGGTAGTAATTTTTTAACCCCAGATATATATAATCCTTAACAATCTACAAAGCTGTTCCTTCTAAATTAATAACTATGTTGTTGTTAATGTTGATTAAAATTTTTTTCTTACTTTTATTCATCTTATAACCAATTTTTGGCGATATTACGCCAATAAGTGGCAGGCCATAAGGGTACTTACATGCAAATCACGCCACCAACTAGCGTAATGTTACCGCTGTGTATTATCGTCCAATTTAAAACTATTGCTACAGCCAGAAAACTATTAAGCAAGCGACCCGTGTCAAGCTTTCAGACTGCTGCAATTGTTTTAAATAGGATGACGACTTTAAGCGACGGCGCGCCGTCACTTAATAGCACGACAGAATAGTTGAGTGAAACTGCACCTAGTGGACTGTCTTTCTTCTAATTAAATATTATTACCATTCTTATTATGACTATTATCATCTTCTTTTTTCTCAGTATGCTGATTTATTCCTAGATTTACGGACTTAAAATCAAAGCGACTAGGGTTTATGTTTATTCTGTTAACTATTATCTTCTAAAAATTTTCTAACAATGTTACAGGTGCTAGGGATTACTGATTTATGGATTTTTATATAAATATTTATATAAATATTCGTTGATAGTGCCATTTGAATCAATTCATCGTGTAGTGTTCATGGGACTATCCCTGCTGCAGATACAATGACCAGCAGGACATACAGAGTTTATTCGCCACTGTTTTTTTATTTCGATCATGAGATCTCCGTACTTTCGAACTTTTTCATTATAGACTGTTTGTAAATTAGTAGATTCAGGGAATGAAATATCTATGACGAACGCTTTACTTCGGCATTTATCTATTAGTATTATATTTGGTCTATTGTGCAAAATGGTTTTGTTAGTAATTATTGTTCAATCCTCGTACATTTTAGCCTCTCCGTTTTCTACTATCTTTTTTGGAGTATATTTATAATGGGGAGCTCGTTCTGGTCTTAGAGAGTACTTGAATACTGGAGCTTTATGTATGATTTTAGCAGCATTATCATGCCTCAACTTCTATTCAGTACTAACTAAATATGGGCGTCATACACGTTAACCATGCCTTCGACATAGCTTTGTCGACATTTGGCAAATTGAATGTCTGCGTGCATCTCTCGTGAAGTGGCTTCTGTAACTAAGATGTATGCTTCTTATCGTTTGGTACAACCTGAAATTCCATCTTGGTTGACAAGTCAAGCGGGGAGTATCTCTTATCTGCTATCTATATTTTTTAAAATTATTCATTTGACGTTTTACTCTAAGTATTTTAAATATTCCTTGTAACCATTCGTCTTTTTTTTAAGAAAATATTCTGCTTTTTAAAACGCTTCTGTCCACTTTTTCTTGAATTGTAATTTGCTCACCACAATATTCATCTTGCTATACACTGAAACTCTCAATATATATCAATTTTTCTTTAAAATTTGGCAAATTTTCTTCTTGCATTTTATCAAAAAGTATTCTACACCTTACTATTTGAGTACCTGAAGTACCTTCGGATCCTAGAACAAAATAGAAACTGTATAAATTTAAAAAATGAATAAATACAAAATACCACATGGTTTTCACAGTTTAATTTAAAGAAGAACCTCGATTTCACGGGAAATCATGGCTAATATTGATAGATTTGATCAGTGCAAATATTCTTTTTCTATTAAAACCAATAAAATCACTGGGACGCAACGTGAAGTACAACAAATACCTTTTTAAATACCAAAAAACTGGTTTTCATATAACAATTTCGAGTAACATTTTCTGACTACAAAACATTACTAATTTTTAAAAAAAAACATAAAAATGGTCATTATGTATGCGCTCTTACCTGTAGTATTCAAATCCATCACAATTTTCTTCAAGATAAACTCCAAAAAAGAAAAATCATTTTTTGAAATAACTGTTTTGTAACGAATGCCGAGAAGAGAAACGAACACTTATAGGGACGATCAAATTCCGACTAAGACTCCGGCGGGCGCGCTATCAAATGGGTAACGGGAGAGATCGCCTATTATTCTATGCTTATTCAACATTGTTAGGTAACCAATTTTTTCTACCTGGGACAAGTTTTAGGAAATCGCCTAAAACACTGAAATAGCCGCGCTATAAACCTTAATATCACCTATATACAATAAGTGTGAAATACTGTAGTTATCACGTTTTTCAATAAGATATCCATTATTTGTACTATTTAGGATGCTGGATAGTGGGTTAAGCGCTAAACAGAACCATAATAGGCTTAACAAATCTTCCTGAAAGATGCCCCTTTATATTTAAATAGAAACCTTGTTGTCCTTTCCCCTGTTTGTTGTTGTTATTAAGGATGTTTGCCATCGACTGAGTGTGTTTTAAGAAACGAATAATGGCGGGGCTGATTTTGTAGATATCGAATATTTTAATCAGCCACTTATGTGGAACAGAATGAAACATCCCTGAGAACCGTTAATACATCCTTTTTGTTGTATGTAAATTAATTCGCTAATACAAGCCGTTAGTATTTTGTAAATAGTTGGAAAGCATGTGATCGGTCTATAATTAGGTGGATTTTTGAGGTCACCTGTTTTTGCTAACAAAATTTGTTAAACACTGAGTGAGAAAAACGGGGCATTACACTTGGTTCTTCCTTAAATTCATTGAAGGACAAAGCCCGTGTTTCATGTAAAATTGAAAATTTTTTCAGCCAGTAGTTATGTATGTGATAATTTCCTGACGCTTTCCAATTGGGAGTGTTATTTATTATCGTTGTTAGTTTTTTTCGCTTAATTCATTTGTGTTGCATAATCTTTACGTACTACAATCTTTCTTTTTCTATCCAACTGGCTTTTTTATTGTATCCAACTTCTTGTGACCATATCTCTGCCTAGTACTTTTTGACGTCTTCAGATTCTGATCCATTATTTATCTGTGTCACATTTTCCGTTGAGTTTTCTATAAAACTAGCCTTCTCAGATGAAATAATTTGTTTTCTTTACGTCTTTGGATGGTCTCTCTCTATAACTTCTCAGCCTTTTGAACATGGCGGTTAATTTTTGTTTTAAGGTGTCAAAGTTTTTTTTTTTATCTTTCACCTTCCCGCCTGAGTAGGGATTTTAGCCTTTTTGATCCTCGGATGTCGTAATACTCCTCAACGTTGCCCAAGTGACGAAACATACATTTTTTGTATTTCACAGCACCTTTTAGACAACGCGGTACGTGGCCAGGCCAAATATATTTAAATAAATTAATAAGTATACCAACTGGCGAGGCGGGATTAAACCTTTGACCTTCTGCGCCGTAAGCAATGTACTACGCCACGGAGCCACGGGCGGCCAAGTGTTCGTCGATGGTGTTATTAGTCTCTTCATATATAGAATGACTTCTACATTTTTTCAGAAAACAACAGTCTCCTTCAATCTGATCGATCTATTGCCCTGTTGGTACTGCGTTAATCGGTTTACTTTGCGTCTGAAATTTTCAATTTTGTCCCCTAATCTCTTTTTTGAGACTCTCTGCTGATTTTCCTCATTACAGCATATGTTTGCGCCTTTTTTATTGCACTCACTAAAGACGCAGAGTGATAGATAGTGTAGATCCCTAAATGTGTCCACATTTTAGGCAAATGTAAGTAACAGCCGAATAACTCTTGCAACCGTAGATGCAACTTTCTTAGTGTGGTTTGTCCCGGAATCTGGGCTCTATGTACTGAGCTTTTGTATTGAATATATGTTTCCTGGAGTTTATTGTCCTAATTGTAAGAAGTGTAGTGTGAATGTTGTTGCTGTAAGGCCTGTGGCTGACATGACGAGTGGAACAATGATGAATTCTTATTTCCATGGCCTTTTTACGTGCTTTGGTTTGGCTCTGGTGGTTGTGTTTGTCCCGCATCTGTGTTGGTTGTGTTTAGGATTGATTTCGGTGGGTCCAGGCGGCGAGTAATTTTTTTCTTAGCGATTTCTTTGTCAGGTTTTGTGATTTTGTTATAGCAACTCATGACGTATTCATTGGTTTCTGTGGTGCAAATCATGCGTTGTTTTGATTTTTCCGCCTTGGTAGGTGTCAGCTTACTCGCCGGTACACTTAGAGCTTATCATTATTATTTTTGTTTTCTTCTTTCTCCCATTTGGTTACTGTGGTTCCGTTTTCGGCTGACAAGCCCAACCACTATTACCCTGATGTATTAGGGAATAACCTGAAAATGTTAAATGTTTTCAAAATAACTGACTTCTGAAAGTTTCTATATATGTTTGTATTGAGCCTTGATTGAACTAAGTGTGGTGCGAATGTTGTTGGTGTGCGGCCTGTGACTGATATGACGAGGGGGACGATGATGACTTTTTCTTGTTTCCGTAGCCTTTTTTTCTGTTGCAAGGTCTATGTAGTTGGGGATTTTTTCCGTATATTGTATTTGGCTGTTTGTGTCGTTTGGGACAGCTGCGGCAATTAAATAGGTGATTTTTTCTTTTTGTTTTGGAAAGTAATATCGGGTCTATTGGCTGTTTTATCTGCATGGATGCTGATGTCCCAGTAGAGCTTGTAATCGTTATTTTCAAGTAAGGATGTTGGGTTCTATTTGTAGTATGGATCTCGGTTTTCTATGAGTTTGTATGTTGTGGCTACTGCTTGGTGAACTACTTTTATCGCTGAGTTCCAGCTGTTCCAGCTATTATTTTACCTCGCTTGTTATGTGTTCAATCGTTTTTTTATGCTAGTGGCATTTTCTGTAATAGTTGAGTCTTTGATGATATGTTTTTGGTAGTTCTGGTTTATATGACTTTCTCCTGGATGGCAAGTAAGGAGCCTTCTGTTTCAAGGAACAACTGCTTATTCTGTAACCAGGTGTATGATTGTTTTTTATTTATGTGATCTTGTTCTGTTGCTTTTTCTTATCAGATTTTTATCTTTTCCTGTTATGATTGCATGTGACTGTATGTGTTTGTTGGGTGGTCTGTTTGGGATAAGTCGAGAGGTGTGTAGTTTTTTTTTTTGCGGAGTCTTGCTGCATATACGGCTAGTTTCTGCTTTAGGGTATCAAGGATTTTTGGCAGAGTTCGGTTGGGAGATTTTGATTTGATGTTGTCTACACCCTATTGACACGGTTTGAACTGGTTAAGATGTCCTAGATCTCTTCTGATGTTGTTGATTTTGTTTTCTATTCTTATATGCCATTTCAATTTTGGTTTTGTGCTGCTGGGGCTTCTTTGTCTTTGCGGGAGTTTTTTTTTTTTTTATTGTTTTATGTTAATCTGATGATTGCTACTACGTATATTATTGTGTGAATGTCTTAGATTGTGCTTAAGTCTGTCATCATATGTTTGTTGATTGCGTTGAGAATTGGTTGTGTGTTCTGTTGTGAAGATTAACCAAGGAATGGGATCTCTTGTTGTGGGCGGTGCTTGACTATTGAGCTAGATGTGACGCCATTTCTGCTTTGAGCGTTTGTATTAGAGGTGATTTGAGGTGAGGTTGTGTAAATATTATTGAAAGTGGTGAGTGATTGATTTTCTTGTCTGTGATATGGTGTTGAGCGTTTAATTGTCTTTTGAGTTATACTCCTGCTGGGTAGTGGGTCTTGTTGTGAGTATTCTTGTGTTTGGCTGGGTTGACGGTGTGTATGGGATTAGTTCGGTATCTGCTTTATTGTTTTTCTTGTTGGATTGATCTATGTTGATTCAGGTGATTTTTGCTTTTTGGTATTTTAAGGTAATATTGGGCCTGTTGGCTGTTTTATCTGTATGGAAGCTGATGCTTGTAGTAGAGCTTGTAATCTTTGTTTTCAAGTCTGGATGTTGGTGTGTTGTGTTGTAGTTGGGATCTGTGTTTTCTATGAACTTGTATGTTGTGGATATTATTTTACATCCGCTTGTTATGTGTTTAAGAAGAATTTTCTAAGTGCTTCTATTTGCTTTGTGTGAAGTAATTTTATATCTATTATTCCTCTGCATACTTCTTCTCTCTTTATGGTGAGTCTTTTTTTGCATTTGGCTGTAATTTCCTGTATTTAGTGAGGATATGAATGTTTTTCATATCTGTATGTGACCATTTGATGATACCAAATGAATATGTGAGGAAAGGTATAGCGAACGTGTTGATGGCTTTAGTGAGATTTTTGGAGTTGGCTTTTGTTTCAATAAGTTTCGTGAGTCTGTTTTTGAATGCGGTTTTGAGCTTTGTTTTGAGGTGAGTGTTGTTATTATTCCAAAAGTTCTTCTTTCTCACATTTGATCAATGTGGTTCCATGTTTGGCTGACGGGCCAAAACCAAGTCAGCACAAACGCTATTACCATTCGGTATTAAGGAATGACCTGACAATGTTACATGTTTTCAAAATCACTGACTTCTAAATGTTTCTGTGTATGTCTGTGTTGAGTCCCAATTGCACTAAATGTGGTGTGAATGTTATTGGTGTAAGGCCTGTGGCTGATATAATGAGGGGGACAATGATGACTTTTTCCTGTCTCCATAACCTTTTTATTTCAAAATTGGAAATTTTTTCTGTGTATTTCGCTTGGATGTTTGTGTCGTTGGGGACAGCTATGTCAATGAGATAGGTGACTTTTCCTTTTTTGCATTGAAAAGTAATATCGGGTCTATTGGCGGAATTCTTATTATTATCATTATTATGATTGTTATTATCATTGTTGTGGCATAAAACTCCAAAATAATTTTTTTGTAAAAAAATAGTGCATAAAATTGCGTACTTAAAAAAATGTAACTCCTCAGCTGTAGCAGTAAAACAGTAATTTCCTATTCTTTTTAGCTCTAATTAGGTTCAAGTTATATAAATAAATATTTTACATGATTCGTCAATTTAATTTGTCCTTTAAAGATTACACTGGTCAAAATTGTTTTTTTAACACGAAACTTACATTGCCCACAAGCCAAATTTAGTTACCCTCATTATAAAACTGCTGTAAGTTTTGATTGAAAACTATCAGTTTTTTATTTTGAGAAATCAGTTTGACAAAATCGCCAGTGTTTACATTTATGACATGAAGTTATTGTGATTAAACGACTATTGGACGGAAAAATTCTAATTTTAATTTTATTTTATGTCTCTGTAATTTTATTAAAAACGTGTTTAAATCACACAGATATTTCTTGTTAAGTATTATAGAGAAATAACTTTTAAAAATTAATGGAGAAATTTTACATATTTAATTAAAAAGTGATATCTTGATTATTGTGGTTTTTCTGTTAGGCATCAGGACAAATCTTGGATCTTACATATCTGCCGTATTACCTGGGTTAGCCTTTTAACAGAATAGGCTAAAAGGTCTCGACATATGTGCATTGCTGCGCTAACAATTTGGATATATCCTAAAGATTGTGTAAGCGCACTTTTGCTAAATTATCATAATAAGTCGAAACGTATCATTAAATATCCAGACCTACTGTCTGCGAAAAGACAGTCCTTCATCATGCTGAATTACCTCTGTCACCTAGATCAACTCCTATATCTATAGAAACCGAAGCACTGTTGATCACTTCTAGTCAAGACGATGAAACGTATAAATATGTTCTCAAATACAAAAATTTTTGAAAGATAACATGCTTAAGCCAAATTTAAATCTTCTTTAGTCTGGAACTGTTTCGGTAATGTCATTAAAAACTTTTTAGGCCACCATATGGCAAAAAATTATAAAGATCTAAGTAATGAAAGTTTATTACTTAGATCTTTATAAGAAAGTTCATTACTTAGATCTTTAAAAGTAACATCTAACTTGGGGCGGTGTGTATCGTTAAAAATATTTTTTCTGGATTAGCATCTAGAATACTTTCCCGAAATTCTAGGTGTCGTTAGCGACAAACATGGCGAAAAATTGCACCAGGGCATACATTCTGAGAAAATTGAGAAATGACACCAAGGAAAATGGAGCTCTAGCAGGCTATTGTTGGAAACTTAAAGGAGACCTACATCTAAAAAGTCAAGAGAATCGTAAAATGTAAAATATTTTATTTTATACCCTAATTGTCGAGCTCAAATTAGTTTTTTACTCTCTTATTGGAAAAAATAAAATTTCATGTTATAAAAAAACTTGCGCGTTAATATCTTTTTAATGGTATTTTGGTTTTAAGAACATCTAACATACTAAAATTTGGTATAAATTTCTGTCCCAGAAGAAAAGTTGAAATTTTGCAATATGATTTTTGAAATTTTTGTAAAATAATAAAATACGTTCAATACTACTAACAGAATAAAACTAACAATGCAATGTGGAAGCAAATAATGAACAGTCCAAGTAGCTTTCTTCTATACAGATTTAGCTAAGCCAGCAAGCGACGCAAAACAGCGTTCATCTGTGGAAGCTATAGTATATGATCTGGTTTTAATTTAATTAATAAGCTAAGCAATGTACAGAACGAAATGCATATAATAAACGATTTGTATGCCCGAAACAGCCTTGTTTGTGAACTTTTAAATGCATAAGCGAGATCGATAATAAGAACGAACGTTAATTGGCATTTAAGGGCTGTTATAAATCAGCAAGCGTATTAAACTTACGTAATTTCTAATTTATATACACGAGGTGTCCCGTTTTACGGAAGTAATTCTGTTATAGTGACGATAATATCAAGCGATCTATCTCACAAAAGGCAAGATATACTTCGTAAAAGCCCCTTAGTCTGTTTAGGTGAAAGAAAGGTGTCTAGGAACGAAAAATTTACTAACCCGTTACCGTTATATATATATATATATATATATATATATATATATATATATATATATATATATATATATGTATATATTATATATATATATATATATATATATATATATATATATATATATATATATATATATATATATATATGTGTATGTATATATATATATATATATATATATATATATATATATATATATATATATATATATATATATATATATATTTATGTATAATAATGAATATATTTTCAATTTCTTGGACTTTATGGTTCTTTTGTTTTAAGCATAGAGAAATTACATCATGTTTCTAGTTTGAACTTTATTGAAAACGTTTCTCCTAATTTGTAGGCTTCTTCAGTTCATCTAAAAATTGAGAATTTTCAATCATTGTACATTTTCCCCCTTCTTTACTTTTCTTTATGACTTTAAATTTTGATTTTACAGCACTGTTTTGGATATTCAGTAGGATGCACAATTTTTTAGTTATAAATACGAGGCTGGTTTGAAAAGTCCGTGCAAAAATAAGAACTACTTATGTGTTTAGGGTAAACCTTTTTTATTTTTCGACATAGTCTCCTTTTAGGCTTATGCACTTCGTCCAACGATGTTCTAGTTTGTTGATCCCTTCCGAATAATAGGATTTGTCCAAGTCTGCAAAATATTCATTAGTGTCTGCAATCACCTCCTCGTTTGAATAAAATTTTTGTCCCGCCAGCCATTTCTTCAAATTGGGGAACAAATAGTAGTCCGAGGGAGCCAAGTCTGGAGAATAGGGGGGGATGTGAAACGAGTTGGAATCCTATTTTCATTAATTTTGCGACCACAACTGCTGAGGTGTGTGCTGGTGCGTTGTCGTGATGGAAAAGGACTTTCTTGTGGGCCAATCGCGGGCGTTTTTCTTGCAGCTTGGTTTTCAAACGGTCCAATAACGATGAATAATATTCACCTGTAATAATTTTACCCTTTTCCAGATAGTCGATGAGGATTATCCCTTGCGAATCCCAAAAGACAGTCGCCATAACCTTTCCGGCGGAAGGAACGGTCTTCGCCTTTTTTGGTGCAGATTCCCCCTTGGTAACCCATTGTTTAGATTGTTGTTTGGTCTCAGGAGTATAGTAATGTATCCATGTTTCATCCACAGTGACGAAACGACGCTTAAAGTCCTCCGGATTCTTCTGGAACAGCTGCAAATCATCGTTGCAACACTTCACACGATTCCGTTTTTGGTCAAGCGTGAGCAATCGCGGCACCCATCTTGCGGATAGCTTTCTCATGTCCAAATGTTTATGCAAAATATTATGTACCCGTTCAGTCGAGATGCCCACAGCACTAGCAATCTCACGCACCTTAACTCTTCTGTCATCCATCACCACATCATGGATTTGATCAATGATTTCTGGAGTCGTAACCCCCAAAGGCCGTCCAGAACGTTCGGCGTCACTTATAAACTGTTCTAATCCACCATAATGTTTATCAAGCTTCTCTTTAGTCTTCTGAGGCGTTTTGCCTTTCATAAAGTAATGTTTAATCACCACACGAAATTCTTTTTCGTCCATTTCTTGAAAATCACTCGACTTCCTTGATTCACACGAATGCCAAACACAAAGAAATAGACCAATATGGCTGAAACTTGGGGTGCGTTCATTCAAGAGATGCTACTAACTAAACATGACCTCGATACGCGCCGGTGGTGCCATCTCTCGGACTTTGCACGGACTTTTCAAACCAGCCTCGTATATAAAATTCTTAAACTTAAATCATTTCATGAATTGATCTTTTAAAATAATTTGATTCTTTTTTTAGGATTCTTGTGTTTTTAAAATCAAAAAAGTGTTTAGTTTTTTGAATGTGTTTTGATAGAGCTGTTGGGTTATTCTTATCATACTTATGGTCATTCTGTTTAGTTTTTAAGTGTTGTTTAGTCATGCCGATATAACAGCCGTTGCAGTTTTGACAAGGAATGGAATATACCAAGTTTGATTGTTTCAGTAGGGGTGTTTTGGATTTTAGGGGGGTAAAAAGGTGTTTTAGTGAGTTATGTGTTTTGTGGCAAACAGATAAATTAAGTCTTTTGATGACTGCTTTAATTTTTTCTGAAAGTCCTTAAATATGGATATATATGTTGTAGCTGTTCTTTGTTTCGGTTGTTTATCTAGAGTAGTATATAATTTGTGAATTCTGGTTTTAAAACTTTGTTTATTGGAATAACCGGATAATTGTTGTTGGTTAAGATAGTTTTTATTTTTCTATTATTTCTGCTCTGTATTTAGGACTTGTTACTTTTAAGTCTCTGTCAATTAAATTTATAACAGTATTTTTCTTAAATTTAGAGGATGATGTGAATGGTAGTTTAGATATTCTCCAGAACTTGTTTGGTTTTGTGCAACATTTGCTATTTACTTTGCTATTTTCTCTTATTAGAGTTAGATCAAGGCAGTTTATGGCGTTGTTTTGTTCTGTTTCGATGGCGAATTGTAATTTTTTATTGAATTGGTTGAAGGCTTTAACTGTGTTTTCTATTTGGTCTTCTTGTAGGGCTAGAATGCAATCATCTACATATCTTTTGAAGAAAATAGGTTTGATGTTTAAGCTATCAATAACATTTCCCTTCAACTACTCCAATGCCAGCTGGACAACGGTAACAGAAATAGGAGCCCCCATTGCACAACCTTCCATTTGAAGGTAGAATGAGTTTTGGTACTGAAAGAAGTTGTTTTTAAAGATTATATTTATGGCGGTTAAGAATTCTTCTTATGGTAGGCAGGTGTGTTTTGTAAGTTTGTATATAAGGACACGACATCGAGAGATATGAGTTTACTTTCCTTGGGCATGTGTATACTATTTATAAAATTTTAAAACTCGACAGAATTTGTTATATAAAAAACGTTTTTTTCCAGTAACTTTAGACAGAATATTAGGGAGGAATTTGGAGATATTGTAGAATGGGGACTGTATATTCCATATTGATATATTCAATTCCTTGTCAAAACTGCAACGGCTGTTATATCGGCATGACTAAACAACACCTAGAAACTAGACTGATTGGCTATAAGTATGATAAGAATAACCCAACAGCTCTAACAAAACACATTCAACAAACCAAACACTCTTTTGATTTTAAAAACACAAGAATCCTAAAAAAAGAATCAAATTATTTTAAAAGATAAATCTATGAAATGATTTGTATTAATAAAGAGAGAAACAACAAAAACGAAAAAAGCAACGTTAAGTGTCTAAGTCATATTTATTTCGGACTCTTCTCATAGAAATAAATAAATGAAGAAAGAAAAAAAAATAAAAAAAAAACATAAACAAACCAAAGAATGATTTTCTTTTCCCTATACATGTCTAAAGTTATTTTAAAAAATGTGACCGTCCTAGTAGTATTTTTTAAAGAACGTTAAGTGTGCCTTCGTTTCAAGCCACAAATGTAAGTTTTTTTTATGTATATTTTGGATGTATTTTTATTATTTCACTTTTTACATTGTATTATAAGTTTAAGAATTTTATATATTCATAAATAAAAAATTGTGCATCCTACTAAATATTCAAAACAGTCCTGTAAAATCAAAATTTAAAGTCATAAAGAAAAGTGAAAAAGGGGGGAAAATGTACAATGATTGAAAATTCTGAACTGAAGAAGCCTACAAATTAGGCGAAACGTTTTCAATAAACTTCAATCTAGAAACATGATGTAATTTCTCTATCCTTAAAACAAGAGAACCATAAAATTCAAGAAATTGAATATATATATATATATATATATATATATATATATATATATATATATATATATATATATATATATATATATATATATGTATATATATATATATATATATATATATATATATATATATATATGTATATATATATATATATATATATATATATATATATATATATATATAGATATATATGTATATATATATATATATATATATATATATATATATATGTATATATATATATGTATATATATATATATATATATATATATATATATATTTATATATATATATATATATATATATATATATTTATATATATATATATATATATATATATATATGTATTTGTATTAAAAAAGAGAGAAACAACAAAAACGAAAAAAGCAACGTTAATTGTCTAAGTCATATTTATTTCGGACTCTTCTCATAATAACTCAATAAAAATAAATAAATGAAGAAAAAAAAAATAATAAAAAAAAACATAAACAAACCAAAGAATGATTTTCGTTTCCCTATACATGTCTAAAGTTATTTTAAAAAATGTGACCGTCCTAGTAGTATTTTTAAAGAACGCTAAGTGTGCCTTCGTTTCAAGCCACAAATGTAAGTTTTTTTTATGTATATTTTGGATGTATTTTTATTATTCACTTTTTACATTGTATTATAAGTTTAAGAATTTTATATATTCATAAATAAAAAATTGTGCATCCTACTAAATATCCAAAACAGTCCTGTAAAATCAAAATTTAAAGTCTTAAAGAAAAGTGAAAAAGGGAGGAAAATGTAAATGGATGAGATTCCATTGAAACGTCAGGGAGACAGTCCATCAAGGAACTTTAAGCTAACACAGGATACCCGAAAAACCACTACTACATTTCACAGCCTTGAGAACATTCGTCAATATATATATATATATATATATATATATATATATATATATATATATATATATATATATATATATATACAAATAAAGAGAGAGAAAGCAAAAGTTGCCGTATCTAACAAAATCCTAAGTTATGAAACTAGTTGGGGAACTCGGCAAAAGGGGCATCAACAGATGTTCATACTATATTCATTTAGCCAATATTTCGGTCCTAGGTTGGGACCTTCATCAGGGCACAAACTGAAAAAGAGATAACGAAGCAACCAATAAAGAAAATTAGGCATGAAGAATTGGTGTTGTTAAGTCAAGTTTTTTAATTATTAATTTCAATTATTAATCTTTAATGTGCAATTTTTAATTTTAATCTTACAATTATTAATATGGAACAAATATAATTTAAAAGTATTATTATTCTAAACAATCATAAATTATTATTATTATTATTATTATGAAGAAATGTCAAATTGAAATCTTCTCTACCCATTCTTTCTATGTCAGATATTGTCTATTCCATTTCCTGTCTTAATTGTCCTGCTGTATATATTGGCCAGAGGTTGTACGCAACCTATTTATAAATAAACTAACTGTACATAGAGGCAAGAACTATCACACTTGCTGCGCGTCGGCACTTGTGCACTTTCAAATAGAGGAGAGTAGGGCAAATCGACCTTCAGCTTGAAAAAAATGTTAGATAAAAATACGTTTTTACCTACAAAGACGTTGACGAAAATGAATTTTCGATTGCTCATAAAAAAGCGCAAAAAGTCTTAGTATTAAAAAGGAAGAAACAAATCGGCTCAATCACTAGCAAAGAAAGAGGGGCTAATACTACAGCCTCCTGTTTTGCCAGTGTTGCTAGACCGTTTGTGTCGCCAATGCTTATATTCAAAAGAATGAGACAAAATCCTGAATTGGGGAATGACACACTTTCTGAGAGTATTATCACCATTTGACACTGACTATATTAACCTCAACTTATGTGTAGAATGGATTTTGTAAGCCTAGTAAAGCCAACCCCTGAAAATAAAGTCTTGTAATGTAATATGTAGAGGGGAGTGTGGCCCAAAATGGCCTTTTGCACTGCGACCATCATTGATCTATTGTGCTTCCCATCCCTCACGGGTTTAATACATCCAGGAACAGGATCAGCTCCTTCAATGGGAGCGTTAGCAGATCCTGTTCACCCAGCGTATAGGCATGTAGTATCCTATGTCTCCTGTGTCCCAATGCCGCACAGTTGGTAATCAAGTGTTCCATGGACTCCTCTTCTTCACCGAAGAATCTGCAAGTGTACGTGATTGATAGGCCCATTCTGTATAGGTGCTTATTGCAGGTATGGTGGCCTGTGAGTGCCCCCGCCAGTAATCTTAGGCTTTTCCTATCCATTTTTAGGGCGAGATCCGCCCTCCTTGCATCAAAGCTCAGAAACTTTTTAGAATGTTCCAGACCGTTAGTGTCGTTCCAATGTTTCTCTACTATGGATTTTGTCTATTTCGTCATCTCCTCTTTAAGGAGACCCCTGCTGAATCCAAAGGATGGAGCGGGTCCAATGAAGGTCCCCTCAGCCCCTTTTTTTTGCATAGTTGTCTGCCATCTCATTTCCTCTATGCCCCTCATGTCCTGGAACCCAGATCAGAGTAATCTGATTTTGAATTGCCAAGTCATTAAGCATGTTATGACATTCCAGTACTAGCCTGGACGTGAATGTACAGCTATTCAGGGCCTTTAAAACTGATTGGCTGTCCGAGAGTATTTTTATACTTACTCCCATGTATCCCCTTTCGGATAGGATCCCTACAGCTTCCAATATTGCGTATAGTTCCGCCTGGAATATTGTGGTGTCCTTGCTCAATGTTATTGCTCTGTGTGCTCTAGGCCCCACTATTCCTGCTCTCACCCCTTGGAGCGTTTTGGATCCGTCCGTGTACCACTTTTGTGAGCCATCCTGTAACCACCTTGGGTTTGCGCACCACTCTTCCCTTGTCGGGAAGTAGACCCTATACTTCTTAACGAAGCACTGCATAGGATCAATGGTGTCGCTGGCCGTTGACATATTAAGTATGTCTCCGATCCCCTTCAGGATCGTGAGATGACCAATAAGGTTGCCCTCCTTAAATGTTTCCCTTCTGTGGATGGAGAGAGTTGAAAAGTTGCTGAGAGATGGAAAAGTTGCCTCCTCTTGAACAGCCACGTTAAGCAGTGTAAGGTTCAGAAGAGCTTCCATGCCCGCCGTTGGAGTGGATCTCATAGCTCCTGTAACGCATAGGCATGCAAGTCTTTGCACCCCACTTAGCCGCCGTATTGCTGTTTTTTGTTTGATCTTGCCCCACCATACCAGAGATCCATATAGTATTTTTGGTTTGACCAGTTGGGCATATATCCAGTAGGTCATTTTAGGGCCCAGGACCTACCGAGTAGTTGTTTGGCAGTCCAAAGGTGTTTAGTAGCCTTTTTCAGCACCGATTCGAGGTGTGGCTCCCAAGTGAGTTTCCTATCCAGTACGATACCCAGATATTTTACCTCTTCCTTGGGAACGACCTCAATACCGTTTATTTTTAGGATGGGGATCTCTAACACCCTCTTTTTAGTAAAAGGTACGATGGTTGTCTTCGTTGGGTTAATCGACAGCCCCTCCATCCTGCACCATTCCCGTGTTGTGTACAGAGTATCCTGCATCAGTTCACCAACCGTCCCAGGATGATTGCCTCTGATTATCACTGAGATATCGTCCGCGTAGCCGATGGTTTTGTATCCCTTCCGGTTAAGGATCCTAATCAGGTCGTTGACTAGAACAGACCATAGAAGGGGGGATAGTACCCCATCCTGAGGGCATCCCTTAACCCCAGTGACACTAAGGTCTGTCGGCAAATTGCAGTCCATGCAGCGGACTCATAGTAAGTACCTCCGCTCTGAGGTACTGGTCTAGTATCTTCTCTAGTGTCTTCAACATAAAAGAAGATAGACTTATAGGTCTATAGGATTTAGGAGATTCTGGGGGTTTGTTCCCTCCCTTGGGTATGAATATGACTTTTACCCCTCTCCAAATTTCTGGAACATATCCCAGTGTTAGGCTCGATCTAAAAATGTTGACCATCGCCCGAAAGAGGGAAGCATTTCCCTTTGATAGTAGGGCCGGAAAAATACCGTCTGGCCCCGGTGATTTGTAGGGTCTGAAGGAGTTTACTGCCCATTCTACTTCTTCAAAGGTTACTAACCTCCTGATAGCCTGCAATCAAGAAAGTGAGTTCTAAGAAGGAGCTCTAATGTACTCTTAAATGTACTAGTATAGGTGCCCTCAGGCTCTCTGAGTGTGCCTAGTCTTACTTCCTGTTAATAGAAATACAACGCATTCGAAGAACCTGGAAACGTTAAATATAGCTAAGGTTAATGGTATAATAATGTTCCAGCTGCTAGGCCTTACTACTTATACTCACAAAAAAAAGAAATCGAAGAAAAGAAAGACGCCAATAACGAAAATAATACGACATACCCAACCCTCTACTAACTCTACTAACCAGAACTAAATAGCTACCGATACCGATAATAAATCCTTTGTCGGCCACCGATAACAAAGGAAGGACAAAAAATACTTTGTAGGTTTTAGAATAAAATAAAACCGAACAAGGTGAACGACTTTAAAACTTACCTCAACAATTTCTTTATTATGCAGTCCTTTTTAGAATGAAGCAAATAAATTTTAATGAATTACATGTGTTAAAATTTTTACTTATGATAATAAAATATTGAATTGTAAAATTTGTTTCTGGTTAACGCTTGGCGATATTGCGAAGTTGTATGGTCCATCAGTGGCGACGTGAAAAAACTATTCATGTCAAAATTTCTTTAGGGTCGATTTTTTTCCTTTATTATCCGCTAGTTAAGGTGAATTTTCTGCAATCGGCCTTGCTAACACCCTATATATATATATATATATATATATATATATATATATATATATATATAGCGTTAACTAGAATGTAAGGCCTAGAGTGTTGCTCACATTTGACATTTGATATATTTAATAAAAAAAAAATATTATAAAACTTTTTACTTCTACTTACAAAAGTTTATATTTCAATATTTTATTATAATAAGCAAAAATTTTAACATATATAATCTGCTAAAATTTTATTCGCTTCATTCAAAAAGGACAGAATAATAAATAAATTATTGAGGTAGGTTTTAATGTTTTTTACCTTGTTCGGCTTTACTTTCTTCTAAGGATCTTTCATCGAACACTGAAAACAAATCAATCCTTTTTATCGGTGATAGATAACGACAACAAAGAATTTATTTTTGGCGTCTGCTGACTGGCGGTAACTTTTTAATTCACGTTAGTAGAGAGTGGGCAATATCGTGTTATATTTTAAATTAGCGCCTTTCTTTTTTTTGATTTTTGATGAAATGTTTAAAACTTTAAAAATAAAAAAAAATCAAAAGACATTTTTTATCCTTCTTCTATCATGCATTTTTCGATTCTTTTCATTAACGCTTGATGAGTGGCTTTATAAATAATTTCTCCAGATATACAATCTAAGGGCGTGAGCTGTGGTGACTTAGGTGCCCATTGAATAACTCGGCTGTAGAAACCGTTCATTCAAATACTCTTTAACAGCAGCAGTTATATGAGGTGATGCTCCGTCGTGTTGATACCACATATGCCTTCTTAAAATAAGGGGAACATTTCTAGTAAAACTGGTAGAGTATTAACCAAGAAATTAAGGTACCTATTTAAAGTTAGTGTTCCCTCAAAAAAAAAATATGGTCCAAAGAAATGTTTTCCAATGATCTCACTCCATACATTAACACCATAATGGCCTTTATTCTGTATTTGATTAACATTGTATGAATTTTCGTAAGTCCAAGAATGATAATTTTTCTGTTAGGTTTGCCGTTGCTGACAAAATGACTTTCATCTCCTGCTACAAAACTCATTCGTCGTTCCGCCTGAAATTGTGTCAATAACTGAAGATTATACATTTTATAGTAATGGTATTTGTTAGCTCTAAGAGATTTCTGGGTAGCTCCATAAGATACATTCAATTGCCTACTTGCTTGTCGGATGGAATTATATGAATTGTTTTGAAAATATTGCATAATTTCGGCTACTTTCTCATCTGCTAAAACAGTTTTTCGTTTAGGAATACCTTTCTGCTCAGAAAATGCATCCATATTACTCCTCAAATTTCGTTCTAATCGGCAAAACATAGTGTGATCCGAGATATACCTGTCGGGATAACGTTCTCGAAACAGTTTAAGGGCTTCCCGAGAATTTCTTCTTGCTTCTCCATAAATAAGAATCACATCTACTTTTTCAACATGGGAAACCACTTCAACCAGATGCTATTAACATACTGTTTATTTAGTTCTACTCTATTAAATTGAATAGGTCTGCAAACAAGAGCTGTCAGAATAAAGTATGACAGTCGCCTAGTAGATAAATTGTTTGAAAACCGCCAAACGTGACATACGATCCATGGCAACCGCGATGACCAAAAAATAATATTTTAGAGGGTTTTTCCTGCATCACTTTTTTGTAAAACAAAGTTTAAAAAAATTACTAAGTTGGGAATGTGGAATCTTTGGCACAATGATACTACTCAGTATATATCACCACTACACCAAACACTTTATTTTTGCACTCGACGCGCGTTTCGCTAACCATGTTAGCTTCATCAGGAGCGATGATAGCCAATCATCGCTCCTGATGAAGCTAACATGGTTAGCGAAACGCGCGTCGAGTGCAAAAATAAAGTGTTTGGTGTAGTGGTGATATATACTGAGTAGTTAAAAAAATTAGTTTAAGGAAAAAATTTTGAAAAAAATTAGAACTTTCCAATGCCGTTTCATAAAAAGTATGTCGATGGAAAAAAAGTTGTTGGCGTCTCTGCGCCCAGCGTCGTTTTCACTACCAAATATCAAATACATCAGTATACTCCTTGACATGCACTATACTATTTTACATCGAAAAGAATTTTTTTTTTTTGATTTTCCATAAATCGGGACCAGGCATCTAAAAATTATCACCATTATGTTTTTTCTCAAAAGAAACATTTACACTTTAACCGTCATGTCAATAAACACAACTACAGTTGTTGGATTTCGAGAAGTGTAAATTTAGCCATCAAAAATCTTTGCATTAGTCATTCAAAAAACTATCAGGAATAAATTGATTTTCAATAGAGGTAATATAATTTAAGCTACACATAGCCCGGATTTGACGTTGAAAGAATAATTCTTGTTGTGATATCTCAAAATTAAAATTTACAGTAACAATTTTTGCACCTTGAAACAATTAAAAGAAAAGCAAAGCAGCAATCACGGAAACAACGTGCCCAGCAGTGATCAGTAATTTCATCTTTCGTTTAAAAAAGTGCTTGGAACATAACGGGTCACATTTATTTAACAAATTTTTTAAGGAATATGATTTTATATATAATAAAAAAATTTACATTTATCGATTTGTTTTTTTATTAAAAATGTTTATTAAACTTTTTATGGGATATCTGGTTAGCTTATTCGATCACTTGTTAAAGCTTAATTATTACTTTTACGTCTGCTCCTAGTTTACTGCCATAGCTGCCGCATTTACTTTAAAAAGTAATTAAATTATTATTTCCAATTACTTCTAAAAATTATTAAAGAAATAATGTGTCAATGACCGTTATTTTCTAAATAAAATGTTCAGTTACGAGTAAACAAACTAATTTATTTCACAATGAATTACTCTAGTTGAATTAATGTGATATGCTTATTACAAATCATTTCTTTAGTTATCCAATTACAATTATTTAATACAATTACCTTTTAAAGCAGTTTATCAACTTTATAGTAATTTTATCTTTCATAGCAAATAGTTCAGTTACTACGGAAGGAAGTAAACGACTACTCTGGTAATTCAGTTACTTCGAAGGTAATTTATTTACTCTTGGAATAATTTGATTTCTGTGAGAGTAATCGATTTACTACTCAGCTACTGTAAAAGTCATTGAATTACTGCGAAAGAATCACCAATTACTTTAATCGTAATTGTTCGTCAATAAATGGGTAATTCAATTAAAATAATTGAATCACAAAAAATAATATAATTATGCAAAAGCTTTCTGTAATTTAATAAGAGACTACTTTAGTAATTAAATTAGTTTATGGTATTCAAAAATATTTATTTCAATTATCTTCTAAAGTAGTTAAATTAATTTTATAGAAATTAAACTACTATCATAGTAATTCATTTACTGTGTAAACAATTTAATTACTATGGAAGTAACGATTGTAACCGAAATTTACTTGCTATGAGAGTAAGTGAATTACTGCACTGGTCATTTTAATGTTATGAAAATAGTTCGATTAACACGAAAGGAATTGTTAATTATCTTAAATTTAATTATTTGCAAATTACAAAATCCCTCTTAATTAATAATTGAAGTAAAATAACAAAAATTAGAAAAATAAGGCAATTATTTTTTTATCTGTTTCTATAATTAAGTTACCAAAAAACCCTGGCAAATGAATTATTTCCCGGTTTTTCAATTTATTTTATATTAGTCCATTTATTTTCATAGTAATACAATTCCTTTAATAGTGTCCAATACTACCATGAAACTAGTTAAAATCCCACTCTTGTAATTGGATTCCTGCGAAGGAAATTGGATTATAATGGAAGTATTTACTGCTCTGATAACTGATTTACTGCTCCGGTAATTCAGTTGCTGTAGAAGTAATTTAATTACTGTGAAAATAATTTGATGATCCCTAAAGACTAACTAAAAATCGATATCAACTAGTAAAATTGAACAAAATGTATATTTCAGCAGTTATTTACTTCTCTCTCATCAGTCAATCAACCTGGGACGCCTTTTGTCGTATCATGACTCATCAGCAGCGCTAGTATCACAGCACTTGATGAAAGCATCAGTAAGATATAACAATTTACAGCTTTCGCTTTTATAAGCCTATATTTGAAGAAATACCTGCCCTTTGTCGGGGGCTGTTTAAAGCCAAAAATCAATAGAGGAATTGTTTAGCAACTTGTTAGAATTACTCGTAAACAGCCTCCGATAGAGAGCAAATATGCCTTGAAAATGGCCTTAAAGCAGCCAGAGGTGCAAATTGTAACTTACTAATTCTTTACGCTAGTACTGCGATAAGTACCTGTAATTTTATTAATATGACAATTACGATCCTCTAAATGATAACTAAATTAAATAACTGAATTACTAAAAATGATTATCAACTGTTATAATTTAGTTACTATCAACTTTGGTAACTGAGACTAATTCGATTTAGATGTAGGTCGTGAAATCAATGATTCAATTTAATAACACACAAATTAATTTGTTGATATTAAACTACTGTTCTTTTAAGTTTGATATCAATTTTAAGTTTCATAACTTAGAATCCTCCTGTTAACTAAGTTTTGTCAAATTAACGCTTGAGTAATTGTCAAGTGCAAAGTTCAACTTCCAAACTTATTAGTCTAACTAACTTTTGAAATTATGTTGCTTGTGATTTTGCATTAATTGCAGCTGCGTACGCGGATCTCTGTATAACGAAGTAATTGGTTAAAGTTCTTATATGAATAGAATACATGTAGGTTAATAGTTAGATACTTTTTAAAGAGCAAAACCATATGAGGGTTGATTCTTAATTCACAACGGAATATTATATGAGCAGTGGTGGCTTGTGGCTTGAATTGAATTAAAATTGTAAATTTTTCGAAAAGCTAAGTAAATAAATATTGACTTTACCACGTTTAACCAAATTAGTACACTTTTACCACCGACTCATTTTCCATTTAATCTCACAAATATTTTTTTAGGAGTCACACCAAAATAGGTAAATAGGGTTAAATATTTTTGTCTTTGACGATATAATCGGTGGAATACACATGCAATTATTATAATTTTTCACTTTAATTAAACACAGCTAAATTACAAGGGTTTTCGTGTAACAGTAAATTAAATTTTCAGTTTTTGATTTTTTTTTTTCGTGAAGTGTCAGCAACATATTTTATTTTGTATATCTAATACGAAAATTATAAGATTTGAGCCCGTATTTAGTTGAGTATCTCTCTTCGTCAAACGTCTTGGATATGTCAAATGTAACCACTCAAAATATCTCATAATATTCTATTTCCCATTTTTAATTCCAAAATGGCTGATATACAGCTAGGCGAGAATATCACCTGTTGATTCAAGTTTTCGTATCAAGAATTTAAATTTTTAGGTATCTAGTAAATATTACATATATATATATATATATATATATATATATATATATATATATATATATATATATATATATATATATATATATATATATATATATATATATATATATATATATATATATATATATATATATATATATATATATATATATATATATATATATATATATATATATATATATATATATATATATATATATATATATATATATATATATATATGGTAGAACCCCCCGGTTATCCGAGGTAACGTGGGGGGCACCCTCCTCGGATAACTGAAAACTCGGATAATCCGGGTTTGTTTTTTATTCATTCAAAAAATAAACACCAATACTTTAAACCGATGTATTAACGTTTTTAACATATAAATAGGTACCTACATTATAAAACAGTGAAATAGGTACCTATGCGCTTCTGTTTCATATGCATCTTCTATTTCTCGCTGCAATGTTTCTCCATCTATTAAGAAGAAGCAAATTCGCTGGGGTTGCCTCTGGTTGTTGTTCGATATACCTCAAAGCATTTTCCAAAGAAGCAAAACCTTCTTGATGAGAGATCTTAGTGGGAGACTGTTCATCCACCGCGGCTTCGTCATCGTCATCGTCATCTGATTTTTCGGTTTTCTGAAAGGCATTCGTTATTTCTTCAATACTCATTTCTTCTTCTAAATCATCTGCTGTAATCCATTCAACAACATCTTCTCTTGTCACATTTTCGCAACCTTTTAATTTTTGCATTAATTCAAATAAACTTTTTTCTTTTTCTTCTATCTCGCTGTCAAAATTTGAACAGAACATTTCTCCATGGCTTCTAAATTTCAAAGCTAATTCATTTAATGGAGTATCATCTTCACTGTCATTATAGTCTTCAAAATCAATAACTTTTGACCAAGATTTTTGAATAGTGGTAGTACGCACAGAATCCCAAGCTTGACTTACCCAGTAAATAACATTTTTCAGTGTAACCTTTCTCATCCCATTGATAATATCCTTCTTTTCTGTGTATTCTAACTGATGTCCAAGATATAAACGCCTATAATTTTTTTTTTAATGTTTTCAAGGATGCCTTGATCCATTGGTTGCATTATGCTGGTTACATTTGGAGGAAAAAATTTTACAACAATTTCGCCCACATGAAGTCCTTCTCCAGGGTGAGAGGGGGGTATTATCCATTAACAAAATTGCTTTAATAGGAAGACGGTTTCTGTTTAAAAATTTAGTCACAGATGGCACGAACTCTTCTTCAAACCAGTTAGTAAATAAGGTCGCATCCATCCATAAGTTCTTCTGACTTTTGTAATAGACTGATAGGGCTTTAAGTGAGATGTCTTTTAAAGCTCTTGGACGTGCAGACTTGCCAATCACCATCAGTGGGATTTTGTGCTTACCAGATGCATTGGAACGTACCATTATAGTTAATCTTTCCTTACTTCGTTTGTGCCCAGGAGCTGATTTTTCCTGTCGAGATGCCAATGTTTTTGATGGAAGCATTTTATAATTCAGACCAGTTTCGCCACAGTTGTAAATTTGATCACATGTGTATCCACAATCTTCGATTTGCTTTTTAAAGTTCTGCTTAAACTTCTCAATTGATGACACATCAGCAGAAAGATTTTCACCACATACAGTCAGTTGTCGTACACCGTACCCTTTTTTCTAGCGGTCAACCATCCAGAACTGGCGGTAAACTGACCTATCTCTGGGAATTGCCTACTAATCATTATTGCTTTCTGTCGTAAAATTGGACCTGACAGAGGCACACCTTTTGATCTCTGTTGGTTAAACCACATGAATAAAGCTTCGTTAACCTTTTCATAGACGCCCGTTTTCATTGATTTTCTTCCTGAAGACGAGGAGGCTTGATTTATACACCACTCTTCTATTTTTTGTGCGGTTTCTTTTCCTGTTCCAACTGTTACCTCACCTACTCCATAATCTCGTGCAACAACTTTAATTGTCTCTCCTGCTTCAATTCTTCTGATGGATTTTAATTTTTCTTCAATAGGAACGACGATTCTTTTACGCTTGTTTTGCTCCATTATAATACGACAAACAAAAATTCAAACAAAGCAGTTCGTATTAATTGCACCTAACTACCAGAACTCCAACCAAATAAATTATGTGAGTATACTCGTACTTCTCCATAGTAAACGCTATAACGCACTGCATTCACGCAAATTTACATGCTGAAAGAGTCCAAAAACATAAATAGGGGAACCCCTCACGCAGGCCAGGGGGACTTCCTGAAGGCCCCGACGATTTTAAATGGAAATATGTACATGCATATTTTAGAAGCTCGGTTAATACGCAATATAGACGCGCGTACCCTAAATAAATATATATATATATATATATATATATATATATATATATATATATATATATATATATATATATATATATATATATATATATATATATATATATATATACATGTATATATATATATATATATATATATACACCATATATATATATATATATATATATATATATATATATATATATATATATATGATATTCATCAAGGAATTTAGTTCACATTAGGAACGGAATAAGAAAACCATCTGTCTTTCCTAGACCTAAATATCACCAAAACTCAATATGGTAGATGCTCAGGTCCCACCAGGCATCGCCCGTTGTGATACCATCGCATCGGCTTAGGCTTGCTTAACGTTTCATGGCTGTGTCGATGTCACCGGACTGTGAGACCAAATAGCATGATGAGCTATGGATTCGATATGTCGATATATTCATCGTATGGCCCTTTGCTAGAGCCAGCTCCTCAACTTCCTAGATCATCTAAAGTCGATTAATCAAAGAATTGAGTTCACCTTAAAAACGGAGTAAGAAGACCATCTGTCTTTCCTATACCTAAATGTTACCAAAACTGAAGATGAACATTTGGAACAAATGATATACAGAAAACGAGCACACACATACAAGTAGCTGGCTTAGTATTGAATCTTACCACGACCAGCCACAATAGCAGACCGTGACCAACACGTTCGTTTTCAAGTCAGTCCCCTGTAAAACAATTCTAAAAAAATTGTGAAGCTAAAGATCACCACAGCCCTAAAATAGAATGTAATATTTATATAAATAGACATACACAATAAACAAGTCTATTATTCGACAACAAAATCTACGAAAAGAATTTAATGGAGGCCTAGATAATAGCCCAAAAATCATTCGATCATAAATTAAAGGGAACAATGCCAGAACTGGAAGCCTTCTGTGAAGATATTATATGTCAACTGTATATAAACCACAACGAGAAATAAGATCTACTATAAAAAGACTCAAAAACAAAATCCAGCTGGAAAACCAGAATGTATACAGTGTACCATGTGGAACTTCCAGCAAAGCATATGTTGGACAAACTAAATAATCTAGACCTATCAAACATAAACAAATCATTTCTACCTTTTTTCAGCACCAAGTCCAGACAGGCTACAAATTAGATTTTTACAGCTGCAAACAAATAGCCAACAGAAAACTACAAGACAAGAACAATCCGAGATTCTATCGAAATCGATAAAATGGGACACTTGAACAGAAAGGACGATGCACTAACCTTGCACCATACTTAGGAAATGAAATTTTAACAAAACACAATTGACTAGAGCGGAAGCCTCTGAAACGACTGCTAAAGGAGCGAAAACAACTACGACCAATCAGAACCACTACAATCTCAGCCGTACATATAAAACACCCGGCATCAAAGTAACTTCTCCATAGGCCATTGAACTTTGACAAGTTGAAATTGTCACTGAAAATACCAATTGAGACCTTGGCTAATCGTCTAAAAAATTGCATCCGAAATGTAACAAACGAATAAATGCGTTTCTGTATTAACTTTTCTACACATTTCTTTTACACAAAGTATATTACTATATATTTTATTTCTACTGAAAAGACAACTGAAGACAATATAAGTTTAAAAGTGTTATAAAGAAAACTAAAAACCAGCATCAGTATTATCAACTACTTGAAAAGAGATAACGATACAGTAATAAAGGATAAAAAAGAAATCATTCAAATCAAAACAATTATTAAAATCATACAGATTTATGGTATGAAAACTAAACATTGTAAAAAGAAAATAGAGGTAAAATTACTGAAAAGAGACAAAGTCCATATTTCAGCTATTGTTCTCTTATTCGTCAAAACCATCTCGAGATGTGTTTCGCCGTATCACTGCTCATCAGTCGGGCTAGGATCGCCAAACAAGAGAACAGAATTTAGTAGTCCTTATCCACGAACGTAATGGTAAGAATGAATCGTATCAAGCACGCACACCTACTACTGCATCGTAGGTTGACACAGTAGCCATAAGCCGACAGAGTGTTTGACAAAGTCTACACTTCAGGGCAGGCGGCGCGGTTTCTTCTAAGGATCCTCCCTCAGGCATACGTAGTTTAATGTAAAACTACTGAAACCAAAGTCCATATTTCAGCAGTATACATATATATATATATATATATATATATATATATATATATATATATATATATATATATATATATATATATATGTATATATATATACTCGTATATATATATATATATATATATATATATATATATATATATATATATATATATATATATATATATATATACATATATACTTCGTCTGTTTTTAGTAGCTTTTAAATTAATTAAATCACATACGTATGTCTGAAGGATCAACCATTCTGTCGGCTTGTGGCTGCTGTGTCAGCCTACAATGGAGTATTAGGTGTGCGTACTTAGTACGATTCGTTGTATCTTACCATTGCGTTTTATATTTTATGTTGTATTAAACCGTGTGTGATTCTACCTCTTCACTTTTAGTGAGGATTTTTTAAGCTATGGCATTTTATATCTAAACCTATTACATTTACTAATCTTTTCCATCCACTAAACTGGCTACAACTTACATCAGCACATATTAAAAAATATAAATATTAAACGAAACGAAAAAAGAAATTGACACAACTTTTTCTTATATTAACTGTAGGATTAATATCGAAATTTAGTGTGTGTGTTTGTGTCAATTTATATCTTAATAATTGTTACAAAAATTTGCTAATTATTGGAAAATTATAATAGCACATTATATTAATATTCAAAAATATTATTAGGAAATTTTTTTAGTCCGTAGTAAGAAAAATAATTTTAAATAAATCTTTTGATGACAAGGTATTTGTTCCGTATTCTCTAAAAGCAAACCTTCATAGAAAAAAAATACTATCTAAAGCAAATTATTTCCTTCAAAGGGGTGTATTGTTCGGTGATATTAAAACCGTCTTTAAATTCTAAACTGCAGTAAGCTTTTTAATTTTGGTTTGCAATTTCGTGTCCCGCAATGGTTTTATCAGGATTCGTAGTAGGCTAATAACAGAGGTGATTAAAATTGAATATACCTAATAAACTCTGTACAAATTTTCGCGAAATCCCTGTAAAAGTATTTGTGTAATACACTGTGCGAAAATTAAATTTTTGTTTGTCGAAATATTTTCTCCCTAATTCAAGGTATATTCTCTAATGATGTTATAGTGTTTGCAATGAATTTTCAAATTCGTTTGGTGGGATTGTTTGTACAGTATGTGTGCCTTTTAAATAGACTTTAAAAAGCATCTTTTTTTACTTTTTTTATGTTTTGTAAATAGTAAAAGACCTTAAATACTCGATCGAGTGAATACAAGCATACTTAACGGCGAATTAAACATTGGCGAATAATGTGTGAGGGACTGCATTGTCGTGTGACAAGCACCAGCTATTGGGATCACGATATTCAGGTAGAACACGACGAATTCTACTCATCAAATATTTTCAAATGATAGTCACTATTAATTGCTTGACTAAGTTCTTTGATTTTTGAAAAAAACTATTCGTATTTATTTAACTTACGTTGCAGATTTTAACATCTCGACACTTTGTTTGTGAGCCATATTGAAACACTTTACACAAGAAACACTTGATTTAAAAAAAGTTTGAATTGGTTCTAGGAGTTTGTATGATTTCTCTGGAATGTTGCATTCTCAATAACTTTTAGCCTCTATTTAAAGTATTTGAAAGAAATTTTGGGCAAAACTTTGTTTCGCCTAGATCTTTTTCAAAATCATTTAATTAATTTTCCTGTTGATATTAAATGCGTCCATAACTTTTAATGCAATGCTACGATCACCAACTAATTCAAGCAATTATTGAATTATTTCTGGCATTTAAATTGATATATTTCTCATTTTCAGGGTGCTCTTGTCCATGCAAATTAAAACTTATGATTTGATAAGGAAATAATGCCTACACTCTTCTTAAATTAATCTCTGGCTTTTGTGTTAAATCTTTTATAAAATTTGCCTGCAGTTATTTGGTCAGTTATGTCATTTCCAGAATAATTTCTTGTTAAATTAATTAATTATTATTTGTTAATAATCCTCCCTAAAATTTAGGATATAAAAATAGGATGGGATACAGCCTTAAAATACTACATTAAACTTGAAGATAACGCCACTAGTTCATGATGAACAGCACCAGCAGGGCAAATGAATTGTGACACTGTGCAAAAATTGCGTCCTGTTATATACTCGTAGTAATACTTTGCAATTCTTTATTTATGATTATGTTGTCAAGACAGATAACCTCTATTGGTGTTATTTCAGCTATTTCCTGATATCTGTCGATTGTAAGGCTAGTCAAAAGATAAATTGAGAATTCAAAAATCAAGTAATCACAACATTTTAACGGACACTACTGCAAGAGTGGTCAATCAATAAAAGTGGTCAGTGTGAATTAGTTTTTGAGCAAATACCAAGTTTATATATTGGATTAGTAGCCATATTTATCGAATTTAATACAGTCTATTTAAATAATTCACTTAGCGAACTACTATACTTTTTTGTTTTTTTCCTCTTGGGAATGTGGTTCTGAATTAATTTAGGGAAAAATTGATTTTGGTAAAAATTATATTTTCTGTCGATTTTCTGTTGGTTTATTATAATAAACGTTTCAACCACATTTGGTCATCATCAGTATTATTTACTTATCCTATCCATCAAGAACGCTATTACTAGGTTACATTTCGTTAGTGTAGTTATTTCTTAAAAATTTACCTAAAAAGGGAATTTCATCAAAATTAAATGTTTAAAAACGTTAAAAGACTTTCAATACATTCACATTTCTGCTACTAAAAACTGACTTAAAACCATATTTATGCTCTGTAGGACATAGTTGTACAGAGAATATAACAAAACTATTTTTGTTGAAAGAAATATTTTATGAGATATCAGCCTTCGATCGTTATTGTTGGTATGTTTTTTCTGCATATGTGTAGTAAACATTATGGTATTGCCCTCTTTTAATTGGTTAATTAAAACAGATTATAATAGATTTTACTTAGACCCTTAATGTCAGTTTTGTCATTTATTGCATGTGAATTTTTTTTATGTGAACCATTTCCAAAAATTCTTGCCTTTGTTGGTTTTGTTCGGTTCGAATGATTTTGGTCTCTGGGAAATTAAAATTATGTTTTTCCTATATTACGTGATTCATTAGAGCTGTCTTGTTCTTTTTGTCATATTTATGTCCATTCGGTCTGTTTTGTAAGTATTGTGATGTTTGTCCAATATATGTTGCCTGGCAATCTTTGCATGGGATTTTATATACTATGTGAGTTGTTCGATTTTTGGGCGTTTTACTTCTTAATACACTAAAATGCTGTTTGAGAAGGTAATGTCCTTCATAATTTATGGAGATGTGTAATTTGAAATAGTTTTGGAATTTTTCAGATAGCCCTTGTATATATAGTAGAGCTAAGTATGTGTCGTTTGTAGTGCTTTTTGATTGTGTATGTGGTTGTACTGTGTCCAATTTTTGTATGCGTGAACTCAAAAAGTTGTTAATTAGTTTTTTTGGATAGCTATTCTAAACAGTATGTTTTTAGCTTTTTGAATAACCTTATCTCTATATGGATCATCACTCAGTTTTAATGCTCTATCCTCCAACCCAATTATTACTGACCTTTTTTGAAATAGAAGGTCTTGTGAGTAGTAATTTAAATATCTACCAGACCATGTTGGTTTGGTATGCCATTCTGTTTCTATGGTGTTCCTTTTGCGATGAAATGTTAAATCCAAGTAAATTGGATCTTTTTGTGGAAGTTATTAAAAGCAGTTAGGACGTTGTCGCAGTTGTTTTTAGGAATTGCAGTTATGCGTTCATCAACATATCTCAGGAAAAACGGGAGCGGTTGTTCTAGGTTTTGCATAACAGTTTTTTTCCAAATCTTCAAGCACCATTTGTGCAATGACACTTGAAATGGATAAGCCCATGGCATAACCCTCAATTTGTCTATAAAAGCGGTTTTTATACATAAAAAAAGCGGATGTTAGTGTCAATGCCTGATAAAAACTCATTAAGTGAAATGTAAGTGCATTTTTTAATTTTTTCCTATTTTTTATCTATAATGTTCAAGGCTATATGAATTTGTACGTTGGTATACAGAGAGATTAGATCAGGTGATGCAAGGATATAGTTATCTGGTACTTGAGCATTTTTAATTTTATTTTTAAAATCCCATAAGTTTTTGATATAGGTAGTACTTTTATTTAGAATATTCTGAAGTATATTTTTAAGAAATTTGGAGAGTTTGCTTAAAAGTGCCTGATAACTGGAGAAAATAGGTCGTAATGGGTTATATTCTTTATGGATCTTAGGTAACCAATAGATTCTTGGGCAATAGAAACTTTTAGATTTTCAGCAGTATTGGGTGAAATGTATGTTTTGTTTTCTTATCTTTCTATTAGTTCTTTATTTGATTTTGTGAAGAACTGTGTAGGGTCATTATTGATTTGTTTGTACGTTTGTGCATCGTTTAGGAGGAATTCCATCTTTGTGTCATAGTCGTTTGAATCCATTATAACTATCTTGTGGGATGTGAATCTTTTTTTTTGGTTGTATTTTTTGTTTGTTAAGTTTGTTTTTATAATTGGTGATAATATTGCAGCAAGTTGCGCTGGCTTCATCTTTCCTCTCTTCAGTTAATTTGTTGAGTGATGTTTCAACGGATGAGATTATATCAATTTTCGGAACTTTTTCATGTTCTTCGATTGAAAGTGTGAAATTTAAACCTAAACGTAAATTTCCACGGCAAAATTCGGTATTTCAACATTGTTTAGATTTTCCAGCCATTCTTTTTCGATAATAATTTTTTTAGTTAAAGGATTTTTTTAAATATTAGGGGTGATATTTTATTGAGGTTTTTTTGTTGGGTTTTTTTAAAAACTTTTTCAAATTTTGCACTTTTCCCCGTTAATTAAAAGTACATAAAGGTTTTGTGGAAGTATCCGTTCCAGTTTGTCCTTAAATTCCAGAATATCCTTTTCCAATCTTTTTATGCTGTTAATATGTGTGATAACTTCATAAATCTTTTCTTAAAATCGGTTAGAAGATTTTGATGAATCTCCTTTTTAAATATATTGAGGAGAACCCTATATGATTAATTTTAAAGTTTAAAAAAATTTGACATTACAAACTCAAATTTAAATCGTAGCAGAAAATTTCTCCTGTTTTTTGGCTTGGAAGTTTGCATTTGTATTTTGAGAAATTTTTAATTAAAGTGATGGTATTCTTGCCGTACGTAGTTTCAAGAGATTGATAGTTGAGCGGATTTTCACCCATTCTACCCTGAATATATTTTGAAAATTGAAGACGTTCTTGAACCAGTTTTAGGTTTGACTTTTTTCTTCTTGAGAATGTGGTTCTTGATTCATTTAGGTAAAAATTGATTTTGGTAAAAATTATATTTTCTGTCAATTTGGTGTTGGTTTATTATCATAAAAGTTTCGACCACATGTGGTCGTCACTAGTATTATTTACTTATCCTACCAAAAATTACATTCTATAAATTATGTTATTCCATTAATTAACACTAATATCCACCTTCTTTATGTACAAAAAACCGCTTTTATAGACAAATTGGAGGTTGTGCCGTGGGCTCATCCATTTAAGGTGTCATTGCACAAATGGTGCTTGAAGAGTTGGATGAAACTATTTTACAAATCCTAGGACAACCAGTTCCGTTTAACCTGAGATACGTGGATGATTGCATAACTATATTTCCTAAAAACATCTGCGACAACGTCCTAACTGCTTTTAAAAACTTCCACGAAAAGGCACAATTTACTATTGAAACAGAAAACAGTAATAAAATAAACTTTTTGGATTTAACATTACATCATAAAAGGAACACCACATAAACAGAATGGAATACCAAACCAACATGGTCGGGTAGATATTTAAATTACTACTGACAACACCCTCCGTATCAGAAACGGTCAGTAATGATTGAGTTGGCGGATAGAACATTAAAGCTAAGTGAAGATCCATATAGAGGCTATTCAGAAAGCTAAAAACATACTGCTTAAAACCGGCTACCCAAAAAAAACTAATAACAACTTTTCAATTCAAGCATACAAAAATTGGACATACTACAACCACAAATACAATCAAAAAACAATACAAACGACACATACTTATCTCTACCATATATACAAGAACTATTTGAAAAATTCCAAAACTATTTTAAATCACACATCTTCATAAGTTATAAAGGACATAACATCCTCAAACAGCATTTCAGTGTATTAAATAGTAAAAACGCCCTAAAATCGAAAAACTGACACAGTATATGAAATGCCATGCAAAGATTGTCAGTCAACATTTATTGGACAAACATCACATAACTTACAAAACAAACTTAATGAACGTAAATATGACAAGAAGAACAAGGCACCTCTAACGAAACCCGTAATAGAGGAAAAACATAACTTCCCCAGAGACTAAAATCATTCAAACCGAACAAAACCAAAAAAAAAAAACGCGAATTTTTGGAAATGGTTCTGTTGATTTCGAAATACCATTCAAACAAATAAAATCAACGGTTTACATGTTGCGGCCGATATTTTTACAGTAGTTAGGTGATACATTTTTTCCTCGCTAATTTTCGACTATTTATGGTGTTGTCCAGTTGTTTTTAAAATGTAAAATTTTTAGTTTGGTATAGTAAATTTTATATAAATAGTTCTCGTTTCTGAAAGTTGTGGTGTGTACGTCATTGCTATGTGTATTGCTGTATTCTTAGTTTTAGTTTGTTTTTGGATTGTCGTATTGTAGAATTTATGTGTTCGTTATTTAATGATTGTCTCTACCAAGTTCTTAGGATAGTTGTTGCTTTGAAGGATTTTACGGACTTTATTTATCACCGCGGTTCGGAATTTACCAGAAGTTAAGGTAAGAGCTCTATCCGTTAGTCCAATAATAACAATTTTCTTATGGGTGTTGGGGTGGTTAGAATGGACGTTTAGGTAGCGTCCTGACCACGTGTTGTTTGTGTACCATTTGGTTTCCAGTTTTTTCGTTATCGGTGTTTCTTATAATAGTTATATATAAGAAATTAATTTGGTGGTTATTTTCTATATCGATGGTGAATTAATTTTCGGGTGAAAACTATTAAATTCGTTGAGAATGGTTAGCTGCTTTTTTTTCTTTTTTTGGATTCAATTTTATGGATGAGAGTATTATTTTTAATTGGTAAGTTTTTTGTTGGGTCATAGCGTAGTTTTTTGTACATCTGTTTGTGTGACTGTAACTTTTCCATTTTAGATTTGTATTCGTTAGTGTTCATGATTACAGTTTTGTTGCTTTTATCGGGTTTCAGTATGGTAATATTAGGATTGCCTTTAATAAATTGTTTTGTTCTTTTAACTTACCTTTTTATTTTTTTCTGAAAGCAGGTTTATTTAGTTTTGTTGTGTCTTACTTTAAATTTATGATTAGTTATTACATTCACCACATCTGCGCGTATATCGTCTTGAATATCATTAGGTTTATTCTGAATTACACTTTCTATACTAGCAATATACTCTATAATAGGAATTTCTGTTTCGGTCCTAATAGGTAGAGAAAATTTGTTACCTAGTGCTTCGTCTGGTATTGGTATATTAGATATATTTTCTATCCAGTCGTTAGTGTTAATATTTTCATTAAGTTTATTAGACGTTGCTATTAATTTGGATATTTTTTTTTGATTTTTTCATTTTATATTATTAAAAGTCTTTTCATTTTTAACCCATTCATTTGAAATAAAATCATTAAAAGTGTTGGTTGGTAATAATTGTTTCAATTCTATTAAAGATTCACATTTTTTTTATATTTTGGGTTAAATCAGTTATTGTAAGATTTAAAATTTTCTCTTTAGGATTATTAATATGTTTCAATTTGCCAGGTACGCACTTGTTAATGTGAGTACAATTTAAATGTAGAAAGATAGGAGGTATGTTTAGGTGTTTACATCGGAGGAGGAAGATCCTTCTGTTTTTTTGTCTCATCAACCTATTAACCGTTTTGGAATATGTTCTTAATTTACACATTCTTTACCGTAGACGTGGTTTATTCTCTCTGTGAAGGAAGAGTGTCATGGTCTTTGCATTTTTATCCCTTGCTAATTATTATTTTAAATGTTTAAGTTTTTTCTTAACCCTTGTGATTATAATTTATTTTCCATTTGAGTTGAGTTTCGGATCGTGAAGTGTGTGCATGTGAATCGAACGCCCGGCAATAGTTAACTCGCTCAATGAGCATTATTACGGTAGCGCAAACGAGAAGGACTAGAAATAAAGCAGAGTGTAGTGTTAGAATTAAAACGATAAATAAAAAATTTAAAGGTTTATGAGAATAATTCGGTAAAATTGTATGAAGCTAACGAAACGATAAGCGACGACCTTGACCATTTTACTGCGTATAAGGAACCACCGGAGAACGATGATAACTTCTTTTCTTTTTCTCCAGTGTTTGAAAATGGAATATACGAGGAGCTCACGTAAAGTTTTTATAATAGAGAGAACAATGTATAGCGATGATTATATATCAGGATACTACTCGAAAAGAGGAAGAGTCGAAGAAAAAGAAGAGTCAATGGGATTATTCAAGAAGAGTAAAAAGCTGATAAAAACACCACAGAAAGAGAAAAACGAAAGAGTAGATAAGACAGACAATTTGATAGAAATGCTCAGAGAGCTAATGTCAGATATAAAGAAAACAAAACAAGATCAGAAGAGATACCAACAAGAGTTGAGGGAACTAAGAAAGGAGAATGAAGTATTGAAAGAGGAAAATAATATAATTAGGGAAAACATGAGAAGTATCGATTTGAAGATGTGTAGGTTGGAAAAAGACAACGTAAGGAATAATATTATAATATCGGGAATGAGATTTGAAGCAAATAGCCCATCAGATCTGAGAATGGATATAGAACATTTTATGGAGAGGAGGATGGACACAAAAGTACAGATTAAAGATGTGATAAAAATAGGAGCAACTATATACAAGATAGAACTTGGAAACACGGGGAATAAAGAGGCTGTGATGAAAAATAAAAACAAAGCAAATCTAAGAGAGAGAGAGAGAGAGAGTCTACATAAACAACGATTTAACAGAGGATGAACGGGAAATTCAAAAGAAATTGAAGCATATAGCAGGGAATGAGAGAAAGAACGGAAAAAGAGTGAAAATAGTATATCAAAAAATCATAATCGTCCCATATAAATGGGATATTGAGGAAGAAAAACTGAAAGAACAAACAAAGAACACTACGACCATCAAGTCAAAAAACTGAGAAAAAGGAGAGAGTTAGGTAGATTGACGACGACCCTGGCAAAGATAAAGGATACGGAAGAAAGGATTAATGAAAGGAATACAAATAAGAGGATAATCAAAGAAATAAATAGGAAGAAAGAAATGGAAAATAATTATCGAGTTATTAGATTGAGAACACGGAATAATAGGGGTATAAACGGAAAAGAGGAGGAACTGACAGAAGAACAACAAATGTATTATGTAGAAATCACAGAAATAGAAAGGAAAGGAAATGGGCGCAAAAAATTAGAAGGAAAGGTCATAAAAGAAGAAGACAAAATTATGGAAAGATGGAGGAAAAATTATAAAGAACTATCAGATGGGAATGACATAAAATACAAAAATTAACATAGAGACATAATACCGGAACAAGATACAGAACTCACATAAACAGAAGAAACTAATACAGAAGAAGCAAAAGAGGCAATCTGCAATTTAAACAGGATAGAAAGATATAGAAGAAAATATGGAAAAAAAATATAGAATAGCTCAACTCCACGGGCCTTACACTCCTAAAAAAGGGGTAGAAAGGCATAAGGATTTAGTAAGTAACTAAGTTAAATATATTTAAAAAATCAAAATATCTGATACTGATAACAAAACAATAAAAATAGTTTCTAATAGTGTGTCAAAGGTGCATATCGAGGTACGTAAATGTAATAATTATAATCATTTCATTTTATATGGTATAGATTTTAAAGTAAGTTTTATGTGTTTTAACAATAGTTTAATAATCATATACACACGTAGCGTCCTATGTTGAAAAATAATTTTAAATATATTGATTATTAGTTAGTTAAAAAATCTGGTTTAATTTGTAGATGCAACTACAACCAAAATAAAACAAAAAAGAAAAATCATTGAAAAAGCCAGCTATGCCTGAGCAAAACGTCTGTAGAATAAGTTATTTAATTAGAACATAACCCTATACTCCTAAGAAAAAAATGGAAAATAAATTATAGTCACAAGGGTTAAGAAAAAACTTAAACATTTATATATATATATATATATATATATATATATATATATATATATATATATATATATATATATATATATATATATACATATATGTGTATATTTATATATATATATATATATATATATATATATATATATATATATATATATACGAGTATATATATATATTTGTATGAGATGGGGTATATATTCCCTAGCATATGCCATACCTATACATATATTTTTTTTTTGAGACATAAAAAAAAATAAATCTATACTAGGAGTCAGCTTATTCTAATATAATTAAGCATTATTACAGAAAGAGGCAAAATCGAAAAAAAGAAAAAAAAAAAACCAAAACACAAACCTAAAACATCAAAATAGAAATTCAAATTCAAAAATTGTTATTTCCTTTTTTTTTCTTTGCCTTTTTTTAAGAATTAACAAATTTAAACTTATAGGTTCATTGAGGGAGTGTCCTGCAGAATATTGATTTTCAACGAAAGCTTTATTTTATTTCTTCACATCTTCAATGTTCTTTAATTCTAGAAGACATTGATCTTCAAATTTTATCTACATACATTTACCATACGGACATACAGTTTTATAACTACCTCCATTTTCTAAAGGAACTGAATAGCTAGGTGATCTTAAAGGAGAACTGTGCATGTGCATTTTTCTCTTAGTAACAGGTCAGAATTTATAAGTTGGATAATGGAGATAATCTAGTTAGTTTTGACGTTGATTAATTAAGTACAAATGTTTTCGTTTATGATTTAGTTTCCACCATATGAGATATATGAATAAGTAGGATAAATATAATACACATATTTAAAAACCTCCAAAAATTTCTTTGTAATTAAATTTTATTTCATGATTTTTCATAGTCTGAATAAAGGGAAAATATTTAATGTTAAAGAAAATTTAAAAATTGCTCACTAGAGCTACTAAGCCTTCTCCATAGCATCTTCATAAACAGTCCAGTGTTTCCTACTACAGTTGTAAATAGACCTTAAAATTTTTAAAGAATGATATACATTATCTACCATGTATGTATTCGCTACAACCATTTTAATGTGGGTCATACATGGCTTTGAAATTTAAATTTTTTATTTGGGTTTAACATAGCAATTTTTCTTTTATTTTATAAATGGATCTCTGCTTTCATATTTTCTTTTCTTTTTTACTATTTCTAGAATATGTATTTGCCTCTAATGATAAAAATTCTAATTGACAACATTTAACCTATTGCTCTTCTTTTAACTTTATCTTTAAGCAATTAAATTTCGTGTTTTTTAATTTCTATATCTATCTATATTTTATGCTTGCTATTTAAGTAAGAATTTTCTAACTTGTAGCTTTTCATATCCAGACTTAGTATATTTACTAACAGTTTCCATCCATTTAACTGACTACAACTTACATCAGCTTACATTAAAAAAATTATTATTATTATGAATTTAAATAAAAAATAAAAAAAAAACATCAATTAATTCTAGGAATAATATTGAAATTTAGTGTTTGTGTTTATGTCAGTATCATCACATAAATTACTAAAAAATTTTGATAATTGTTGGAAAATTATAGTATCGCATTATGTAATAATATTTATTACAAACATTTTTTAGTCCTTAGAAAATTAATTTTAAATAAATCTTTTGTTGACAAAGTAGTTGTTCTGTACATCCTAAAAGCAAAACTTCATAGAAAGTATAATACAACCTAAGGCAAATTATTTCCTTCAAAGGAGTGTGTTGTTCGCTGATATTAAAACCGTCTGTTAAGTTTAAACTACAGTAAGCTTTCTAATTTTGGTTTGCAATTTCTTTTCCCGCAACTATTTTATCAGGATAGAAGGCTATTAACAGAACGTGATTAAAATTGAATATACCCAAATTTTTACGAAATCACTGTTAAAGTATTTGTGTAATACCCTGTGCCAAAATTAAATTTTGAAGTTATGCAGAAAGAATTAAGTAAAATATTCTTTTTTCACTTTTCAGATTTTCTTTTATTGAAATATTCTCTGCCTAATTCAAGGCACATTTTCTGATGATTTTGTAGTATGCCTAATGAATTTTTTAGTTCAGTTTTTTACTTTATTTGTGTTTTATGAATACTAACAAGTCATAAAGTACTCGATCGGGTAAGTACGGTGAATGGATCAACAAACAGACTTGATGACGAGCCACACATTGGCGAATAATGTGTGAGTGACTGCATTGTCTTGTAACAAGCACCAGCTGTCGGGATCACAATATTCAGATGGAACACGACGAATTTTCTTATCAAATGTTCAAATATTTTCAAATGATACTCACTATTTATTGTTTGACGAAATTGTCTGATTTTTCATTATCTTACTAGTGTTAACTTATATTGAAGATTTTAACACATCGAGAGGTTGTTTATGGGCTATATTGAAAACAACATGTCTCGGCGCTAGTAACAGTTTATTTAAAAAGGGTTAAAATATTTCTAAAAGTTCGTATGATTTCCCTCGAATGTTGCACTCTTAATAACTTCTGGTCTTTATTTAAAGTGCGTGAAAGAAATTATGCGCCAACCTTCTTTTTAAATCATTAAAATTATTTCCCTGTTGATGTTAAATGCTTCTATATCTACTGATGCTATACTCTCATCACCAACTAATTGAAGAAATCACTAAATTATTTCTGGCATTCAAATTGATAGATCTGTCATCTTCAAGCTGTTCTTTTTCCTGAAAAAAACGTTCATCTTTTGATAAGCAAACATTGCCTACACTCTTCTTGATTGGATCTGGGTCTTTTGTGTCAAGTTTTTTATAAAATTTAACTACAGTTATTTGGTCAATGTTATCATTTCTAAAATAATTTTTTTCTTGTTAAATAAAATATCGTGTCAATAACTCTCGTTAAAATTTAGAATGCAAAAATAGGATAAGATGCAGCTTTAAAATGCGATATCAAACTTGAAGGTGACGGCACTAGTTTATGGTGAACAGCATGGAAAATATACTCTATATAAAAAAAATATTATCCTAGTAGTAATACTTTGCTATTGTTTTTTAATTTCACCATTTTGTTGTCAAGAAAACAACCTTCACTGTCACTTCAGCTGTTTTATATTTGTCCATTATAGGCCTAGTGAAACGATCAAAAAATACGTTTGAAACAAAAAGCTACGACCAGAAATTGTTTGTGAGATTGCTTAAAGATAAAGAAAACATTCAAAAATCAACTATTCGTACCATTTAAATTGGGAGTATTGCAAGAATGGTCAATCAGTGAAGCTGGTCAATATAGAAATATTTCTGAGCAAATACCAAATTTATGTATTGAATCAATCGCCATAGTCACCGGATTTAGCACCCTGACTTTTATTTTCTTCGCTTCATTTGCTGATAAAAAAAGCGATATAATATAATTGAAATAGTCAAGAAGCAGTGACCACGACCCCCCATAAGAATAAAAAAATAAATGATGTTTACACTTTTATAGAGAGTATTGTGTCCAAAAACGCCACAGATTTAATGGAAATCATGTTTTTCTTGCTTCAATGAAAAAGTAAAATCATTACAAATATATTTCTAAAATATTAGAAGCAACAGTCGATTATGATTCTATCGCCTTTTATATATGTATTTTTCTTTTTATTATTCACTGAGGTAGCCGTTACTTGATGGAAATTCATTGTAAATTAATACCGAAGTAAAACAATAGATGTTTTTAGAATTCCACTATATTTATAAACCGTAACAATTGTTTCGACATACAATGTCTTCATCAGACGGATGATAACTTTAAACTAATTTTAAATTAGAACATATTAGCCCATATATACCTTTAGGAGTAGTAAATTACAAGATAAATTATAAAATAATAAACACTTAATATTATTGTACAAAAGAAGGGGGTAGTACCTATCATTTGTGGGTTTTCACAAAATTAAAATAAAGATAACAATAAATAAGTTGTACCATACTTAAATGATGGATTAATAATGGGTTATTCCGGATAAAGGTTAAACCTTTATCCGGAATAACCCATTATTAATCCATCATTTAAGTATGGTACAACTTATTTATTGTTATCTTTATTTTAATTTTGTGAAAACCCACAAATGATAGGTACTACCCCCTTCTTTTGTACAATAATATTAAGTGTTTATTATTTTATAATTTATCTTGTAATTTACTACTCCTAAAGGTATATATGGGCTAATATGTTCTAATTTAAAATTAGTTTAAAGTTATCATCCGTCTGATGAAGACATTGTATGTCGAAACAATTGTTACGGTTTATAAATATAGTGGAATTCTAAAAACATCTATTGTTTTACTTCGGTATTAATTTTTCTTTTTTTTTGTATTATGATTGTATCATTAAGTATGGTAATGCCATTGTATAGGATTTCTTAACTTGTGTTGTGCTTTTAGTTGTCTCGCTTTCTTTCCTTTTCTTTATATTACATATATTATTGTACCGTTATGTTGACCGCGCCAGAACCTATAAGTTTACATTTACTAATTCTTAAAAAAAGGTAAAGAAAAAAAAAGAAAAAAAGGAAATAACAATTTTTGAATTTGAATTTCTATTTTGATGTTTTAGGTTTGTGTTTTGGTTTTTTTGTCTTTTTTTTTTCGATTTTGCCTCTTTCTGTAATAGTGCTTAATTATATTAGAATAAGCTTACTCCTAGTATAGATTTATTTTTTTTTGTATGTCTCAAAAAAAATATATATGTATAGGTATGGTATATGCTAGGGAGTATATGTTCCATCTCATTCAAATGTATATATATATATATATATATATATATATATATATATATATATATATATATATATGTATATATATTTATATATTATATATATTATATATATATATATATATATATATATATATATATATATATATATATATATATATGTATATATGTATATATATATATATATATATATATATATATATATATATATATATATATATATATATATATATATATATATATATATATATATATATATATATATATATATATATATATATATATATATTTATATATTATATATATATATGTATATATATATATATATATATATATATATATATAAAAATATATATATATATATATATATAGATATATATATATATATATATATATATATATATATATATATATATATATATATATATATATATATATAAAAGGTTGGTGCATAATTTAAGACCAGAAGTTATTGAGAGTGCAACATTCGAGGGAAATCATACGAACTTTTAGAAATATTTTAAACCTTTTTAAATAAACTGTTACTGGCGCCGAGACATGTTGTTTTCAATATAGCCCATAAACAACCTCTCGATGTATTAAAATCTTCAACATAAGTTAACACTAGTAAGATAATGACATTTTCGTCAAACAATAAATAGTGAGTATCATTTGAAAATATTTGAACATTTGATAAGAGAATTCGTCGTGTTCCATCTGAATATTGTAATCCCGACAGCTGGTGGTTGTTACACGACAATGCAGTCACTCACACATTATTCGCCAATGTGTGGCTCGTCATCAAGTCTGTTTGTTGATCCATTCACCGTACTTACCCGAGCGAGTACTTTATGACTTTTTAGTGTTCATAAAACATAAATAAAGTAAAAATACGTTTCTTTATTTTCATTTAAAATGCACACAGTATGCGGACAATCCCACAAATTGAACTAAAAAATTCATTAGGCATACTATAAAATCATCAGAAAATGTGCCTTGAATTAGGCAGAGAATATTTCAATAAAAGAAAATCTGAAAAGTGAAAAAAGAATATCTTACTTAATTCTTTCTGCATAACTTCAAAATTTAATTTTGGCACAGTGTATTACACAAATACTTTAACAGTGATTTCGGGGTATTTGGGTATATTAAATTTTAATCACGTTCTGTTAATAGCCTTCTACGAATCCTGATAAAACAATTGCGGGAAAAGAAATTGCAAACCAAAATTAGAAAGCTTACTGTAGTTTAAACTTAACAGACGGTTTTAATATCAGCGAACAACACACTCCTTTGAAGGAAATAATTTGCCTCAGGTTGTATTATACTTTCTATGAAGTTTTGCTTTTAGGATATACAGAACAACTACTTTGTCAACAAAAGATTTATTTAAAATTAATTTTCTAACTAAGGACTAAAAAATGTTTGTAATAAATATTTTGAATATTAACATAATGCGATACTATAATTTTCCAACAATTATCAAAATTTTTTAGTAATTTATGTGATAATACTGACATAAACACAAACACTAAATTTCAATATTATTCCTAGAATTAATTGATCTTATTTTATTTTTATTTAAATTCATAGTAATAATAATTTTTTTAATGTAAGCTGATGTAAGTTTTAGTCAGTTAAATGGATGGAAACTATTAGTAAATATACTAAATCTGGATATGAAAAGCTATAGGTTAGAAAATTCTTACTTAAATAGATTAAGTAGATACGCAAGCATAAAATATAGAGACGAAATTTAATTGCTTAAAGATAAAGTTAAAAGAAGAGCAATAGATTAAACGTAGTCAATTGGAATTTTTATCATTAGAGGCAAATACATATTCTAGAAATAGTAAAAAAGAAAAGAAAATATAAAAGCAGAGATCCATTTATAAAATAAAAGAAAAATTGCTATGTTAAACCCAAATAAAAAATTTAATTTCCAAGCCATGTATGACCCACATTAAAATGGTTGTAGCGAATACATACATGGCAGATAATGTAAGTCATTCTTTAAAAATTTTAAGGTCTATTTACAACTGTAGTAGGAAACACTGGACTGTTTATGAAGATGCTATGAAGAAGGCTTAGTAGCTCTAGTGAGCAATTTTTAAATTTTCTTTAACATTAAATATTTTTCCTTTATTCAGACTATGAAAAATCATAAAATAAAATTTAATTTCAAAGAAATTTTTGGAGGTTTTTAAATATGTACATTACATTTATCCTACTTATTCATATATCTCATATGGTGGAAACTAAATCATAAACGAAAACATTTGTACTTAATGAATCAACGTCAAAACTAACTAGATTATCTCCATTATCCAACTTATAAATTCTGACCTGTTACTAAGAGAAAAATGCACATGCACAGTTCTCCTTTAAGATCACCTAGCTATTCAGTTCCTTTAGAAAATGGAGGTAGTTATAAAACTGTATGTTCGTATGGTAAATATATGTAGATAAAATTTGAAGGAAGATAGAAGATGTGAAGAAATAAAATAAAGCTTTCGTTGAAAATCAATATTCTGCAGGACACTCCCTCAATGTATGAGCAATTAAGGTTTTTGTTCACCAACTGATGACCGATTAGTGTATTGTGGCGGCCTTACCGGTGAGGGTTATTGTGCGGGCATACCGTATTAAGGGTCCCGGTTTCTAATCTCGGCAGATCAATGCACTTATTTATTTAACTATATTTGCTATGTTGGAAATTTGAAATCTTTGGCACAATGACACCACTCAGTATATGTCACCACTACACCAAACACTTTTGCACTCGACAGGGGTTTCGTTAACCAAGTTAGCTTCCTTAGAACAGATATCGATATTTAGCGAAACCAGCGTCGAATGCAAAAATAAAGGGTTTGGTTTAGTGGTGACATATACACATACATATATAGTAGTTACTGTAGAAATGTAAAAATGCCCATGGCAGCAAAACTGCGTCGTCTAAAAGGTACCGTTAAATACAGAAGTTTGTTTCGAAGCCTGGACAAAGTTGACGGGTATTACGACATCCTCGCCGATACCCATTAAAAACTGACAATCCGTACGCAGGCCGAGAGGCTACCGATAAAAAAAATCAGTTGATATTTATACCCTCACAACATTAACGAAGATATGAGTTACGGTCTCCATACATATATTTTTCCATGCGAGGTTCAATTAAAGTTATTAAATCCATAGAATAATAGTAATATTACATTACTAGTTTCAGCGACTATCCATTTTTACACTTTGAATGAAAACTAAAATTCTACGCACCTTCCTTGGTAAGCAGATGTCATTGAAGGTTCGTGTAAAAATAAATTTCATTATGTAAATATCATACTCGTACACATATAATATTAATGTTAATTATTGGAAATTCCAAGTAACTTTAGTAATATATTGTGTGCATTAATATTAATAATTCCCTACGGAATGATATATATGGTGACCATTTATTACATGTTTTATAAGATATAAAAAGTTGCTTCCTTAAAATATTGTTACTTATACCACTTTTTTAAAAAACCAAAACCTTAGTTTAGGAGAAAATGTACATCGTTGTTTAACAAGGTAGTTTTGTATATTTTTTGATAATTATGCTAGCCAATCACTTTCAGGTTCCTTATAATAGATAGAGTTTTCGTATTATTATAAACCACGAATTCCTTTCATCAATAAAAATATTTATTATTTTTTACAACCTCTTACGATAACTTAAAGTTTAAAATTATTTTCAGTACTACTGTACTGTTAATGATAATAGTAAATATCATCAAACATCTTTAACTGCAAATGTTTATCAATACATAATTACTTATTTAACTTTTGCTGCCCGAATACTTCACCACAAATCAAATTACCCACACAGAATGAGAGAGTATTAGGTGATCATTGTTTCGACCGTCTATGTGCTATCCTCATTTATGGGCAACGAGAGACTGAACTGAGAAAAAATATATATAAACATAGTTTGTCCAGTCGCCTCCATTATTAAGTTCCTAGCATCTTCCACTAGTGTTTTATAGAGGCAAATACCTCTTCATAAATCTGGTCTGTTGGAAGAACTGCTCAAACAATTTATTTCTGCAGATTTAAGTAAGGTATCAAACTAATTTGAGTCCAAATAAAACGTTTTATGTTTGTTACAAATATTTCACCCTAATTGATGGGTAGTCTAACGTATGTGTCATTGGTTAGAGAAACTAATTTTATTTAATAATTAATTTTAAATAAATGAAAATTGTATAATGTGCGGCTGTCAAAAAACGTGCTTGCTCTTTTGTCAGCGACCAAGTTCCTTTATTTTTTTAGAATGAATGTTATAGGTTATCTCAATGAAAGTTTCTGGACTATTTTGAAGTACAGTGATAAGGGATACGAATTTAGTGACTTATGAATAAATGTGTTTTTGATTAATGTGGCATACATTATAGATTTTTGGCTTTATTTTTTTATTTAAACAATAATAACCTGTGAATGTGTGACAGGAGCGGTGCCATTACCGAACGTATCTGTTCTACCTGGAATAGTCAGAGTGTTCGGAATTTTTAATAAAAGTTGAATTTGGGGATTTTGTATTTTAACGTACGTATCGTGTGATGATGCTAGCAATTTGGATTTCCGGAAGAGGAATATATAAGGCGCAAACGCTCTAATATTCTTTCACTTCTAACGACAAATAATTGAGAATGATTTAATTTTTTGAGTATAAATTGAAAAGGGCAAATATTCCGATTTAGAGCATATCAAACGTTTGGCTATGGTGTTATATAATAAGTTCAGTTTCCAGTTCTCATTTTTGTATAAGTGCTAGTTAGAGTATGTCAGGATTTATAAAACGTATCAAGCTCAAGGTGGTTGAAATTCTCTGTGTTAAGTTTTTAGTTTTTTATTTTATATTTAAACTTTGCTTTCTGAGTGTCGTACCTCCTTATCAAGGGTCAACAAAAATTTTTAACTAAATTTTCCAAATCCAAACTCTTTTGAGTCTAAACTTTGAATCAAATAGTGATTAAACCTCAACTTATGAACTGATTATGTATAGCCTATATAAACTGGAAACTCGTTGACAAATTCGAATAAATTCGTTTTTATTCTCAGTAATATTATACAAACTATCATTTATTCAATTCTAGTTAGTGGTTTAAGATATTTATAATTAAAAAGTGATTTATTAAATTATTACGGTAAAAGTACGATGGGGTGGGACCAAATAGCAGGATGAGGCATCTGGATACAAAAAATTCCATATCGTTAGGTGGGGTCTGATTCAAGAGCGTCAAAATGCAGAGATCACAACTGTAAAATAGATTTTTGCAACATACCAAGTTTAAAACTCGAACATAAATTGAGTGCACCAACACCTGCAATCAAATAAACCTCATGTACTCGCTCTCTGTAAAACCAAAGTCAGTTCATCAACCAGCACAATCAAGTTTCTCTATCCTGGGTGCGACTTCTATTCTCGGTTTAGGCGTAACTTTAGAAACTGTCTTTATGTCAGAACGACATCTCTTGTCAACGAGAGGAGACTTTAGTGCCCCGAAATTTCGATGTTATGTAGTTAAAAATAACAACTCAACAAACCACAAGGTTTATCTGCTGCCTCTATCGACGACAAATTGATACTAACTTTAGAACCCTTTTGGCTTCTCTTGCAGATACCATCTATCATTTACAGATTTTTTTTTATGGGTCTAGCATACGTGCTGCAGGGAAGTCCCTAAAGCGCTACAGGAGCGATGCGTGTGCGCGTCCACTATCCAAGTGCATCCATCCACGGCACTATTCAAGTGCTGAAATTGCCATCCAGGGCGACTTTAACGTCCACAACATCAACTGGCTTAAGTATTCAAATACTAACAACGAACAAGGTCGTGGAGCTGAATCATTCTCAATAAGTTGTGGCTTAACTCAGCTTAATGGCAAGCCAACACGGATCCCCGATCGAGACGGAGACTTCGTCTTCTTTATCTATTTTTAACCACTAAACCAGAGATTTACACTGTCACCGTAAATCCGCCGTTCGACTGCTTTAGACATCGAGTATCCTGCCAATCAGTGAAAGAGAGACGCCTAAACCACACAAGATTTGGCACTACAAATCTTCTAAATGGGAAGAACTCATAGAATATTTTCGAACTTTCCCTTGGTTAGACGTTTGTTTTCGATCCGACTACCCATCTGATTGCGCTAAGGAAGCTTCCGATATTATTTTGGCTGGTGTGGACGCTTACATCCCTTTTTCCAAGAAATATCCTTCCACGCTAAGCTTTGGTTTGACCGAAAATGCAAAGAAACTATAGCTTCTAAACATCTTGCCCGTCGACAATGGCGTGAAAATTCTAACGTCGTAAATCGCCCCCCCCCCCCCCCCCCCCCCCCCCCCCCCCCCCCCCCCCCCCCCCCCCCCCCCCCCCCCCCCCCCCCCCCCCCCCCCCCCCCCCCCCCCCCCCCCCCCCCCCCCCCCCCCCCCCCCCCCCCCCCCCCCCCCCCCCCCCTAACATCTCTGTTCGTATCCAGAACAGATGCAAAGAAATTATCGATGAAACCGAGGAGGCACACAATCAAAGAATTGGAAATAAACTTCTTGCTTGTCCCAACAATTAAAGATCCTCTTGGTCAGTCGCTAAGGCAGCAAACTTCATCAAATCCACTATACCACTACTCACACGGCCAGGTAATTCTATCGCAACAATTCCTGATGAAAAAGCGAATTTGCAGGCTGAAACCTTTGCTGTTGTTAATTTCCAAGAGAAACCAGCACCTACTATTCCCACAGTAAAGTCAAGGATGCCCGATATTGTCTTCAGACAGCGTATCATAAAACGTATTTTAATGAAGCTAGACACCAAAAAACTTCTGGCGCTGACGGAATACCTGCCATAGTACTTAAAAACTGCGCGAAAGAACTAACCCCAGTTTTCTGTAGACTTTTCAACCTATCGTACAGAAAGGGAATATTTTCTTTCTGCTGGAAATGCGCTACAGTTCATTCAAAACCCAAAAATGCAAGAAGACCTTGCAAAACAACTACCGACCATTGTGTTCAATAACATCGAAATTCACGAAAAAGGCTACCAATCAACATCTTTTAAAATAACTTGAAGGATTTAATATTATTAGCGACCATCAATATGGCTTTCATAAACATGGATCAACAGGAGATCTTCTAACTTATGTAAAGATCAACAGGAGATCTTCTAATTTATATAACACATGTTTGGAATAACGCAATTGAACACTGTGGAGAGTCTCGATCGGTTGCCCTTGATATCCAAGGCATTCGACTGTGTTTAGCTCAATGGATTTTTGGCTAAACTACGATCGTCTGGTATATCTGAAAAGTCCTGTTTATGACTTTCAAGTTGCTCAAGGAGCGTTCTTTACGAGTGGCAATCATCGGGTTTCTTTCTAACACCTTCACTATCAACGCCGGTGTGCCCCAGGGCTCCATACTGTCTCCTACTCTCTTTCTGATTTACATTAACGATCTGCTGGAAAATATTAGGAATCCAATCTATAGCTTTTTAGATGACAGATTCTCATCATTCACTTTGAATGCTAGAACATCGGCTATTCATGCAAATACCCGCAGACAGCAGATGGTTGTTTAACCTAACAGAGACCTGGAGGAAACTCTATCTTGGGGTGACAGTAACCAAGTGGAATTTAACACTACAAAAACCCAGGCTGCAGTTTTTTCAAAAAAATGAACGTTGCTGAACTCGACATAGTTATATCAGGACATTTCATTCGTCTAGCGTCGTCAATCAATTTACAGGGCGTTAATTTAGGAGCAAATATGTCTTGGCATGAACATGTTGCAAGCATGGCTAAGAGAGCTTTTCAAAAGCTGGGAATATTATTTCGAACTAGAAAGTTTTACCCTCCACAACAACTGATAGTTTTGTACAAAGCTCAAATTCGACCAACGATGGAATACTACAGACATACACTGCATTTGTTAGATTCTATTCAGAAGAGAGCTGTTCGCCTTATTGGAGACCCGGAACTGGCCAGCAACCTTGATTCATTGGGACATCGAAGACTTGGCGACTTGAGTCTATTCTACAAGTATTTTCATGGAAAGTGTTCGATAGATGCAGCCAGCTTAATTCCTCCCAAAGCGGTGTATTCTAGAAATACACGTCGCGCTAAACTTCACATCAGTATGAATTTCAGCTTGTTGCACTTCGTAAAACCCTTCTCAAGCGATCTTTTATATTAAGAACCTCATCCCTTTGGAATAATTTGCTCATGACTGTGTTTTCAACCGAGAACATTTTACAGCGATTCAAGACCAACGTGAATCACTTTTATCGCACACGTGTCGCTGCTGTAGTAATTGTAATTACGTTCAAATGAATAAAATCAACGGTTTATATGTTACGGCCCATATTTTTACAGTACTCTTTCAGGTGGTCCATTTTTTCTTGGCTTATTTTCGACTGTTGTTATCCAGTTGTTCTTAAGGGGGTCACTACCGAGAAAAATGAAAATAAATACGTTTTTCGTTTTTTTTTCCATTTTTATAATCTACAATCATTTCTGCACAAAACAATCCAACCCCCACAATTATACGATGAGTATAAGTGCCTGAAATTTTTATATAAAGTAGTCAAGGTATGAGCCATCAGTCAGTATCGCCAAGATATGAGTCCCGCTCAGCCTTCGCCTAGCTTCGCACTACGCACCTTTCAATATACCACCCCATTCCACCCATTATGAAGTTATTATTATTTTCACTATTATTATTATTATCCCACTTTTTATTAACAATGCTTAGGAATAATTATATAACACTATTTACTATATACAAATAAAAAACTTTATTTTTACAATAATATTTTGAAAAGTAATGATAAGATTTTATTATTTTGTTATACTTTTTTTTAACTAAAATGAACCCGCTTCATATGACGGGCCTTCTTTTTTTTTCTAACTTCTTAAATTTTTCTTCTAAACTTTTTCTTGCTCTTGAAATTTTTTGCCTCTCGCATTTCGATGCTTGTTGTAAGTCTTTCTCGGCTTTCACTATTCTCAGTTCATCTTCCTTCATCAGCCCAGCAATTGTAAATTTTCCAGGGTCAATGAAAAGTTTTTCAAGTACTCGGCAGCGGGAAATATTACCTTCATTAAAGCAGCATAGTACATCATATGCACCTAATTCTAGTGTGCTTTTCTCTACAAAAATATTTTTTGGGCATCTAACCCACAATGCATTATTATAGCTTTCGTTTGTGTCTTACCGTGAACACATTTTTCTAACAGGGCTGGATTCGCCAGGTCCCTGAAGACAGGTTTCAAAATTTCCATTACTACTTTTGGTAGATGAAAATGCTTTGAGTGCTCATATAATTTTTTTTCTGCCTGGGCCTTGAGGAACTTACACCAGTCCAAGCTGCATAAATTGTGTGCCAGATTCTGGTCGTTTGAGCCGAGATGAAAAAATTCTGCCCATACTGCTTTTTTCATCTCAGCCAAGCTGCCAACGTTTCTTCGTATGGCTAAGCCATAAAACTTTTGAATGTCGTTTATTGCCACATCCGTGAGTCTGCCCTTTTCTCCTATCGGCTTTCCATCTTGCAGTTTTTTGGACGTGTAGGAAGTTTTTAGCTTTCTGAGTCTAGATCCCATCCTTTTTTTGTACATGTCCTATACATTCTAACTTCTGAACTAAGAGACTATCTCCGTAAGGGTTTTGTTCTACAACCTTCAAGAAACCCTTTGAGTCTCCATCACCTAAGTAGTGAGAATATCTCACATTGTATTTGTCCATTGACCTCAGGAAAATTTGCTCTGCACCAGCTGCTTCCATAGCCCCACTGGTACCACTATGATTGGCTATGCAATTTTCATTATGTGTATTCTGAAATTTTAGTGGACAACGACAGTGTTTGGAGAGTACCACAATATCCACTATTTTGCCTGAGTCAGTACTCGCAGCAGAGACCACGCCATTCAAAGAAGTATGGCCCCTTTTTTGCCAACTGCCATCTAGTGAGATGGCCAAATCCCTGTTGCCACTATTTGAAATACAGGCTTCCTCTACGGCAGCCACCATTATATCTTTTCCAACTACTTCAAGAGCTGAACGAATAACATTTTGGTGCAAAAAGTGCTTGCTTTGTGGGGGAGGAATGTTCATCATAGCACAAAGAAGTTTAGCTCCAGCAAATCCTTTACCAGTACACCTAAGTGCATAAGTAAATCTAATATTTATTGTATCTAATTTCACAGATTTACCTTCGAGTTCATAATCCAGTTTCTTGGAATTCCTTAGTTTATTTAGGACTTGACAATTCTGACAAACAATCTTTATAGTGGATGCCAAACCGTTTCTCAAACAAACACTTAGGGTGATTTCACCACCACATTTTTTGCAGTCCACTGTTGAGTTCAGTGCTTTACTCAGCTCTCCAACATCCACCAAATCATACGCATGGTTGCTCATGAATGACTCAAATTTATTTTGATTACCTAGTTTTTTTGAAGAAGAAGAAGGTGTACGATTTTCAGATGAGGTTGATGGTGTTGATTCAACAGATGGTAAGGACATGACCAATTTACGAGCAACAGAAATATGTGTCCCACTAAAAGGTTTATTCCTTTTCTTGCTCTTGAAGCTAGTCTTTGGCTTAGTCATTTTTCTTCACAAAACAATAATAAAAAAACTATAATAAAATAACAATATAATAAAATTTAAAACAGCAATAGTAACAGAAAACAGGAAAAAAATTTGTAACTATGTAAACAAAAACAATCTCTCACGTAAAATATAACCAAACAAAACAAAACTAAAAAAAAAAAAAATTTGGAAAAAAACATATTTTGTTGTAAACAATTAGTGTTGCCAAACTTGTTTTTGCAAAAAAAAAGAAGAAATAAATTTAAAAAAAGTTGATTATAACAAAAAAAGCAGTCAAAACTACAACTTTTTAGTTTTTCGGCTCTCCTGAAAAATTGACTTTTTTGTACATTTGCCCCATTATCTTCTCAAAACTATAAAAGTTATTGAGCTATTTTTTTTTAAAATATCCATGGCAACACTGTCTACAGTTCGGACTAAGGAAATGTCAAACGAAACAGCTGGTAATTTACCGCGTCAATTCAAACATACAAATAAAATTCATGAACTTTCAAAATTTCTAGTAATGTAATTTAAATTATTTCTTTAAACCCTTAGTCCCATTAAATTATATAATAATAAATAATAAGTGTGCAAAGTTTCGTTGAAATAGGATGAACGGTTGCTGAGAAAATGGGTTTTACTTTTCAATGTAAATTGACCTCGGTAGTGACCCCCTTAAAACGAAAAATTTTTAGTTCAGTGTAGTTAAATTTAATAACAACAGTTCATCTTTGAATAAAATTTTAGAGCTAATATAGCGGTCAAGTGGTTGGACAACATCGCTTGGGTCTGAGAAATGATCGAGGCGACAGACTCGTTCAATTTTGTATCGAGAATAATCTTGTTATTAGCAACACATTTTTCAAACTTCCATGCAGGTGGTTGTATACTTGGAAATCACCTGGCGATAGGACTAGAAACCAGATAGATTTTATTCTCGTTTAATAAAATAGAAATTTTTAAAATCTATAAAAGCCTACCCTGAAGCAGACGCAAGTTCGAACCACAATCCGGTACTCACGGAGTTTTGAATAGACAGGTTTAAAAGGATTAACAAAAAACAAAGAATAATGCCAATAGATATAAATAAACTGAAGAACCCTGAAATTAGAAAACAAATACCAAACCAAATGGATGAGAAATTTAAGAAGTAAATAAGAACAGAAAACGAAAATGTCGAATCTCAATAGGTTAAGATGAAGAATAATTAATAGCGGGACAGAAGGAAGCAATGGGTTGAGAAGAAAATGGAAAAAAAAGGAATGGATGACAGAAGAAAAACCAAATTTGATGGACGAAAGACGACTACAGAAAACAAAAGATGTCTCAAAGTACAACGAATTAAACAGAGTAGCATGTCGAAAATGTAGAGAAGCTCAGGAAATCTAGTTAAGTGAGAAATACTGAGAAATAAAGGAACTGAAAGAGAGGCATAATACATTTAAGTTGCATAAGAAGGAGAAGGAATTGGGAGGAAAAACCAGAAAAAAAAAAACAAGAAACAATTCCGATAAATGGAAACAATGAAATTATACTGGATATTAAAGATAAAATAAAGACATGGGAGCAATACATAGAACAACTTTTCAATGGACATAGATCAGAAACCGTACAGCTAAACAGAGATAACAAGAATAAAAGTTATTCATGCTATACTACTACAGAAGGATGGAAAAGCAGTTGGTTCAGATGAGATAAAGGGAGAAATCCTCAAAATATTTTCGGATAAAAGTCCATTTATTAATCGACTGATAATCTTATTTTTACAAGATCTATGAAACTGGATAAATCCCTCTTGACTTGCTAAGTCGACTTTTATCGCAACTGATAAGCTTAAGGTCTCACGTTCCCAAGATATTTCGGAGAATCATCCAAACTACAATATATAAAAAATGTGAAGCAGGAATAGATAATATACACTTCGGATAACGAAAAGGCATGGGTACACGGGAAACTTTATTCTCATTAAATGTACTGGTCCAGCGAGCACGAAAAATTATCAAAAAATTCTAGAGGCAACAAATATAGACAAAAGAGATTTAAATATAATTAAAAATATGTACTGGAATCAGTGGAAGTTAAAGTTGGACTGGAAAAGTCCGAAAGCATAAAAATAACCCAAGGTGTAAGACAGGGATGCATCCCTTCACCACTTTTGTTAAATCTTGATTCTGATGTTGTGTTTAATGAGGCCAACAAAGAAAAATCTACCACCAGAATCCCTTGAAAACGGTGGAAACACCGTAGGACAGGTCTCCACATTTAAATATTTGGGACCCAATATAAATGACAAGAAAGGAAATATATTCCCGAATTGAACAGGCCCCAAGTAACATATATGAGTAAATTTTTCCATCGCACAAGTCTCAGTCTCGAACTTCGAATAAAAATGATGAGAGCGTATGTATTCTCCTTGCTTTTATATGGATGTGAGTGCTGGACCCTTGACCCTGGCTCAGAGAAACGATTGGAATCTTTTGAAATGTACATTGATAGACGCCTTCTTCGCATCTCCTGGGTATAGAAAATAAAAACACAGAATGACTGGAAAGAATGAACAAAACGAAGGAAGTACTAACAACCATAAAAATAAGAAAAACCCAATACTCCGGACATATAATGAGGGGCCCAAAGTAAGAATTGCTACGTCTAACCATTGAAGGTAAAATAAAGGGCAAACGATCGATCGTCGGCTTGGATGTGCTTCGAGCGATATTTTTCGAGCAGCAGTCTCTAAAGTTCATTTAGCTAAACTGATCGTCAAACTTCGTGAGGAGACCGCGTCGTAAGAAGTCATAAGTCGGCACTTATTTTATTTTTAAAAAATTATATATATATATATATATATATATATATATATATATATATATATATATATATATATATATACTACCGTCAGAAAGTATTTGCCTACCTTGTTATTTAAGTCCCAAGACAACAAAAAACCAGATAATATATATTTTTTTTAATTTTAATGAATTATAATTTATTTTCACATTATTTACAGTCTAGAAAATCAGAAAAATATTCATGATTTTCCAGGATTTTTCTGATCTATGTGACTCTTTTGTTTTTAATTACCGCTTTACAGAGTTTCGGCATTCTGTTCAGTAGTTTCTTCGGTTATTTTAACCCATTCTGCTTGTAAAAGTTTCCACAAGTAATTTTCTTTTTTTTTTTTTTTTTTTTTTTTTTTTTTTTATTGGTCTAGCACACGTGCTGCAGGGAAGTCCCTAAAGCGCTCCAGGAGCGGCACGAGTGCGGAAAAAGCGATTCACGTTGTTCTTGAATCGGTGGGAAACACAGCGCTGGGCAAATCATTCCAAAGGGATGACGTTCTCCATATAAAAGATTGCTTGAAAAGCGTCGTACGCGGAGTAACAAGCTGAACCTCATACGGATGCGAAGCACCAGCGCGACGTGTATTTCTAACATGCACCGCTTTGGGAGGAATTAAGCGGGCTACATCCTTCGAACACTTTCCATGAAAATACTTGTAGAACAGACTCAAGTAGCCAACCGTTCTTCGATGTTCCAGCGAATCAAGGCCGCCGGTCAATTCCGGGTCCCCAATCAGACGGACCGCTCTTCTCTGAACAGAATCCAACAAATGCAGTGTATGTTTGGGAGCGGAGCCCCAAACGTGGGAGCAGTATTCCATAGTTGGTCGAATTTGGGCTTTGTAAAGAATTAACAGTTGCTGTGGGGTGTAAAGCTTTCTGGTTCTAAATAATATTCCCAACTTTTGAGAAGCTCTCCTTGCTATGCCTGCAACACGTTCATGCCAAGACATATTTGCTCCCAAACTAACGCCCAACAAATTGAGCGACGATGCTAGGGGAATGGAGTGTCCCGACATAACTATGTCGGGTTCAGCAACGTTAACTTTTTTAGAAAAAACTGCCGCTTGAGTTTTTGTAGCGTTAAATTCCACTTGGTTACTGTCACCCCCGAGATAGAATTTCTTCCAGGTCTTTGTTAAGTTGAACGACCTCCTGCTGTCTGCGGATATTCGCCTGAGCAGCCGATGTCCGAGCGTTCAAGGTGAATGAAGAGACAAGCGTACTGTCATCTGCAAAGCTATAGATTGGATTCCCGGTCTTTTCCAGCAGATCGTTAATGTAAATGAGAAAGAGAGTAGGAGACAGTATGGAGCCCTGGGGCACACCGGCGTTGATAGTGAGGGTGTTAGAAAGAAATCCGTCGACCGCCACTCGTAAAGAACGCTCTCTGAGGAAACATGAGAGCCACAAACAGAACCTTTCAGACATACCATAAGAGCGCAACTTAGCCAACAGCCCATCGTGCCAAACACGGTCGAATGCCTTAGATATGTCAAGAGCAACCGCTCGAGATTCTACAAAGTGTTCAATTGCGTTGTTCCAAACATGTGTTACATAAGTCAGAAGATCTCCTGTTGATCTATGTTTACGAAAACCATATTGGTGATCGCTAATAATATTGAATCGTTTAAGATATTTTAGAAGATGCTCATTGATAACCTTTTCCATGACTTTCGATATTATTGAAAGCAGTGCAACTGGTCGGTAGTTATTTGGCAAGGTCTTCTTACCTTTTTTAGGTATCGGCTGAACCGTGGCACATTTCCAGCAGGACGGAAATATTCCCTTTCTGTAGGATAGGTTAAAAAGTCTACAGAAAACTGGTGTTAGTTCCCTTGCACAGTTTTTGAGAACTATGGCAGGTATTCCGTCAGCGCCAGAAGCCTTCTTGGTGTCTAGCTTCATTAAAATACGCTTTATGATGCGCTGTCTGAAGACAACATCGGGCATCCTTGACTGCAATATAGGAATAGTAGGTGGTGTTTTTCCTTGGAAATCGACAGTAGAATGTGAAGCAAAGAGTTCAGCCAACAAGGTCGCTCTCTCAACAGGTGTGGTTGCAATGGAATTATCTGGCCGTGTGAGTGGTGGTATGGTGGATTTGGTAAAATTTTGACTAACTGCCTTAGCGACTGCCCAAAAGGACCTGGAATTGTTGGGACAAGCGAGAAGTTTGTTTTCTAATTCGTTGATTGTGTGCCTCCTTGGTTTCGTCAATAATTCCCTTGCATCTGTTCCGGGCATGAACAAAGATGTTTCGATTTAAGGTGTTAGGATTTTCACGCCATTGTCGGTAGGCAATATGTTTAGAAGCAACAGCTTCTTTGCATTTTCGGTCGAACCAAGGCTTGCCGTTGGAGGAGCATTTCTTCGAAAAAGGGATGTAAGCCTCCATACCAGCCAAAATAACATCGGAGACCTCCCTGATGTTGGATTGAGTTTTCGAACACACCTGTCCAAATGGTCCCAGAGCAATTCGATGGGGTTTAAGTCGGGTGATTGCAGAGGCCAAGTCATCACTTCCAGGATGTCATCGGATTTCCATTGATCCAAAAGTTCTCTGATTTGTTTAGCAGAATATTTAGGGTCGTTGTCATGCTGAAAAATAAATTTCCCCTGAAAAATATCTCTTCCAGAAGGAAGCATTTGAGTTAGCAAAATTTCTTGATACTTTTCTTTTCGCATGATTCCTTCTAACCTAAAGATTTTTCCAACTTTGCCGTTGCCAAAACAACCTCAAACCATTATTGAACCTCCACCATGTTTTAGTGTAAGCAACTGACAGGCTTCCAACATCCTCTCTCCAGCTGACTGCCGCACATTAATTCGTCGATTTGGCCTGAAAGTTTCAAATTTAGATTCGTCGCTCCAAAGGACGGAATTCCATTGTTCTCCAATTTTCATGTTCTCTAATGCACGAAAGTGGATAGGTAAAATATATAAATAGCAATCGGAATGCTTTTTCGAATATTTTATAGCTGTTTTTGTAGTTTTAATAACGACGCCTACCTTATTTGTACAGCGATCATGTCTTGCCACTCAGCATTCCAAAGTGCTTTGTATTCCGAATAATTTAAGCCGTTCAACATTATTTTCCATCGCCTACAATTTTGGACAGAGCTTTATCCCGGTTGATGTGAAAAGTCCCACATATATATATATATATATATATATATATATATATATATATATATATATATATATATATATATATATATATATATATATATATATATATATATACATAAATATAAATATAAATATATATATATATATATATATATATATATATATATATATATACATATATATATATATATATATATATATATATATATATATATATATATATAGCAGTATTATGTTCTTGGGGTAAGCGGTCTTTGGAAATGAACTAAAAAGTTTTGGACACCTTTTTAGCTACGCTTTTTGCTTTTAAAACACAAAAAAACTATTAACAATATTTTCACTTGTCTAAAAGACAAAGATGAAATCACAAAAGTTTCAGAAGTAGTTTACAGCATCCCTTGCTCTCACTGCGAAAAAAAATCTATATAGGACAAACATGTAGAGTCTTGAAAGACAGAATCACTTCCCACAAAAGTGATTGCAGATTAAAGAAAAACTCTTGTGCGCTTGCCCAACATAGTAGCCAATTTTCACATGAATTTAATTTTACTGAAACCAAAATCCTATGTAAAGAGAGAAATCTCGGCAGGAGAATCTTTAGGGAGATGGTGGAAATCCACCTGGAACCGAACTCGATCAATAAAAAAACTGACATTGAAGATCTGAGTTTAATTTTTCCAATCTATTACAAATAGGCAGTCAGAATGAAAACTCTTACAATATCTCTGACATATCTCTTTGATAATAATCACACTGATTTTTACTAATTTTTTAACTTTAAAACGATCAAACAAAATGCCAACGTCATTCTACTTTCAAATATAAATTAACCACAACTTAACTAAGAGATAGAAACACACTGCCCTTAGCAAAATGACAAGAAAACATAACAAAAAATCCTTTATAAATTAAAATCATTTTACATCCACAAAATTCTCGGTACTATTTTAACAAAATGAAGTAAAAATTTATTGTATTTCCTAGAGATGAGTATGTCGAGTTTTTCTAGTGTTTTTTTTTCCTGTTTTTTCTTATGAATAAGTGTAATAAAGTGCCCCGACAAAAAACAATTTTTGAACACACCAATTAGCAGTAAGTACTTTAATGTTACATATAAAATATGGTTGTCCTTTACTTTTACTCTCTTTCTCATTTACATTAACGATCTGCTGGAAAAGACCGAGAATCCAAACTACAGCTTGGCAGATGACAGTACGCTTATCTTTTCATTCACTTTGAACGCTTGGACATCGGCTACTCAGACGAATATCCGCAGACAACAGGAAGTCATTCAACTCAACAAAGACCTGGAAGAAATTCTATTTTGTGGTGACAGTAATCAAGTGAAATTCAACGCTACAAAAAACCCAGACGGCAGTTTTTTCTACAAAAGTTAACGTTGCTGAACCCGACATAGTTATGTCAGGGCACTCCGTTCCTCTAGCATCGTTACTCAATTTATTGGGCATTAAATTGGGAGCAAATATGTCCTAGCATGAATATGTTGCAGGCATAGCAAGGAGAGCTTCTCAAAAGTTGGGAATATTATTTCGAACCAGAAAGCTTTACACTCCACAACAACTATTGATACTTTACAAAGCTCAAATTCGACTGCCTCCATGTTTGGAGCTCCACACCCAAACATACACAGCGTTTGTTGAACTCTATTCAGAGAAAAGCTGTTCATCTGATTGGAGACCCGGAACTGACCGGCGGCCTTGATTGGTGAAACACGTAAATCGGATAAGTGGTTCTCAAGTCATAAGCGCACTAATGGAAAGGGAGACAGGGAGACGTTACGTTTTATATATATTACATAGATGTTCTTCTTCCTCAAATTTGGTCAATGCGGTCCATATTTGGCTGACGGGCCTAAGCCAAATCAACACAAACCTCTGACCATTGTGTATTGAGGAATGACCTGACAATGTTACATGTTTTGAAAATCACTGACTTCTGAATGTTTGTGTGTATGTTTGTGTCGAGTCCCAATAGTACGAATCAAGAAC
>CM032454.1:98550443-98580443 GCA_019049505.1 Pachyrhynchus sulphureomaculatus | reverse complement strand
AGGAAGACCAGACATTTTCATCTACCATCTAATATTTCTGTTAAGATTAAAACTATTCAGAAAGTAACACTATTGTCGGATTTATCGACACCAAGAACCCCGAAAACTCTGCCAGCTTTTGTCACAAATTAAAATATTTGTATCATATGTGACTTTCTTATCTGATATGTTTTTTCTAATTTTCTAAATTTTTATGAATTTTCATCTTTGACTTCCTCCGAAAAAATAAGTTTAGCAGTAAAAGAACTTTTTTGACAAGCTATATAGGAAGATAGTAAATTGGGTGTACTACTTAAAAGTTAAAATTCGTTTCAATAATTTAAATGCCTTGTATATTAACAACGACTGAAAATAAATATAAAGAGTTACATATTTTTATAAATGGATTGACGGGGGGGGGGAAAAATGCTATTTAATGGTGAGCTCATAAAGAAGTTGCTGTTTAATGAAATCCTAGTTGGCTTTGTAATCTGTCAAATTTGACAAGTGATAAATTTTTTGTTTTCATATTTGTCTCTCCTATAAAAACTAAGTTTAGTAGAGAAAGAAATTTTCCGAAATATCAACTAGGAAAATAGTTAATCATGAGCCTTTTAAAAGTTTAAATTCGATTCAGTAAGTTGAATGCCATGTATATGGACTCAACATGAATATCAAGTTTAATATATTTTTGTAAACGAACAAAAAATGCTATTTATTAGTATGCTGGAATGTAGAGGGTACCGTTAAAAAAAAAATTTAGTCGGCTTTGTAAACTCTCAAATTTGACAAGTGACAAATTTTTTCTTATCATATTTGGCTTCCTCGCAAAAAACTTTTGCTTTTGATACCACAGATAGGAAAATAGTAAATTGAATGACCCATATAAAAGTTAAAATTCGGTTCAATAACTTGATTGCTCTCTGTATATCGGTAACAATTAAAAATAGATATCAAGTATTATATACTTTAGTAAACCAACTGAAAAATGCTATTTAATGGTGGGCTTATATGTAGAGGGTCATCATCATCATCATCATCATTGTTAGCTTATTCCATCCATAGTCGGATGTAATTCTCCCCAAGTTGTCTCCAATGAACTTTGTTGTTTGCTTTTTGCATCCAATCATGTTCTGCTATTCTTTTTATGTCGTCCGTCCATCTTGTCTGTGGTCTACCTCTACATCTTTTGTGTTCTGTAGGCCTTCATTCAACTATACGGCGTGTTCATCCTTGCAACATGCCCTGCCCAATAATATACATATTCGTTGCACTACATCTGTCACTTTTGATCCTTTACGTATCTCGATATTAGGAATGCGATCTTGGAGTCTAATATTTAGCATTCTTCTCTCCATTGATCTTTGGGTTACCTGAAGTTTATTTATTATACTTCTATTTAAAGCCCACGTTTCAGTGCCATATGTTTATTTGGAGGGTACCATTAAAAAAATCCTAGCTGGCTTTACAATTTGTCAAAGTTGATAAGGGACAAATTTCTTGTGTGTATTTTGCTTTCTCAAAAAAAACTAAATTCAGTGGTGAGAGATTTTTTGGTATGGGAAATAGTAAATTAGATGAGATGTTTAACTCTACATACATAGCAGAGAAAATCAGCAAAAATTTTGGATATGGAAACTAATTAGAATAAAACGACATATTAATGTAACCAAAATGCTTTAACTATCACGTTGCTTGCATCATGCGTTAATAAGTTAGCTTATTTTTTCTTGTGTTTTTCTAATGTAAATTAGTATTATGTTATCTGTAGGTTACTTTCTGTAATTGGAAGGAATACCTACTCGATGGATAAATACATAGACAGAGAGAGAGAGTGATAGATGTCCATCGACTAATTTACACGGAGATTGTAGCTACTCATATTTACACGGAATAATATTATCACTTTTAAAGCATAGCTTTTTTTTTTTTTTTTTTTTTTTTTTTTTTTTTTTTTTTTTTTTTTGTCTACATTTCTGCATGTAGTGCCCAAGGAAATAAGTTATTTGGGAGCCAAATGGTACTCAACCACTGAATGGAAACAAGATTTTAATAAGTATTTCCTGATATAGTTGTTAAATCCAGCATAGTAGAACGCTAGATATTTTAATGGAATTTGATTGCATAAATTAAAACTAAAAGAACTATTCTCAAATTTACTCGGTCCAAAAGACCAACAACTAATTAGAGCAATGTATATTATACGTATCAATACACATCAGGATGCATCCTAAGATAGTTCTTCGTGAAGTTCTTCTCCAGAACATTCCAGTTCTAAATACAAGGAATAAGCACTATATATAAATATTTCAATAAATGTTGGTAATGAAACTTATATCCCGCACCAGATATCAGCAATATCATATTGTTTAATAATTGATGTATAAATGGAATTTGAAATAGAATAACCCTGAAACAATAGAAGTTAACAATTTGCGTAAGTATAATGACAAATAGGGTATTTGAAAGCTTATGACCGTTCGTTCAATCCACCATAAGGAACTATACAATATAATAACCAATAATTTATTATTTAAAGTAAAATTACTAGTTAACAATAAAGTCAGGGTTTGATTATTGCAAAGCTATAAATCATTTATAGAAAAAAAAAATTGCAGCCCTTTTTACAAAGGATGGTAGTATCTCAATTAAAGCATTTGTAACCAGAATTAATAACAGACATCTACTAACAAACCCCATCAATCAGCTCCAGAAACTATTGTTGCCTAGCCGTTCAGTAAAAGTTTGTGAGAGATGCAGTGGAAGGCCTTGATAACATTACATATAGTTATTATCGAGTTCCGTCTCGACCTCGACTATGTCGCTGATAATCTTCAAACCTTCTCTTTGTGTCGACTTCTTGATTCTGAAGTAATAGTAACCATTTAAAGTAGTCATTAAAAAATCAATAAAACTGAATAAACAGAGTCTCAAAAAATGCAATTATTGCTATGGCTCGATAGTGATGATGGATATTTTTTCGATACATTAATAGAAAATAATAGGTGAATTCAAAAATTATCGACATGTCAATACCCATTAATGGTTATCGATATATCGAATAGTTATCGGTATATTTACGTCATCATTTATCTTCACCTCCCGGTCATCAATTTGAGAGAGCAATAATATTTTTTAGAAGAAAAGGTTTTTTTGATAACCTCCCCGCCTCCCGCCCGATCATCGATTTTTGAATAAAAACTGCTGATATGTCGACAACGATCGACAGTTATTACTATTAGATAACTATATCGATAAATACCCATATGTAGATAAGGTAAAATCACCAAACAGTGAACTGATATCAACACTTGATAGGTAAAATTCAATATCGGCCGTCCCTAGTAATTAATACAGTTATTATAAAAATTTTCTGATTTGATTGAAAAACATTATATGATATAATATAGTAACATTTTATGACAAATGTAAGTATCTAAATATATATTAGTTATTACTAAAATTGCATTCTTACAAACATAAAACACCTCCTTTAATATTCGGTAACTAAGTGACAACATCTAATTTTCCCGCATAGAGCTTAAGATAATACCCTTATCGACCCTTAAACACTCCACAAGCTATCCGTAATCCCAAAGTAATCGTCAGACAGTTGTAACATGCGAACATGTCTAGTTTGCAGAAGGTTTACACCGCGCTTTCAAATGCACCTTTTAATATCGAAATCGATATTCTAAGGAGCTTAGATAGTAAAATTTGGTATCTTGCGTCATTAGTAGGAAAGATACTGCAATGTAATGCATACATAATTAAAATTCACAGTCTTAAAGAGAAGAACATGAAACTTAGATACCTATTTTATAGAGCATTTTTAAAGTAACCAAAAAAACAAGTGGTAAATAGATTTAAAACTCATATCTTTCTGTTTCGTTTGTTAAAAAGTATATATATATATATATATATATATATATATATATATATATATATATATATACAAGTATATATATATATATATATATATATATATATATATATATATATATATATATATATATATATATATATATAATTACTTCCGGTAACGGAACCCTGTATATTTTTTTATCAATTTCAGTTCACTTTAAAATTCTTTTTCCAACGATGTATCACAAGCTGACATCTGTTTGGTAGGTGACCAGCAAAAAACGAATTTAAACTCTTAGACTTAGGCGGCCATAGCGGATACACTAGTAATTGTTTTTATTCGTTTTATCTCACTTTGGAAAGAATTTAAGGACTATTCATTTATCGTGCCATTTTTGCTACTCTAAGTGGCTCCTACAAAATTTTATGCAGTTACAGAATTTTCTCTTTAAATAATGATTACTATCACCGAAATTAAGACAGGAACACAAATGTTTTATTTAACCTAGTTACACATTACAAGTTTTTTGCCAACATATATCTAACAGAACTATCTAACGCCAATTGAATTTAGTATTATTTTCAGAAAACAAGAAACCTATTTATTATATAAATATTTAAATGCAAATAATAAAACCAAAATATTTAATAATAAGATTAACACAACAAAACCGATAATTGTAATTAATTAATATTAGAAAGCAGTAGTATTTTAACTAAGTAACACCATAAAAATAAATAGGAGAAATTCTTTTATAGTAGACAAAAATTTGCTAGGTATTTATTCCAAACATTCAAAATGCTGTCGGTTGTTAATCCTACACAATCTTGTTTTTCTCACCGTGGCTCTCATAACGTTCTTCCATTGAATTTCAGTAATTTGAATTACCGTTTTTTTGAGCGCATTTCTAAATCATTTCTGTCTGTTGGCGTATTTTTGTAAACTTTTTCTTTTAGATGGTTCCATATAAAAAAATCAAGAGGCCTAAGATCTGGCGATCTTGCAAGGCCACTTATTAGGTCTATTGGTATCTAACCAATTTGCACCAAATCTTTGACTCAAATAGTTTACTTCTGCTGGAAAATAATGTCCCCACGATTTAAAGGTAAAGCTTCTAAAAAATCTTTAACATTATTTTGAATGAACTCCAAATATTTTTCTCCATTTAACGCGCCATCAAATATAATAGGACCAATAATTCTTGTGCCAAGAATACCCAACTACACATTAAAGCCGAATCTTTCTTGATAGACACTTTCTCGCATAATTATAGGATTTTCTTGGGCCCAATTCGAGTATTGTTACGATTAGATAGACCTAAATTGGTAAATCTAGATCCATCCGAAAATAGAATGTTGTAATGAAATTAGTTATCAAGGTGGTATCTTTGCAAAAACTACTCGGCGGCTTGTCGGCTGTTCTTTCTGCACTCTCTATAAACTAATAACATGTCTACTTTTTTATCCGTTGAATACATTTTTGTTAACGAAAAATTATTTTTGACGTAAAGTAAACCATAATAATGGCCATTTTGATAACACGCAGCAACTATGACTTTTGATTCGTTTGTTTTATGACAACCTACTAAGTCCGGAATAGAACTTGTTGACATCACATTATTGCATAATAAGACGATTTATTTTCTGAAAATAATATTAAATCCAATTGGCGTTAGATAGTTCTGTTAGATGTATGTTGGTAAAAAGCCTGTAAAGAGAGAATAGAGTAAACTTCAATAATGAAAGGAATCGTATTAGAAATATAACTAGAGTTAATGATTATGACGATGACTTAGTAAACAAGTTAATAAGTAGATATAAGTTTAGGTTAAATATTCAGAATTCCACCTTTTTTACACGCGAAGAAAATAAGACAAGTATGACTCTATACCTTATAATCCAAATATAGCAGGGGACTCAATAAGGTTTTTAATAAGGTAGGCCTCACCTTAGTCTATAAGTCATCAGACAATCTGAGGAATATCTTAGGAAATCCCAAATTGTGAGAAAAGTGGAATTTATGAAATTAGTTGTAATGATTGCGACAAAAAGTATGTTGCGCAAACAAAAAGGTCAATTAAAACACTATTTAAAAAACAATTAGCACATTTAAAATACTGTAGAACAGAAAAATCTAGCATTGCCAAACATGCCTTTGAGGCCGACCATACTGTAACATTAGATAATCTAAGATTAATTAAAAATGTATCTGATAGAAGATTGTTGAACGCATACGACAGTATGGAAATTATAAAATGTAAAATTAATTTAAATAAAGACAGAGGGCCTATTCCTTATAGTCCCCTCTACTGGTTACTTGACCGGAACTGATGGCCTCACCTATGCTATTAGTTCAGCCTGAGTAATTCAGGTGTTAGGCTAAGTATAAATAGGGTAGATTTGTAGTTTAGCTTTAGTCAATCATCGCTTCTGATGAAGCTGACATGGTTAGCGAAACACGCGTCGTGTGTTTGGTGTATTGGTGATATATACTGAGTAGTGTCATTGTGCCAAAGAGTCCACATTCCCAACAAATATCATAAAAAGAATTTACATTAGAAAAGTGCAAGAAAAGAGAGGTCAATTTATTAACGCATGTTATAAGGAGTATAATAGCTAAAGGAATTTTTTTTTTTTATGGGTCTAGCATACGTACTGCAGGGAGGTCCCTAAAGCGCTACAGAAGAGACACGTGTGCGAAAAAAGCGATTCACGTTGTTCTTGAATCCCTGTAAATTGTACTCGGTGGGAAACACACTCCTGGGCAAGTTATTCCAAAGGGATGATATTCTCCATATAAAAGACTGCTTGAAAAGCGTTGTACGAGGAGTAACAAGCTGAACCTCATACGGATGTGAAGTATAATCACGACGTGTATTTCTAACCTGCGCCGCTCTGGGAGGAATTAAACGGGCCACATCCTCCGAACACATTCCATGAAAATACTTCTAGAATAAGCTCAAGTCACCAACTGTTCTCTCACCGGTCAGTTCCGGGTCTCCAATCAGACGAACAGCTCTTTTCTGAATAGAATCCAACAAATGCAGTCCATGTTTGGGAGCGGTGCCCCAAAATGTTCCATAGTTGGTCGAATTTGAGCTTTGTAAAGAATTAACAATGGTTGTGGAGTGTAAAGCTTTGTGATTCGAAATAATATTCCCAACTTTTGTGAAGCTCCCCTTGCTATGCCTGCAACATGCTTATGCCAGGACATATTTGCTCCCAAATTAACTCCCAACAAATTGAGTGACGATATTAGAGTTAACTTTTTTAGAAAAAAACTGCCGCCTGGGTTTTTGTAGCGTTAAATTCCACTTGGCTACTGTCACCCCAAGATAGAATTTCTTCTAGGTCTTTGTTAAGTTGAACAACTTCTCGCTGTCTGGGGACACTCGCCTGAGCAGCCGATGTCCGAGCGTTCAAAGTGAATGAAGAGATAAGCGTACTGTCATCTGAAAAGCTGTAAATTGGATTTCCGGTCTTTTCCAGCAGATTGTTAATGTAAATGAGAAAGAGAGTAGGAGATAGTATGGAGCCTTGGGGTACACCGGCGTTGATAGTGAAGGTATTAGAAAGAAATCCGTCGACTGACACTCGTAAAGAACATTCACTGAGGAAAGATGAGAGCCACAAACAGAACTTTTCAGACATACCACAAGAACGTAGCTTAGCCAACAGCTCATCTTACCAAACACGAATGAATGCCTTGGATATGTCAAGAGCAACCGCTCGAGATTCTCCAAAATGTTCAGTTGCGTTGTTTCAAACATGTGTTACATAAGTCAGAAGATCTATGTTTACGAAAGCCATATTGGTGATCGCTAATAATGTTGAATTCTTCAAGATATTTTAGAAGATGTTGATTGATAGCCTTTTCCATGACTTTCGATATTATTGAAAGCAGTGCGACTGGTCGGTAGTTATTTGGCAAGGTCTTCTTGCCTTGTTTAGGTGTCGGCTGAACTGTGGCACATTTTCAGCAGGAAGAAAATATTCCCTTTCTGTAGGATAGGTTGAAAAGTTTACAGAAAACTGGTGCCAGTTTCCTCGCACCGTTTTTGAGAACTATGGCAGGTATTCCGTCAGCGCCAAAAGCTTTTTTGGTGTCTAGCCTTATTAAAATACGTTTCATAATATGCTGTCTGAAGACAACATCGGGCATCCTTGACGGCACTATGGGAATAGTGGGTAGTGTTTTTCCTTGGAAATCGACAGTAGAATGTGAAGCAAAGAGTTCAGCCAACAAGTTCGCTTTTTCGACAGATGTCGTTGCAATAGAATTATCTGGCCGTGTGAGTGGTGGATTTGGTGAAATTTGGGCTAACTGCCTTAGCGACTGACCAAAAGGACCTGGAATTGTTGGGGCAAGCAAGAAGTTTGTTTCTAACTCGCTGACTGTGTGCCTGCTTGGTTTCATCGATAATTTCCTTGCATCTGTTCCGAGCACGAACAAAGGTGTTACGATTTATGGTGTTAGAATTTTCACGCCATCGTCGGTAGGTAGGATATTTAGAAGCAACAGCTTCTTTGCATTTTCGGTCAAATCAAGGCTTACCGTTGGAAGGGCATTTCTTCGAAAAAGGAATGTAAGCTTCCATACCAGCCAAAATAAGATTGGAAGCTTCCTTAGCGCAATCAGATGGGTAGTCGGATCGAAAACAAACGTCTAACCAAGGAAAAGTTCGAAAATATTCCATGAGATCTTCCCATTTAGCAGATCTGTAGTGCCAATTCTTGCGTGGTTTAGGCGCCTCTCTGTCACTGATTGGTAGGATACTCGATGTCAAATGCAGTTTATGTGCGGAAGGACCTAACGGTGGATTTACGGTGACCGTGTAAATCTCCGGATTGGTGGTTAAAAACAGATCAAGAAGACTGGCGAAACTCCCCATCTCGATCAGGGATCCGTGTTTACATTAACATGTCTTGTTAGTCCATTTAGTTTCCCATATGACTTAGAGAAAGGATTTATGCTTGTTTTTTCTATAGCCCTGGGCAATTAGTTCACAGAGTTTTCTATCGTTTAAATTTTAGTCATATCATTATTTAAATCAGTTTATAAAAAAGTCAGTGTACCAATAACAGCGTTTCCGATATTCCCTTGATACTCTTTAGTAAAAATACTTACTTTTTTGTATTTCTTTCATACCGAAGTAATCTGTCACCCCGACGAAACTGTAGTTTACAAAAAATATATAGTCACATGAAAAAGTACTATAGAAGAAAGAAATATTTTACTTTGTAATAAAAACTGTAAGAGAATAAGTTGTAGGTTCTGTTTAGGTTCCCTAGTGCCGATAAGTCTGACAGTTGTGTTACTTTTTGATTATTTTCGATTTTAACAGAAAAAATATGTGGATGAAAATATCTAGTTTTATATATAAAAATTATCCAAAACCCTTTCTGAGATCTCTGCTTTTTGTGATTAATATCACACAATAACACATCTATCATTAATAAATCATGTTGGATTAAGTTTTTATTTAGAACAAGAAAGTACAATTTAGCATCTATTTTGGAACTGGGTGTTAGCAAGCGAAAAATTTGGTATATTAATTTAACCAACTTTTTTTCTACTACTATTTTTTTTATTTCTTTACGTTTTAACGTACCTGTATCAAGAAAAACATAGTTTCCACTTTTTGTTGGTCTGCCTGTCTCTCTGTTAGTTGTCTGGTTGAAGTGAACGAAATAACATACCAGTTTCAAATTTGGTGTATATTTGAAAAGAAACTTATAGTTTCGTAGTAGTATCGCTTCACGATGTAAGGATGAAAGGGATGCGAGTCAATAAAATTTGGTTAATTTTAGTCGCTTTATGTGAATGTTCTTTGGTTTTTAGTAAAGGTCATAAACAAATTTTAGGTATAAATATTTATGGTCCATTAACTAAGGGGTTAAAAGGATGGGTGAGAGGAAGTTAGATGTATTTTGTCTGAGAGGAAGTTAGATGTATCTTATTTTCCGTTCTTTTTAAGATTCTTGAAGTCGGTTAATCTTAAAATTATTTTATTTTTTCACTATTCAAATTTTAAGAACAACTTTTACTCTGTCTATCTTATTTTCATTAGTATGTATTCTGACCACCATCAAAATATGGAATTCTTAGATTCAGTTATCTATTAGTACAAAGAAGTCGGGGTTTACTTGAGAACTTTATGTTTGCAAGAGAAGCAATTCATTTTGCCAATTTTTTAACCATTTCTCTCTATTTGTTAGTAATTCTTTCCTTATTCCATGAATGGTTAGAGCAACTTTTTTACATGAAAATGTCTCGAAAAAATAAGCAAGATAAAATATTATGCAAATAAATAAATAATAAATAAAATTATCTTATGAAATTCAAAATATCCAAAAATGGTATTTTAATAGAACTAACTAAAGCGACTACTTATATTAGCTACTAAAAATAAATGACGTCCAAAGTTCAGCAATGACCACTGTTCTTTCATCTGTGAATCTCAGAATGCATTTTGCCGTATCATCGGGTCATCAGCCAAGCTAGGATCGACAAACGAAAGAACAAAGCTCGAAGAACTTATTGCAGTACTGGCGCGTCATTGCAGTTAGGTACAACAAATTGTATCTCTGGCTTGTGAAAACCGGATATTAAAAAGCACACCAGCTCTCGGTTAGGGGCTTTTTAAGGTTACAGACCGAAGAAATAATTGTTACAAACAATTATCGCTAAGCACATCGATCGCTAGGATATTAATCTAGTAATCAAAATCGATAAAAACCACTAAAAATGAAGTAAGTATATAAAAATTTCCTAGCACACGTGAAGATAATTTTAGGCAAATTTTTAACCCCTTCAAAACTGCGCTGTGTTCTATTTGCGAAAAAGAACACATAAAAATGTGTTTAGACTTTGTCGCTCTAGTCGTTTTACTAGTAGCAGTCCCCACGTAGGACAAAACCTCAGGTAGTTTTGAATCTGAGAGATAAAGTGGTGTTTAGCGTTTGAAAATAAACATAGATATACTAAAGTATATGGCGTATTTATAGTACAGTGTATTTTATATACTTTCTATAGGCTCAAAAGTAATCAAAATGCATTTGAAACATGAAAATAGTTCACAAGCGATATAGATTGTCTAAAAAAACATATAGAAGAATGTATGCAAAACATTCGCTGTAAAAAGTAGCAGTTTCTGTCTGTTAAATCCTGTCAATGGATAACGTTTACTGTAACTATTACTACATCACAAGTAGTTCAGATTTTAACCGTCCAAATTGTTTATTTGCAGTACCAGAAACGATATTCTAAAGATTAAATTTTAGCACAGCATCATAAGTAGACAACATTCTGCAATGTATGGCATAAATAATTGAAATTCAGAATCTAAAACGGGGTCTAACTTACATAAAAAATTTGTAAAGCGGATTTTTCGTTGCTTGAAATGTAATAAAATTTTACATTGGTAAGATGACCAAATAGCTATTCTAACTATACTTATTTGATGCAGTTATTTTTTCTGGTCTATTTATTATGATAAATGCATTTTCCTAAAGCAGTAGAGTTAGATATGTAAATAAAAATTCAAGTATAAATAATTTGTTGGTTTTTACAAGGAATGTTTAAACAATAGAATAAGTTTTTTTTTCAGTATACTAGAAATTATTATTATATAAGTATGGGCTTTACAGTTATGCATACACCACTACAGAAATACTAGACACAAATACTTAGTTTGTAATTCAAATTTAATATTGTTATATTCTGTGGAATGGGAATATGGTGGCTGAGTTTCCTAAACGTCTATAGTCATTATATCGTCGAAAATGTAGTAGAAAAATTCTAACTGATGACAAATTGTAAGTAGAAATACAGCAGCGATTCCATTAATTTTTAGATTACTAAAGTTTTCCAATTATCATATAAACGCTAACTTTTAAGGCAGCATGTATTAAGAACTGATTTTTGGATGGAAATGGAGAGGAGTAATGATGTTTAGTATCTTACTTACATACATACAACTTACATAAAAATATTAAGAAAGGGCAATAAATTATTTTCAGCTACTTTAAAATTGTTCTTGTAAATCCCAATAATGTACGATTAAGAACAACAAATTTCCGATATGAGAATTGATGGGCAATTATCTGTTACACCGTTTTAGTTAAGGAGGCCTAAGGCAAGAAGTAGTTGAGCATTCAGCTTCGATGCCTATATTATGCTAGATTGTACATTACTCTCAGCTCTTACATATACTTGCCATGGAGACCGAAGATCTTCGAATCTCGCTTATATCATACACAGCGTGCGCGCTGTGCAGGATCTTTTAAAAAAATAAAGTGCGTAATATGAATTTTAGAATCCTGTTCAAGATTTTGCCATAATCTTGAAACTATAGGAGTTATTATTTCTCTTTATAGTTTTCTATTTTCGTCTATCTGCACAGTAATTCTCTATCGAGATCAGAAATTCGTTTCAAATTTGATACTCAATAAGAAGAATAATTTTCCAGACTGACACTGTAAAAATGAAATGGACAAATTTATCCTATTTTTTTTATTTAGTATATTTTCCCAGTACTAGAATATTTTATAACTATCTAATTTTTTGAAATTGCTTGCAAAGCACGTGTATGATCTGTATTTGTTCAAGAAAGTATCCTTTAGTTTTTATTTTAATTTTCTGGAAGATTAGATATATAAGATAAATGGTCCAATACACAGGCTTTAGTTCGAACCAGAAATTGGATAACAATGAGTGAAGTCTAACTTGGTGTAACACGACAAATTCTACTCATTAAAGTTCAAGATTAATAATGCCTTGGCTATCATAAAGTGCGTGATATGAATTTTTAATGTTAATATTTTGACTTTTTTTGGAACTTCTTATGTTTTCTTGACTTTCTTGAACGATTTTCATTTTTATTCCATACTTTGACGCTTTGTTTGTTGGTCATATTAAAACATCAAGACTTGTCACCAGTGGCAAATGGTTTAAGAATGTTTGAATTGTTGCTAGAGGCCCTTTATAACTTGAATCTTTATTTAAAGGGCGTGTACTAAATTCTGTATCTGTATTGCTTAAATTTTTTTAAGTACCGCACGAGTTATTGATTTCGTGACGTTTAACACTTTTTTATATTCTTTTCAATTATATATATATATATATATATATATATATATATATATATATATATATATATATATATATATATATATAACGCTTTGAAAAAGATGGATGAGATTCCATCGAAACGTCAGCGAAACCGTTCATCAAGGGACTTCAAGCTAACACGGGATACCCGAAAAAACCACTACTACATTTCACACCCGTGGGAACATTCGTCAAAACATATATATATATATATATATATATATATATATATATATATATATATATATATATATATATATATATATATATATATATATATATATCTGATCTATTAACTGATATTAGTCTTCCAGTATATTTTTCTAGCATTTGTGTCAAGTTTTGCGTAAAATTTGACTATAGCTCATTGTTCGATGTTTTAATTTCTGCAATGGAATTTTTTGATTCATGTAAATATTTTGAATGAAAATCAAGAGAGGATATGGCTTCAATATTACATAATAACCTTATAGATGACGTAGTTTACGAGACAGCCCCTCAAGCTGTTACAATATGGAAAATACATAAAGCGATGTTCATTCAGAAGAAGGTAGGAGGAAGGGAAATGTAACACATTTTCAACATTATTTTAAGAATTTTTTCTAGTTTTTAGATAACGGACATATTTTAAGCATACTTATTTACAGTCAAACATATAAGTTGACAAAAAGGTGAGAGAAAGATTTTACATGCTTCTTCTCTCATACTGTTAATGCTTCGTACATATCGTGTTCTTCGTCCTTTTGAGGGTTTTTGGAATGGCTTAATCTGAAAATGACCCAACTTTCTTTATGAATAATATATATTACCACGTATTTACAAGAAAAGGCCTTTTATTATTATTTTTTTGTATAACACTGGAAGCAAGTTGTGGTTAAGAAGACCTGAACTTCAGATTTAACTGTGACAAGTGCCTTTTACTGCTGACTAAAATTTAATAATAATTGGTACTACCCCATCTGCGCGCAATATTTATTTGACAAAAAAACCTCTAATAAGCAACATCTTGTATTTTAAATAAATATCAATAAAGTTACACTTTACATGAACAGGTTTAGCTTCAATAATTAATAACGGCCTTTGGCTGTAAGCTGAAACATGTTTGCGGGTAAAATTATTTCCCCCTACCTTACTTAATCTCCATTCCAGGGGATTGATAGCGATTTAAACTAGTAAACAGTTTTCAAGATTTGTGCTTTCAATGGAAACCAGGGTTCTTAAGTAATTACGTTTTATCAATCGACCCATCTATATAAATGGAGTTGTGGTCTGCAAAGTTAAAGTCAATCTGTTTTCGGAAACATGGAAAATTATATTTCGAGGAAAGTTGAATAAACAGGTTGGGTAATAGTTATCGGCTTTTTTTTAACTCATTTGCATAACACAATTAAGATTTAAGTAATTTCTAAAATGACGAAGTAGAAATATGTTTGTATTTAGAGCAATCTTAAGATCATAGTTAGGATCGTCTTATGTATATTTATAATAAAAATGCCCTAGAAAGTGTAAGAATTTTTACTTATGCTATAAACACAAAAATCTGCTCAGTTTCTTATTATTGTTGAGAGATGTATTAAAACATGGTTAGAGAAACACACTGTTGGGAATTAATTTAAAATTCTACACTGTATTTCCTCAAAAATTTTAAAAAAACTTACTTTAATGTTTATGTAAGTTTTATATAAAAAAGTTAGTATTATATTAACAATTTTTTACTCGACTAATGATGAAAAAATTTAAGAAATTGTACATCATAAAAAAAAATAATAAACTAATTGTCATATTAAAATTTGCACGTACTTTAGTAAAACTTATCGAAAGTTGTTTTAGCAGTAGAGATAGTTGTGGTCAGGTTCAGCACCTAGCAAACCAACCAGAAAGATATCTTTTCCAGCCAAAAAAAATTGTTTTAACCATCCTAATCACCGTAGTCTTCCCAGGATCCCCCGGTCTAACTAGGAAATTTAGGATATTGTTCCATGTCTGGATATTGGCCACCTCCGTAGCATTTATGGCCTTATATTGTAAAAATGGCTTTTAATCTGCAGGAGTCTGAGTTGTCTTGGATTTCCACATAGAAAAGCGAACCTGGGAGCCAATGGAATTTTTAAATCCATTGTTTGTTTGGGATAGTTTGTCAGAACCTATTACGATATTAATGTTTTGTGGTTCAAGTTCAGATATAGCCCAAAAGAAGACGATTATTTTCAACTTGCCAAGTTTACAGGTTTTCCGAAATTTTTTCTGGTATGCAGAAAATTTGAGTTAAAATTTTGCCTATACAGTGGTCTTAAGATGTTTCAGCATCCGCGCATGGTGAATGAGTGTCCATGTTGAAATAAAGTCTATAGGTGGCAATTGATACAGAGCTTTTTCCTCACGGGAGAAAAGTTTGGATTTTTTTCTTCGCGAGGAAAGAAGTTTTTCCTTTACTACTAACTTTGCCTAAGTTTTTCTTAGAGGAAGAATGTATATGTTAGGGTCCATTCCGTTTCAAGTTAATTCCAAACACAAGAAATCAACTATAGGACAAAATCCACGCCTCTCAGTTCGACGTATCAAATGGTCATTGACTTTGTCTCAAATCCAGTTCTAAATTAACCTTCTATATCATCTTAAACACTCGACCGGTTGATCACGTATCTGAGTCATACATATTCGAGGGTTCAGCGAGGGACTGGAACATCATACGTACGAAACCGGTAAAGAGACCAGTTGTCTTTATATTTATTTATTCCTTAAATCACAAGTAATTAGCATATCTATTTTTATTTTTTCAAATAGTTTTTATTTTTCCTAGTATCAATTCCAAATGCATAAGTTCAAGTATTAGACTAAAAACAAGGCAAAGGGAACCGAAGATTAAATCAACTTACGTTCACAATTTAATTTTAAGAGTAAAGTTGCACAAAATGTAGCTATGAATATAAAAAAAAACAAACACATGGAATACCGCTACCGCCGACCAATCAAAATGTTCCTCATCGAGTGTCTAAGACGTCGAGCAAGTAGACGCTTTGTTATATGTAACAATAATAGGTACGTGTACGGTTTCTGTAAAAATTCGAAGAGCCCCATTTTAATGTGACGGCGATAGCCAAGCAGCTTGGTTTTAAGGTGACGTTTTATTCCATGTATTTGTCTTTTTGTAGCGATAGCTATAATATTTTCTGTGGTATAATATAAGAGAAATTTCAAGAATATGTATGTATATATATATATATATATATATATATATATATATATATATATATATATATACATACATATATATATATATATATATATATATATATATATATATATATATATATATATATATATATATGTGTATATTCTTGAGATTTCTCTATATATTATACCACAGAAAACATTATAGCTATCGCTACAGAAAGACAAAGACATGGAATAAAACGTCTGTGGTATAATATAAGAGAAATCCCAAGAATATATATGTATGAATATATATATATATATATATATATATATATATATATATATATATATATATATATATATATATATCTTGAGATTTCTCTTATATTATACCACAGAACCCATTAAAGCTATCTCTACAGAAACACTCTCTACATGTAGGCTGAAAAGTTTTTGGTCTGACACATAGACATCGCCCTTTTCAATAAATCTTTATGATTTTTAGAAAGTACCAACCTTCAAACGATACGTGTTAAAAAATTTCATGACATTTCGAGTTTACAAGTTACATTGGTTTTAGTGACGCTACTTTTGATACTCTCAAAACAATGGAAAAAATCGATTTTATGTATTACTTAAACACTGTTTTTTGATGGGAAAAAATACTGTTCAAGCAAAGCAATAGCTTGGTAAGTGTTACGGAGACTCTGCCCCTGGAAAATCATTCATCATTTACTGGTATGCTGAATTTAATTGCGGTCGTACAGATACCAATGGTGTTGAACGCCCAAATGAGGTTGTTACACACCGGGAAACATCCGAAAAATCCACAAAATTTTTTTGGATGACCGTAAAGTGAAATTTCGTGAGATAGCTGACACCCTAAAGTTATCAAAAGGTTGGTCATATATTGTATGAACAATTGGCCATGAGAAAACTAATTATAGTTTTAATAGACTGACAACTATTTCTAATCCTAGCCTATTTATATGAGGTGTCTTAATCTTAGAAAGTAAACACATTAAGTAAATACATTAAGGGTCCATTAGCATCAAGGATGACGAAAGTCTGGTGATTATCCTTAATGTGGCCTATTATGGTCACATAATTCCTCCCTCCTTAAGCTTGGAGTTCCGTCTTCAAGCATGGATAGAGTCGTACCTCGGAGACTGGTTGTAGGGGTATGGCTTGTCCATTTTCTTCTTCTATTGGTCTACTTTTATGGAAAATATTTCTAAGCCGTTTCCTGTTATAATATATTAGTACAATTTTTATATTATAATAATAATTATTAAAATCGCTGATCAAGAGATATAATTTTTCATTCAATTTGGTTTAGTTTTAACTCTACTGAATTTTCTTTTATAATTTGTTTTACATTATCATATGTGTCTAATTTTTCTAAAATTATGCTGCTAATACTGCCTGTATTAAGGTTGAGAACTGGAGCTTTAATTATTGAGTTTTCATAGATTTCGTTGTGATGTTCACCATTAATTTCTAATTTACAAGATTTTAGTATAAGTGTTGGGTGATCAATTACATGTTCTTCTCTTTTACATTCATCAAAAATCTTTGTCTTAATGTTAGTGTTAATTATTAAGGTTTTATTTTGCATCACTTTCGTTTCGCTTATGTTTTTAATATTAACAATAGTACAATTACTTAAATCTCTAAGATTACATGGGTTATTTATAGTTTCGTAACATTGGTATAACTTATTTAATTTAATACAAGGATTTTTCGAAAAATACATTTGTCTGTTTTCTAAAACATATTGGCTGCGTAATATTACATAATTATTTCTGTTGAAAATTACAGGGTTTTTTTGATAGTTTGCAATTTGTTGATATTTAATACAAAGACTATTTCGAAAATAAGGTAGCATCTAAGATAAATCTGATAAAGGTAATAATTCTTCCTTTGAAAATAAAGTTTTGAAGGTGTTATGAAGGTGAATGATATCTTGTTGTTTTATAATGAGTAGATTAATTTCGTCACGCTAACTTAGTGTGATTGTGTTAAGTAAGTCTGAAAGAAATTGTTCTAAACTCATTGTTTACTGTAAATATTTCCAATAACAAAGCTTGCTCTATATTTACTTCAGTTGTAATGTTTTTTAATTGGGTATTAATTCTCTTGAAATCTTCGGATATTATTAAACTATTTGTTTTAAATTTCTTTTCAAGCTTAAATAAGATCGATAAAGTGCGAGTATTTTGCTGATTTATTAAGTCTTCGTTTTGTTTTAATTTATTTATATTGTTCATAATGTCATTTAAATTGTTTTGGCCTAAATTTCCTGTAACGTACTTAATTCTAGTATGTTTGATTAGTGTCAATTTGTTGTGCACGTTTTCTATTTTGCTTTCTAAGTATTTTAGAAGGTGAAAATCATTAGTGTTTGATTCAATTTTTAATGATAAAAAGTAGCAATTATTTATTGCGGTTTGAACACTGATAGCTAAATTAGATATATTAAAATGAAAATAACTATTATGATAAAAATTAACTATTTTCCTATTCCTAGATTTTCTTCTATATAAGGAGTTTGGTTGTTAATTGCTTGCATTTGAAGATCCTGGCCGTTGCCATCGGTGTCAGGAGCGTTATCAAAATCCTGTAAAGAAATTGCTTCCGTAGTCGTTTAAGATTCCTTGTATGAAAAGTTCGATTTATATATTATTTATTTTAGTAGTTAGTTTGACTTGATTTTGAGGTTGAATATTTACAGAGTGATAATTGGGTTTTAACTTTAGAATCTCGAGTATTAGAAATTATAAATCTTTTGTCCTGTGACCAGAGGAATCTTTACTTTACTTTGATTCCTTTTTTCTAGTATTTTTTCCTCATTATCTTTGTTGTATATTAACTCGTAGAAAGGGAGTAGTTCTTGTTTTCTTTTGATATTATAATCTTGATATACATTTATGTCTAAGTCTATCTCTTGTGAATTTAAGTTGTCATAAAATATAATAAAGTAAATGGGGTAAAGCCTATCGTAGAATGGACACTTTGATTATATATTAATAAAGCGGTGATAATAAGGTCGTGAGTGAGTCATTCGCGTGAGTTAATTTAAGTATCTTAAGTTTTTCTTTGGGCGTGCTGTGGAATTGTTCTAGAGGTGACAAAGAATTAGAATTATTAGCATAGGTATAAAATGGTATGGTATAAATTTTTGAATTTTGAATAGATTGCAAAATTCTTTGAATGTTTCATTATTAAATTCATTTCCACTATCACTAGTTATTTTTGAAGATATATTAAGGTGTGAAAAGTAATGACGAAGTTTATTAATAACCGTTATTGCGTCTTTTGATTTAATTTTATAAGCTTGTGAGTATTTGCTAAATAAATCTATAGTAGTTAGGTTCATTGATTTTTCTACTGAGAATATATAGATAAAAATATGTTCGAATGGTCCGGCAATTAGGGGACCGGATAAAGGGTTTTTATATGGGTATCGTTCATATTTTACTCTAAACAAGTGTCACACTTATTAATATAATTAGTGATTATTGCCAAAATTTTGTCTGTCCATAAATTTTTCTGAAAATGTTCGTAGGTCTCGTTGATACCGTTATGAGTTTTGCCATGATATTCCTTTAACTTTTCTTTATAACTTTTCTCTATATGTTATACTTTCTTTAGAGCGAAGTTAGTTTTTACAAATCTTAAATTGTCATTGAAGTGGGTTTGTAATATAAAAACAAAGATTGATTCAATCCAGAGATCATAAAAATATATTCCATAATTATTATTGGGTTTTATACATTGTTGTGAACCGTTCCTTACGGTTAAATTGAATTTATTTTCTCGACAATATGTAAGTTGTACTTATCTCCATTTTTATAATAACATGAGATTTAAAACAGTGGATATTTTTATCTGAAATAGGTAGTCCACATACAGGGTTTTCATGAGCCGAGTGGATAGTAACGTCATCATCTTCGTTCGAAGCTTAGTTATCTTCACCATTTAATATTTCATCTGCATTTTGTGGTGATAGTTCTACGTCGGAGTCAACGTTAGGTATTAAGGATAATAAGTCTTCTTCTTCAAAGTCAATAATATCTTTCTTTGATTGGCTTCTTGTAATTGCATTTATTTCTGTGAGGCTAAGAGCATCTGCTACATAATTTTCTTTTCCTTCCCTATGTTTAATTTCGAAATTATATTCTTCTAATCTTAATTTCCACTAACTAACCTTTGATTTGGTTCTTTAAGAGAGAATAGCCAAACGAGAGGTTTGTGATCCCTTTCTATAATAAATTTTTGTCCAAATAAGTATGGTCTGAAATGTTTACAAGAGACAACAATCGCCAATAATTCCTTCTCGATAGTTGGTAGTTTCTTTCGCCTGTATTTAGTGTACGTGAGTGAAATGAAATTGGATGACCTTTTTGAGAAAGAACTGAACCAATGGCTACGTTGCTAGCATCGGTCGTTAAACAAAAGTTGGTGGTAAAGCAAAGGTAAAGTCTGGATAAGCTAATATTGGAGCATTACAAATAATTTGTTTACATAATTCGAAAGCTTCTTTATATGAGTTATCGTTAATAATTATTTTTTTCTCCTTTTCGAAGGCACTTAATAAAAGGTTCGGTTTATATGCGCAAAATTCGGTATAATTTGCGTTAATAACCTAAAAGGCCTAAAAACGACTTGATTTCTTTTTGACTTAATAGGTATAGGAAATTTTAAAATGTTTTTGATTTTGTCTTCATTAGGTTTGATACCTTCAGTGGTTATTATCTGTCCTAAAAAGGGAACTTCTTTTCACAAAAATTCTGATTTATCTATTTGAATTTTTAGGTTCTGCTCAAGTAGTTTCTGAAATATTAACTGTAAATGTAAAATGTGTTCATCTAAAGATTTGGAATTTACTATAACATCATCCATGTATACAAAACAAAATTTATGCATGCAAAAATTTCATTAAAACATGGTCCATCATTCTCTGGAAGGTTGCTGGAGCATTTCTTAATCCAAAGGGCAAATACATACATATTTCCAGTGACCATTTTCTACAGTAAAAACAATCTTTTCAATAGACTTGTCGTTCCATTGGAATTTGATGAAAATCTTGTGCTAGGTCTAATGTACTGAAAATATTGGCATTTTTCCAAATTTTCTAGGATTTTTTCGGTACGTGGCAACGGGTATTTATCCTGTATTGTTATTTCATTTAATTTGCAGAAATCTATAACCATACTCCATTTCTTTTGTCCTGATGCCTCAAGTTTTTTCGGGACTATCCATACGGGACTTGAATAAGGGGATATAGAAGGTTATTTTGTCATTATCTAATAATTTTTTTACTTGATTTTGAATTTATTGTTTCAAATGGTAAGGGTATCTAAAATTCTTTATATATATAAGTTTGTCATCTTTAGTTCTAATATGATGGTAGTTACGTTACATGAAGTTAGTTTTTCATTAGGGTTTAAAAATACATTCTTAAATTTATAACATATTTTTAAAATTTTGGAGTTTTTCTTCCTTGTTCATATGCTTAGTTCTAGTTATTTCGCAAATTTTTTCAGGATTAGTTTCGGGTTCTTCGATTTGTTGTACCTCTAGGGAGTAACTGGCAAAGTTTCGTTTATCTCCATATTATTTACCTGTATTGGAATATATACTTTATAATTTTTGATTGACAAATACTTTCGGGTAGTATGCAATTTTCACTTATTTTTATTGGGGTACTACTACATTTTCTTCTTGACGTTTACGTTTATAGAAAAAGCGTTAATATCTTTGTAATAATTTATGTTTGCCTTTGAGGTTTTTAATATTTTATTCTTTAAATCAATTGTACATTGTAAAAAGGTTAAGTCTTTAAAACTAAATAAAATCATACTTTTGATGCCATGATAAAATTTAAAATTCGACAAGCGTATATGTTCCAAACTCTTGAAAAATAGGAAGCTTTAAAGCGTGGTAACCTTTAATTGTTTTATTACAAGCGGTAATTTCAAAGTCTAAAGGGTAGATACATTTACAAAAAATTTTTAAATGCAAATTTAGGATTCATTAAACTAGAGGAAGCACCTGTGTCAATTAAGATTTTTAAATTGAAATTCTTATTAATAATAAGAGGTAAACGGGTTTGTGAACTATACTTATTTAAGTCTAAGTTATATGTTCCTATTCTGGGGGTAACTGAAAATGTCTCTGCTTATCATGACTCGGAGGTAAATTTTCTTCCGCCAGTTCTTCGTCAATATCATTTGTATGTATCTCTTCGACTATAACATTAGGGTTAGCTCTACCTCGATTAACAAAATGATTGTAGCTGTTGTAACTACGATTATTATTGTGATTGAAGTTTTGCTCAGGTCTCTGTGTGAAAATATTCGAGACGTTGTAGACATGGGCGTGGGATTAGGTAAATTCTGAGTATTATTACGCGATTTAAATTAAATTGGTGGGAGTACCAAAAGTTTGCTTGTTTGTTGGGAAATCTCTCTGAACGGGTCTAGAAGGTGGTAAATTTATAGGGCCTCGTGGAAAACTCGGTTGAGAGTTGTTGGTAAAATTATTATTAGAAAAAGGTTTAGGTAATATTTGTTGAAAAGTATTGTTAGTTTTTGTATTATTATTATAATTCAAGGTTCAAAATTTCGCCTATAAAAAGTTTAAATAATTATTTTGCTGTTGCAAATTGTTATATAGCCCCTGCAATGATTTAAACATTCATCTAAGCTTGAAGGGTTTAGATGTAAAATATAATTATGATAAGGTTAGCGTAATCCTGCAATAATGTACAATGAGCTTGTTCGTCAAACATCGAAATTTTAACTTGGCCTATGGTTTATTTATCTTCATTTAATTTTTCTTTCAGTCTTATTTTAAGTTCGTTAGCGTAATGTTCAGAGTCTTGGTTCGGTAACTGGTAACATGTTGTTAATGAATTCAACAATAATTGTTCACTTCGTGGGTCTCTATATTTAGATGTTAAAAGCGTTTTTAGTTCCTTAAAATCTTTTTGGTTATTTAAAATTACTAAATCTCTAGCTTCTCCTTTAATTTGATGAAAATACATATTCTAGAAAATAATTATTTAATATTGTGTCTGTAAAAGTAAAGCTTTGGATAAATTGTCCTGCTTTCTTTAGAAAATAGCATAATTCTTTTAAGCCTCCGTAATATTCGGGGAAAATACTTTTCGCGAAATTAAAAAGGGTTTGGATTTCATTATACGATAAAGTAGTGGTAGTTATTTCAGGTTCTGATTTGTTAGAGGATGATAATGATTCTCTTATAGGTGATCTATCTCTATACATAAATTCGCATATACGATAAAATATAAAATAATATGCATAGTTTTAAATATTTTAAGAAAATTTGCAATAGTCTTCGTTTAAAAAAAAATTTAACTTACAAAACTAAAGACATAGCTCTTCAGAGTTGGTGACATCTTGTTTGACCAATTCCAATCGTTAGGTAGCAAATGACGTGGCTGGCTTTCCTTGGCTCCCAAGGTTTCCACAGTGGATCTTCTGGGACTTTCAGGAAGGTTGTTAAATGCTTTTAAAAAACTGAAGTCTGCCTGGACACAATAATCTTCGGTAGATTACTAAAGGCCAGTGAAGCGGATCTTGTTTAATTCTTATGAACTAAAATTCACTTAAACGCAACAATAACGATAAAGGGCCAAAGAAGTGATCCTGTTCGCAGCGCCAATTATATTTTTACGAGTTGCAAAACCGTTTTTAAAAATAAAAACTCGAATACACAAATGTGTGTTTATTAGGAGGTTGGTTCTATACAACTGACAACTATTTCTAATCCTAGCCTATTTATATGAGGTGTCTTAATCTTAGGAAGCAAACACATTAAGTAAATACATTAAGGGTTCATTAGCATCAAGGGTGACGAAAGTCTGGTGATTATACTTAATGTGGTCTATCATGGTCACATAATTAGCTCTCTTCGAAATGGGTACCTCGTTTGGTCCCAGTGGACTAAAAAAAACATGTTGATGATTCTGAGCGCTGTTCGGACCTGTTTAAGCGCATTAAAAAGGAATTTTTCTTGCTATATGTGACAATAGATGAAACATGGATCCACCACTACATATCGAAATCAAATCGGCAGTCAGCTGAGCGGGGCAGCGGCCAGTGAAAGTCGCCCGAAGCAACCAAAGACACAACAGTCGGCTGGAAAGGTTTTGGCCTCTGTATTTTGGAATGCGAATTGAATAATTTTCATCGACTGTGCTGAGAAGAGAAAAAACCATCAATAGCGAATATTGTATAAAGTTATTGGTGCGTTTAAAGACAGAAATCGCAAAGAAACGGCCCCAAATGAACAAGAAAAACTCCGCTCTTTCATCAAGACAATCCACCGTGTCACAAATCAATGGTTACGATGGCAAAATTGCATGAATTGGAGCTCAAATTGCCGTATCTCTAATTTTTGGCCCCCAGCGACTATATCTATTCGCAGACCTCAAAAAAATGTTCGCGGAAAGGAGATTTGACTCCAATGAAGAAGTTAGCGCCGAAACTGAGGAGGATTTTGAAGGTAAAGACAAATTCTTCTATAAGAAAGTTATAGAAATGTTAGAAAAGCGTTGGACTAATGGCATCATTCTTGAAGAAGACTATGTTGATGAATAAAATCGAATTTTACAAAAAAAAAAATTATTTTAAGTATCTAGACCAAAAATTTGTCAGCCTACGTGTTAAATTATATATTATATATATATATATATATATATATATATATATATATATATATATATATATATATATATATATATATAGGCGCCCGTCAACTGCCACTCGTAAAATGCGCCCTCTGAGGATAAACGAGAGTCAAAAACGAAATCTCTCCTCATGTCATAAGAACATAGCTTAGGCAACAATCCTTCATGCCAGACATGATATAATACCTCGGATATATCAAGTTCTCTCCAGATTCTCTACAATATTCTATTGCGTTGTTCCAAATATGCGTGATATAAGTTAGAAGAACCCCTGTCGATTTTCAATTATAAAAGTCACACTGATGGTCGCTAATAGTAATGGTATGGTATAATGGTATTTTTGATATCAGTTGAACTGCAGTTCATTTCCAGTCTGAAGAAAATATTCCATTTCTGTAAGACAGATTAAGAGTCTCCAGAAAACCTATTAGCTAGCACATTTTTTGAATACTATGAGGGTTTCGTTGTCATGAGTTTCTTTGGTATTTAGAATCATAAAAATACATTTTGTGACATAATGTCTGAAGACACTGTTGGACATTTTTGACCGCACATTGGAAATAATAAGTAGTGTTTTCCCTGGAAATCGAAAGCAAAGTGTAAAGCAAGATACTCAGGTAACAATTTGGCTTTCCTAACATGTATTGTAGCAATATTATTATATATAATGGATTCAAAGTTTTATAAATGGCCTTAGCGATTGACCAAAAGGACCAAGAATTATTGCATCAGTCCAAAGGTTTGTTTTTAATTCTATTCTATTTTATATAGGAATGAAGATGTTACGAATTATAACATTCTCACACCACTATCTGTAAGTAAGATATATAGAAGAAATAGCTTCTGTGTATTTTTAATCGACCCTGTTGGAAGAAGCTTCATGTCAACCAAAATAACATTGAAAACCTCCTTAACGCAGTTAGACGTATTAACCAGATCAAATGTTTAAAAGAGCAAATTCAATGAGTTCTTCTCATTTAGCATATTTATAGTACCAGATCTTGAGCAATTTATATGCCTCTCTGTCACTGACTGGTAAAATATTCGATTTCGAAAATAATTTATTGTGGGAAGAACCGAATGACGGATTTATAGTGACTGCTTAAATCTCTGGATTGGTGGTTAAAAATAGGCCAGGAAGACCGGTGAATTCTCCACCACGATTAGGAATCCATGTTGGTTTATTAATAAGGTGAGAACGATCAGTTTGACGGCCTTGTTCGTTGGTGGTATCTGAATAATTAAACTAGTTGATGTTGTGGACATTAAAATCTCCATGGGTGGTAATTTCGGCACTTGACACCTGTAAATTATCGGTGGTACCTGTACGAGAAGTGAAAAGTATTCTAAAGATATTATCACTTGGTGGTCGATAGAGGTAGCAGATGTACCTTGTGGTTTGTTGAGTTGTTATTTTTAGTCTGTAACATTGAGGCTGCAGAGCCGCAACCAGGATAGGATGACTGTGCTGGTCGACGCACTTAGTCTGGTTTGGCAGAAACAGGGTATGTGACGTTTATTCGATTGCAGGTGTTGGTGCTCTGAATTTATATTTGAGTTTAAATCTCATTAATCGTACAAATTTCCTACAAAATATAGATCTTCGCATGACCACGCCTCGAACCAGACCCCACCGGTAGATCTGAATTGATATCTAATTACTCTAATTAAAAATCAATATAAAAGTTAAATATTATGTTATTCCAACATCATATTCCAACAAACAGGAGTAATATTCTGGGGATATAATGTGGAGAAATTTACATTTTGCAAATTATTTTTACATGAATTTTCCATAGCTTCTGATTATTCACAGACTGGTTTAAAAGTAAAGAACTTCAAAATGGAAATGTACCCAAATGCAGTCTAAATATTTTTTGATGTGTTACTGTAACATCAAATATTATCGTTATTAATATTAATACAGATCTTTATTTGTGTCAATTACAATAACAAAATTAAAAAAGTAAAGTATAAAATAGTAATAATAATAAATTAGTAATCACTAAAATATATTTTAAGAAAATAAAAAAGTCAGCAATATACCAATCTTATGGAAATTTGGTTAATAATTAATAATTCTTCTAATCTGACCCCTCAATAGACAACTTAATTTTTTTGATTAGAGGATATACTTTCATAAACTATTGAATATTTAAATAAAGGTTTGTATTTCTTAGCTTTATTCGTAAGTCTCTTCATAATATTGTGATTTCTTGACTTAAGGTTGTGAATGAATTTTTAAATTGAAATTTAAAGAAACCTATCAAGTTCTAGTCGGACTTGTGCAATTTGTGTTCCGTATGGTGATCGATTTTAAAATAAAAATGTTTGTTACGGAGTTATAAAATGATCAATAACTTTACAAAAAACACCCCAAATGAGTTTTCAGCAAAGTTTGCTTCCGATCTTTGTTGAGAATAAAAACTGATGACCTTGAAATTTTTGTTTTTTTATATACCAAACCAATTATCAAAGGTAATGCATTCGCAATAATCTGGAATCTTATTCCAAAATTTTTTGAAAAGTTTTTGTTCAGTACTTTTCGAGACAGGTGGGTGAACAAGGTTTTTTGGCATTTTTTTTAAATATTACAAAGAAAAGATGTCTGACGTCCTATGTATTTTTAAACTCATGTTTTCACAGGCTTTCATTTGACATCCCACTTGATGACCTGGTAAAAAATGTGTTTTATTCATTTCTAATTTCACCCCCTAAATCTAACCCCTTAAGTCAAAATTTACCTTTCAAAACTACACGACTCTGATTAGGCCATCAATTCCTATATTTGTGTGACAGACAGACACAGACACCGAAGTGATCCCATAAGTATTCTGTACGAAACACTAAAAATAAATAAATAGATTTGTTTGTCAAAATTACAAAACAAGTAGGGTAGATTTTGCGACTGTAACCTGCTTTTATTAGGTTTTATTGGAAATCATATAAGCCAAAATCTTCGCTGAATAATTATTCCTATCAAACTATTAGTAGCATGTACGTACTGTGGTACTTTTGCATGTCCTTTACTATATATGCGGTGTATTATTTATTATTACTTTTATTTTTTAGATTAAATGTACTTAAAATTTGAAAATCTGTAATTGTCGAACAATCATATCGTTTGGCAACACAGCTTTCAGATGTAGTTTGGTTTGGCGGAAAAATCCAGTTTTAATTTTTTTTTATTATATATATATATATATATATATATATATATATATATATATATATATATATATATATATATATATAGATATATATATATATATATATATATATATATATATATATATATATATATATATATATATATATATATATATATATTTATATATAAATATATGAATATACATATATTAAATATATATATATATAAGAAAACATTTAAATTACATTCGAATACATATTTTTAAAAATTAGTTTATATTTTTTATTTAATTTCGTTCAATACAGGTCTGTAATTTCACATCAAAACTCAACAAATCTTGATTTTGCCGGACAGTTTAATTATATTGACAGTATATGGTGCAATCCATCAACTAAGTTGAATCCCTCGAATTGATTTATGCTGTTGAAAACAAAATGGATTTAGAACATGAAATATGTATAGTGACCTACAAAATTGGGTAATAACAATAACTTATATCGTATAGAGATTATGAGAGCCATATCTTTTTAGGGTCCGCAGAGGGCATTTTTTAAGATATCTTACTACAAGTAAAAGTGAACGGTAATATGTTAGACCTTACGGAGCCTTGACGAGAGAAAAGAAACAACCATATATTATATCATATTTAAATTTAATAGTTTCGTATTTTATACTATGTTTTCATCGTATTAAATGCAAAAGCTAAAATTTATATTCTTATTTAATATTTTCTTGTAGATTTTTACATATGCGCATGTGTCAGGTTTATTTTCAGCCTCAAAAAATATCTAAAATCGTTTTTTTTTTCTCGTCATGCCTATATTAAAGTGAATTGAGAAAAATTGTAGTACAAATAAACGACCGATACTCATTCACAACGGTTAAAAACTTTTTGTTCAGTTGAGAAAATTTCAACCAATGAAAATTGGATGTATTATTTGTTGTAGCTACCATTTTTTTCAATTTATTTTAATACTGGTATCGTCTTCTGCAACGTTGAATAAAATTTGCATCACAAAGTGTCGAGAAAATACATATCCATTTGGTATTCATGACCCTAGTTTCGCAACATCAAGTCTAAAGGACATGTTAAGAAACTTCTGAAAATTTAAAGATGACGGTATGTTTGTATTTCACTAGAATGTCATTCTAGAATATTTTGTAAATTAGGTAAGCTTAAGACTGATTTAAATATATAAAAGGTCTTTAGTATGTTATTATAAATCCAAAAACACTCATATATATATATATTGAGTGTTTTTGGATTTATATATATATGGATATATATATATATATATATATATATATATATATATATATATATATATATATGTATATATGGATCATTCTTTTTTTGGAAATAAAATTTTGTGTATGCGCAAAGGTCCCCGACAGGAGACGGTTTCCCAAAAAAAAAAAATTAAAAGTGAAAAAAACACAAAAAAAATGATCTCCCGTGGATTTTTTTTGAAAGTCTCGATCGCGAGTTACAACAGGTTTCGTTGGTACAAAAATTACAAAGGCGAAAAATCGCTTAAAAAAATCTTTAAAAATCATACGTGCTCTTCATCGCAAAAAAAAGTTTCTTGTTCTATAAACCTGGATTCTAAAGTGCGTTGCTTTCGAGAAAAAAATTCTGAGTGCATTTTTTTGTTTTTACTCGAAAGCAGTGTATTCCATAACCCAGATTTCCACGGGATATATACTGGAAAACATTAAAGAAGATTTCATAAAAACTTAGTAAACTTAATAAAATATAACACGTTTATAAACGAATCTATCGTCAGATAATTTTTATAAAATTTTACTTGAAATGAATTTATCGACCTGTTCGGACCAAATTAATGTTAATATAACCCTGTTTGTTTTTCAATGCTAGACTTCATACAAAAATAATAAGGAATTTTCTTAGATTAAAAATGGAGTAAGAGTTTTATGCAAAGTATAAGCCAAAAGTATAAATATAAAGGCTTGTAAAAATACAAGAATACTTTTCTTTACATAAACAATTATAAAATG
>CM032454.1:98535443-98545443 GCA_019049505.1 Pachyrhynchus sulphureomaculatus | reverse complement strand
CTTGGTTTACCTCAATTTCCTGCCTCAATTGTCCATCAATCTACATTGGCCAAACTTCTCAATCCTTGAATCGTCGTATTGCACTCCATAAAAGTGACACTAGATACCATCCACACCGATGTGCCTTGGCGACCCATTCTGTTGACAATGGTCATTCTTTTAATTTCAGGGAACTCAAAATTCTTCATTTCTCCAATATTCTTTCCAAGAGAGAATTCCTTGAGATGTGTTACATCCAGGAGAATCACCTTAATATCAATAAAAGAACCGACCTGGATGGTCTTAGTAACATATATAGTTTCCTCCTCTCCTGTGATAAATCAACTTCTCACAATCATTCCCTGTCTTCAAGTGCTTTTTGATCCATCTGAACCGCGTTGGTCGTCTCTTTTTTTTAGCTCCGTAATTTCCAGGGTTTCTCTCCTCCTTCCTCTCTCTATTTACGGTTCTCTTTGATTCTGAGCTTCACAGATTCCTTCCATTTTATCTGGGCCATCTTTTGCACCTAGCGATTACTGTCTTCCTTCCATTGACAGTGCCTTGCGTTACCTCTCTAACACTTCCTGGTGCCTCGAGTCTTCATTGGTTTTTTGCCAACAATCCCTTCCTCCAATCAGATTCCAACAAAAAAATTAATAAATTAATAATTAATTCACTAGATAATTTTCTTCTTCGTTGCTCCCATTATTGTCACTCTCTCTCGCTCCCTCCGCTCACCATTTACTTATAATTAGGTTGTGTTTTATCCTTCCGCTACTACATACCGGATGGTTTTGGTCGCTCAATTGGCTACCTCTCTCTCACTTAGGGTCCAATATTTGTACTTCCTTTTCTATCGGTTCCTTCCAGGTGTCGACCCCGCATTCTGGTTAATTGAGTTTTCTTGACTAAACCCCTTATCTCTGTCGGGTAGCTGTCTCCTGTCGTTCTTGTCATTTGTTCCTAAATGGCGGTGGCCATATGTGGTGTTCACAAGTGAAATAACTAACGATGTTCTCAACATCCAAGGTTCCCAATTACATCCATGTGTTAAATTTGTTTTTTTAGAATTTTGTCTACAGTGTTTTAATGTGTATTTTGTATATTTTATGGATTAACCAACTTTTATATGTAACAACTTTATGTATAACCTACGGCCATTCAGGCTAACGAAATCTTTGCACTTCTCATGTGAGTTTTTTTAACTTATTATTACTAATATCTTATTCTTGTTCCACACTAATTTTATTTATTATAACAACCTAATGATAACATCATTAATTTAAAGTTGTCCCAGACACTATCAGTGAATACGCTCTGTTCTTCTTTTCAGTTCTGCCCTGAAGAAGGTCCCAATCCAGGACCGAAATATTGGCGGCTTAATGAAAATTGTGTGATCTCCTATCACGCCCTAATTTGCCGAGTTCCCCAATTAAGATTGTATTTTTAATAATTTTGGTAGATACGGCAACTTTTTGCTTTCTTTCTTTATTCTATATATATATATATATATATATATATATATATATATATATATATATATACCAGGTGTACAAGTATGAAATGCGGATTTCAGACAACAGATGATGCACCATTGCAGTTTTGCGCTATAAAGATTTGAAACTGCGCCATTTTGTTGTGTCATCAACAAGTGTCAGACGCGCACGAGTAATAAATTGGAAAAGTGTATGCATAGTGTTGTGTTGTTGTGTCGAATATGTCGAAATTTATACCGAACAAAGAGCATTCGCGGACAGCATTAATTTTCTGTTTTCATTTGAAGAAAATTGCTGTTGAATCATACCGATTACTTCGAAAAGCTTATGGTGAACATGCTCCATCGCAAGATACGTGCGAACGATGGTTTCGGCGTTTCAAAAGTGGTGACTTCGATGTTGCAGACAAGGAACGTGGAAAACCGCCAAAAAAATTCGAAGATGTGCAATTGCAAGCATTTTTGGATGAAGATGATTCGGAAACACAAAAACAGCTGGCCGAACAATTGAGCGTTAGTCAACAAGCTATTTCCAATCGGCTACGAGAGATGGGAAAGATTTAGAAGACCGGTAGATCGGTACCACATGAGTTGAATGACAGGCAAATGGAAAAACACGTGTGACATTTTGCTCGCTCGATACAAAAGGAAGTCGTTTTTTGCATCGAATAGTTACAGGGGATGAAAAGTGGATTTATTTTGAGAATCCCAAGAGCAAAAAATCATGGGTAGACCCAGGCGTATCATCCACATCGACCGCAATACCGTAAGCTTTGGCAGAAAGAGGATGCTCTGTGTTTGATGGGACTAGAGGGGCGTGGTCTATTATGAGCTGTTAAAACCTGGGGAAACGGTTAATACTAAACGTTGCCAACAACAATTGACCGATATGAACCGTTCACTGCTTGAAAAAAGGCCAGAATACCGAAAGAGGCAACACAAAGTCATTTTTCTTCATGACATTGCTCCATCACATACGGCAAAACCAGTTCGCGACACGTTGAAAGCAGTCAGCTGGGAAGTTCTACCCCATGCGGCTTACTCACCAGACTTGGCTCCTTCCGATTACCACTTGTTTGCATCGATGGGTCACGCACTTGCTGAACAGCGCTTTGGTTCCTACGAAGATGTGAACAAATGGCTCGATGAATGGTTCGCAGCAAAAGGGGAAGATTTTTACCGGCGTGATATTCACAAAATGCCCGAAAGATGGGAAAAATGTATAACAAGCGATGGAGCATACTTTGAATAAAGTATTTTTTATCATTCTTCCGAATTTAACATGTTTTTTGGAATGGATGTATTCTATATATATATATATGTATATATAAATATATATATATATATATATATATATATATATATATAATATATATAATATATATATATATATATATATATATATATATATATATATATATATATATATATATATATATATATAAATATATATATATATATATATATATATATATATATATATATATATATATATATATATATATATATATATATATGTAATACACAGTTTACTCCCATACCAAAATATTCCACTGCGTCGTCCATAACCTTAACCAGAAAAACTTCCACTCCTATCTGTTTAAGCCCGTAGTTCAAATTACGGAGAGAATCTGAACTCTCTACTGCCTTACACGCTAGTCTCATCACAATTTGATTATGCCCAAAAATCCTCTTCCGCCTTGATGAGGTGAAAGATATGTTCGAGGAGAAGAGGATCTAGTATGGAGACTTCCATTTTTGTGCGTGGTTGTCTTTGTGATAACTTTCAAATCTCGTAGTTCTTTTTTCGTCCACTTTACTAATTCAAAGGAATAGAAAAACCAGTAAAACCAGCATATTAGTAGCAGCAACCATATTATATCCTATGAGTTCTAAAGACCAGATCTTTTCAGTCGTTGCCTATACTTGCTACAGAGCTCTATTTTTGATAGTTGCTAAATATTATGTAAAAGTATGCGATGTTGTACAATGCCTATGATAGTTGTAGGTTTCCTCGGCATCTTAATAATGTAGCGTATTTCCATCAGATAACTGCACGTTCTTGGGATGTTCACGATAGTGTCCTCTGTTAAGCGAGAACGGCACATTCTTCCAATTCATATTCCCTTACAACATCCCGCGTGTATTCTTTAACTACTCTAAAAAATTGATTTAGGTCTCATTCTGAAGCAGCATTAAGTTTATGATCATTCATATAAAATAGCTGAATAGTATTATGGCCGCGAATTCCTAGTGAACCACAGTTATATACACAGGTTTGGCGTAAAGCAACTAAGAGAGGAAGCAGCGAAATGCAGAATAAAAGTGGGCTTAACGAGTCACCTTGAAAGATTCTTGTTTTGAAGCTTCTACCGTTTGAGTACCTGATATTACTGTAAATTAAGTTTTAAGTATTAGGCCTCTTATGCAGTTAATCAAAACTTTTAATCTTCCTAACAGATGAAAGATTAGTCCCTGAGGTGTGTCGAATGCTTTTCGATGGCTAGCTCATGCCATAACCAAATTTATTACTATTATTATTAGAAAAGTGATTAAAATTGAAAGTTTGAATTGGTCGCTAAAATATTATACCCTTATGAAAAATTGGTAAAGAAACATGATCTCTTAATAAGAATTTGAAAATCTGTGCTCATTTTCATTTTTTTTTTAGAAAAATATCAATACTGATAGACAAGGGAAGCGCATGACTATCATCGAGTAGTCCGTTATTAAAGGAAAATTAATGCTAAAATTAGATTTCAATTTAAATGCTGCAAATTTTTTGAATAATACTCTATATATCCCTTCGAGAATATTATTATTTTTTATTTAGTTTTCCATAAAATGAGCAATTTTTTAATTATTTTTAGGTGGCTACTTTTAGACTTGTATTAACATCTTACTATATATTATACAGATGTGCATACTCGACCCGAAATGAGGAATATATTATGCTTATAAAATTCGAAAAGAAACGAAGTTTTTCTTGCATTTATGAACCAAAAACCGTTATATATAGAGTATAATTCAGTAGAGTGTGTTAAAATTGTAAATTTTTTAAAACATAATTTTTTGTTCGTGTTTGCCGAATCTGGGCAGGCGAAATATTTAATATCCTTCGTTTGCCAGCTGATGCCAAAGAATTTATATTGAGAGAATTTTCTTTTGGTAGCTACGTTGCAAACACATATAAGGGTAATCAAGTAGGATACGTCATAACTAAGAAAAGAAAATTTAGAAATAGGATCGAGAGAAGTTTCGTAGGTACAGTCTTAATATGCATCGTATTTTACTATCTCTGTAGCTATATAAAAAGAAATAGAACACACATAACTTGTTACTCTTTCTAAAGGAAATAAAATCACAATGATCATTTTTAGGTCGCGTGATGATTTGTCAAATGACATTTAAAATTAAGGTTATTAATAAAATAGGTATAATTTTACATTGCACATATTGTTGCTTAAACTAGGCATGTATTTTACGACTATATAAGACTATATTTTTCGTATTATTTGGAAGCAAAATATTTCTCATCATTATTATCAAAGAGATCAATACTATATAATTTGAACAAACTACTCAATTGTATAAAAAAAAAAATATAAAATTGTCTATATAGGAAAATCCCTAATAGATAACGGCCGGCTGTTCATGTACATAGTTATATATATTTAAGTATGTATAAGTTCGGGAAAGCGATCTAATTGTATTTTAGGAATTTCACTGTCTTTTTTTCTTTTTTATTCTTTAGAAAATCAAAATCAAAGATATAGTTATGCAACTAAATCCTTTGACTGTAAAAAATCACTGAAAACAACCATTAACGAACTCCTTTAGCCCTTCGTAATAATTGCTTTTATTTTAACCAGAAAAATAATCACTACCAGAATCTGCTACTTTACTATACCGTAAGAGCTTCTCTTCAGATGGTAATTTTTTCAAATTTTATGAAAGAATAAAAGTTAGGCAGAACCATCTCTGGAAAGTATGGAGGATGGGAAATAAATTAGTACTTTTTTTGTAGAATTTTCGCATCGAAAGAGCTAATTTGTGTTCCGGTGCGTTATTGTGGTAAATGAGAATTTTCTTTGTGAACGACGGAAGCTTTTCTTTGATTTTGTTTCCCAAACGTAATAATCCAGAATTATATTCTCTTGTAATAGTTGTACCTATTAGTCGATAAGAACTATTCCATAATAATTCTAAGACCATAGCCATTCAACGAAGTCGTTCGTTTTCTTTGGAGCAGGATTTATTTTTACAGTCCATTCTGTTAATTATTGTTTTTTATACGCAGTGAAGCAGCGGATTCAGATTTTGTCAACAGTGCGCGCGGCTAAGACTCACAAGAAACGATCGTGCGAGTTTCAGTTGTTCCCGTTTCGGATTAACACTTAGCAACCGCAGGTTCGAAGACAAACTCACCTTTCTTCTACTCATTTTCTCATACTAATTTTAGGGTATCTTATTGGTATTAGATACGCTTAGTCCCCGCTATTTCTCTTTGGGTTAATAGATGATTGTTCATTATGATTTTGTGAGCCTTCCTTCTTCGTTGCGGTTTATGGTCATCCACAGAAATTGTGGTCAAAAATTCTCATTGTTCAAGCAGCCCAGGTTTTTTACAATTGAATGAAAATGAAATTTAAGTGAGTTTTAATTTTCTTTGTATTTTTTCCTTTGTAATAAAGGTACTGTATTATTGCACGACGCTCCAACTTATTCGTTGCTGAAAAAATGCTAACTTCTATGACAATCCAAAATAATCCAATCCATAGATAATCACTAGACTGATCTTCTATTTTTTTACTGCTATCTACCTGATAATTAAGAAATTTTGTCTAAAACTTTCTTCTGGTTGGAGAACTTTCCTAAACTGGTTTTTCAACCCAGTTTGGGAAAACCTAAAAGTTCATTATTACCTTTTGTTATTTAAGTATATAAATAATCGGCTGATTTACCTTACATTTAGGAAATAATAAGCTATCTTAATTACTTTTTACATAAAATCAACCTGACAGTTGTGTCATAAAGATCACTTCTAATAATTTATCCCAAATTACTTGCAGTACGTGTTATATTAGTTTTTATTATTTAAGTTCCTCATACAATCTTACCGCTTGTTACCTAATGCATATATATATTGGAAAAGTAATTACATGGATAAAACTAGATCCACTTATGACTGTCGTATAGATTTTAAAATTATTTTTGTTTATCCATTGTGTATAGATATTTGTTAGCATATCAAATAAATGTTTTTTTTTAAGAAAACACAAGGCTTTACCTTGTCAAATAACTACCGACCTGTCGTGCTCCTTTCAATAATATCGAAAGTCATGGAAAAGGTTATCAATCAGCATCTTCTAAAATATCTTGAACGATTCAATATTATTAGCCATCACCAATATGGCTTTCGTAAACATAGATCAACAGGAGATCTTCTGACTTATAAAACGCATGTTTGGAACAACGCAATTGAACACTTTGGAGAATCTCGAGCGGTTGCCCTTGACATATCGAAGGCATTCGACCATGTTTGGTACGATGGACTGTTGGCTAAGCTACGCTCTTGTGGTGTATCTGAAAAGTTCTGTGCGTGGCTCTCATGTTTCCTCAGAGAGCGTTCTTTACGAGTCGCGGTCGACGGATTTCTTTCTAACACCTTCACAATCAACGCCGGTGTGCCCCAAGGCTCCATACTGTCTCCTACTCTCTTTCTCATTTACATTAACGATCTGCTGTAAAAGACCGGAATTCAATCTACAGCTTTGCAGACGATAGTACGCTTGTCTCTTCATTCACTTTGAACGCTCGGACATCGGCTGCTCAGGCGAATATCCGCAGACAGCAGGAGGTCGTTCAACTTAACAAAGACCTGGAACAAATTCTATCTTGGGGTGACAGTAACCAAGTGGAATTTAACGCTACAAAAACCCAGGCGGCAGTTTTTTTTCTAAAAAAGTTAACGTTGCTGAACCCGACATAATTATGTCGGGGCACTCCATTCCCCTAGCATCGTCGCTCAATTTGTTGGGCGTTAGTTTGGGAGCAAATATCTCCTGGCAGAACATGTTGTAGGCATAGCAAGGAGAGCTTCTCAAAAGTTGGGAATATTATTTCGAACCAGAAAGCTTTACACTCAACAACAACTGTTAATTCTTTACAAAGTTCAAATTCGACCAACTATGGAATACTGCTCCCATATTTGGGGCTCCGCTCCCAAACATACACTGCATTTGTTGGATTCTGTTCAGAGAAGAGCTGTTCGTCTGATTGGAAACCCGGAACTGACCGGCGACCTTGATTGGCTGGAACATCGAAGAACGATTGGCGAAGGTTGTAGCCCGCTTAATTCCTCCCAAAGCGGTGCACACGTCGCGCTGGTGCTTCACATCCATATGAGGTTCAGCTTGTTACTCCGCGTACAACGCTTTTCAAGCAGTCTTTTATATGGAGAACATCATCCCTTTGGAATAATTTGAGCAGCGCTGTGTTTCCCACCGAGTACAATTTACAGCGATTCAAGAACAACGTGAATCGCTTTTTCCGCACTCATGCCGCTCCTGGAGCGCTTTAGGGACTACCCTGCCGCACGTGTGCTAGAGCCATGAACAAAAAAAAAAGAAAAAAAAGCATCATTTTCAGTTTTCAAGTTCTAGTTTCTTTACAAAATTTAAATATGAAAAAATATTTCAAGTCTTACATTAGAAAAAAAAACACATATTTGTTTTACTAGAGATTTTTCGTTATATCGAAACGGTTTTTCTTCAACTTTTTAAATAAACCTGTAAAAAATTAACGTATCTCTAATACCAAAAAAAGGAAATAAGAAATCTTGTCGATAATAGAATAAAACGTAGTAGGCCCCAAATTGCTATTTGGCGTTTGGTTAAAGTCTCATTTAGTACTATCGATGGTGACTGGTCAAGAGTATACAGTAAATTGGAAATTTAGGAGCTTTTAAATCAGTTTATTAACCAGTAAGCATCGATAATGTCAAATGAACCTTTGACGGAAAGTCCGACTGTAATTCAAAATCACACTGATCAACGAACGTACTCCTATCTACAACTAAACACATTTCCTCTTCGTCCAATCCTCTATGCTCTAATTGCAGATCACTTTTTTAAAAAAATATAGCTTTATACGTTTAGGATTCGAATATGTATATTGCGATTTAAAATTCCTTTTGTTGGGCGAAAATTTTTAAAGTTTGTTTAACAAGTCCTCTGTTAAGATTCAAGGTTCACCTCTGTCAAGTTGATTTTTATTCTTCATTGATCAATCCCTACATGTGTATAATTTCAGTTCTGATAATCGAACGGGAGACACAGCCCGGATAGAACTGTGACTATTTGTCTATAGCTGTTTGTAAGTATATTCTTTCTGATTAAAACAGAAACGACATTTAATACCTTTTAATTAAACCGTAAATGAACCTATATATTAGGAAAATGAATATTTTTTGAATCCTATATCAGGGATTTGCAAACTTATTTTGTATATGTCGCTAAATCTACATTAATAATTTTTAACGAACCCGTTCTTGAAGATTTTAAAGGTAAAACCTCTAATAATACCATTTTTAATAAAAAAAAAGTGTTCAAGCGTGTAAGTTTTGAACCTATCAGTATAATCCCTCTATTTCGCTGCTTTTATTTCCTACGCTGAACACAAAACTAGCACGCGTTGCATAAATTTTATTATTTAGGCATCAAATAAAATTCAGCTCGGAAGCCACTTTTAGAACATATTCTAATATATAATAAGTTATTCGGCAAGAATTATTTTTGTAACATTAACGTTACTTATAATGAAAGTGTTACGGCCGATTTGGACCTCTAGAAAATGCGATCTCTTTCATCGTCATTTTTGAGCAAAGCATATTTTCTTTTTCATAGAGATAAATTGTCCTTTAATTAAATTAAATATTAAATTGATTTTAGTCCTTTAAATATGGCATAAAATTAAAGAACTTATTTTCCATTTCGTCTTAAATATTAGATTTTTAATTATTGAAAATTAATTTTTCTTGTTTTGTTTACTACAAACATAATCTTTGATTTTTTGCCAAATATATTTATAGTTATTCCTGACAAAATGTGTGGAGTTAGCTTATAGTGATGAATAGATGAGAAAACTTAATTTCCTTGGATAAAGTAATAAATTAAATCTTATTCGTTTATTTACAAGGGACATGTCAAATGTCTGACGGTTAAGAAAATATGCTAGTGCGCTAATAATATTTCGGGGCTAAAATAATACCAAGAATTTGCATTGTAGGATATTTTGATAATTTGATTGTAAAGGACCTGTGGTCGTAGATTCGCCCGCGCTAACTTTACCTTGGGATTGGGAGTGAATAAGAATAACCCTCAAATTATGTATCGAGTTAGTTTTGGAATTTAAGATAATACTTTTTGGTGTTCCTTCAGGAACATTTATAAGATAACTTAGATATCTGTCTGTACGTCTGTCTACCTTTCACATCCGATTTTCTCCAAAAATATCAGACATAGA
>CM032454.1:98517943-98532943 GCA_019049505.1 Pachyrhynchus sulphureomaculatus | reverse complement strand
CAATATACAATTGTTATATCCAGAAATTAGAAGGCATACAGAGGAAATTCCTTAAATTTTTAGCGTTTAGAGTTGATGGTTCTTTCCCTTCTAGAGGCTGTGATCATGAGGGCTTGCTGGAGAGATTTGAGGTACCGTCACTGCTGCGATGTAGGAACTACTTACTTACGAGTTTTTTGGCAAAACTTATGAGGTCTGTTATTGATTGCCCTGAGTTATTGTCCCAAATCAAATTGCACGTGCCTGGTCGTACGAGATCCCCTCGACTTTTATTGTGTGTACTCCACATAATAATTTTCTATTAAATTCACCACTTTACCGAGCAATGGCATTTTATATTGAGACATTCCATAACATCGATATTTTCCATTTATCACTTCCTCAATTGCTTGGTCTCTTCAGGAACAGGTTATTGAGAGGTTCCAAAATTTTTATTTAGCATACTTTGCTTATTGTGCGATGGATGAGCTAAGCAGTATTTGTGGCATATAGTTGTTTAATTTTGAAATAATTATTATTATGACTTAATTAAGTCTGATACTTTTCTCACCTATTGTCCAATTATCTTGTAAATGAATGTAGTTTTGTTAAACAATAAATGTTTATTATTATTATTATTACAAAAAGTTCTTCTTTCTCACATTTGGTCAATGTGGGTTCCATGTTTGACTATGAAAAAGACAAATAACGTTATATACACGAAACAACCCCTCTTTTTTTCATGATACGTTTTACTATATTACACTCCTTTCGCCTATAGGCTTCACCCTACGAAACACCCAACAGAAACAGCCCGCTATGGCTCGAACGCACATCGCAATATTATTATTATTATTATTATTATTATTTTGTTTTTTCTTACTCACTTTGGTCAATGTGGTTCCATGTTTGGCTGACGGGTGCAAACCAAGTCAGCACAAACGCATTACCATTGTGTATTAAGGAATGACCTGACAATGTTACATGTTTTCAAAATCACTGACTTCTGAATGTTTTTGTGTATGTTTGTGTTGAGTCCTAATTGTACTAAGTGTGGTGTGAATGTCGTTGGTGTAAGGCCTGTGGCTGATTTAATGAGGGGGACAATGATGACTTTTTCTTGTTTCCATAGCCTTTTTATTTCCGTTGCAAGGTCTGTGTATTTGGAAGTTTTTTCTGTGTATTTCGTTTGGATGTTTGTGTCGTTGGGGACAGCTATGTCAATTAGATAGGTGACTTTTTCTTTTTTACACTGAAAAGTAATATCGGATCTATTGGCGGAGACTGTTTTATCTTTATTATTATTATTACAAAAAGTTCTTCTTTCTCACATTTGATCAATGTGGTTCCATGTTTGGCTGACGGGCCAAAACCAAGTCAGCACAAACGCTATTACCATTATGTATTAAGGAATGACCCGACAATGTTACACGTTTTCAAAATCACTGACTTCTGGATGTTTTTGTGTATGTTTGTGTTGAGTCCTAATTGTACTAAATGTGGTGTGAATGTTATTGGTGTAAGGTCTGTGGCTGATATAATCAGGGGGACAATGATGACTTTTTCTTGTTTCCATAGCCTTTTTATTTCAGTTGCAAGGTCTGTGTATTTGTAAATTTTTTCTGTGTATTTCGTTTGCAAGTTTGTGTCGTTGGGGACAGCTATGTCAATCAGATAGGTGACTTTTGCTTTTTTGCACTGAAAAGTAATATCGGGTCTATTGGCGGAGACTGTTTTATCCGTATGGATACTGATGTCCCAGTAGAGCTTGTAATCTTTATTTTCGAGTATGGATGTTGGTGTGTATTTGTAGTAGGGATCCGTGCTTTCCATGTATGTTGTGGCTAGTGCTTGGTGAACTACTTTGGCAGCTGAATCATGCCTAGCTGTGTACTCTGTTCCGGCCAATATTATACATCCGCTCGTTATGTGTTCAATCGTTTCTTTCTGCTGGTGGCATTTTCTACATCTGTCCTCTGCAATAGTCGGGTTTTTGATGATATGCTTTTGGTAGTTTCTGGTTAATATGACTTTATCCTGGATGACAAGTAAGAAGCCTTCTGTTTCAGGGAATAGCTGCCCATCCTGTAACCAGGTGTATGATTGTTTTTTATTTACGTGGTCTTGTTCTATGTGGTATCTGTGTTTTCCGTGGAGTGTTTTCTCTGACCACGTTTTCATCTTTTCCTGTTGTAATTGGGTGTGACTGTGTGTGTCTGCTGAGTGGTCTGCCCGGGATAAGTCGAGAGGTGTGTAGTTTTTGTCTGCTTTCACTGTCGCTGTATGGAGGCTGGTTGGCTTGCTGCGAAAGAATTTCCTAAGTGCTTGTATTTGTTTTGTGTGTAATGATCTGATGTCTATAATTCCCCTTCCTCCTGCCTTCCTCTCGATGGTAAGTCTTCCTTTGCATGCGTTGGGGTGTAATTTCCTGTATTTGGTGAATTGAGATCGTATAAGGATGTGAATATTTTCTATGTCTGTTTGTGACCATTTGATGATACCAAATGAATATGTGAGTATAGATATGGCGAACGTGTTGATGGCTTTAGTGAGATTCTTAGAGTTGAGTTTTGTTTGTAAAAGTTTCGTCAGTCTGTTTTTGAATTCGGTTCTGAGCTCTGTTTTGATGTGAGTGTGGTTGAGTTTGGTGCTTTGTTGGAAGCCTAGATATTTGTATGTTTCTTTGTCGAACATGTTATCAAGTGTTTCATTGTTGATGGTTTCTGTCTCATGGTGGTACTTCCATTGGCCTTTGTTGATATGGAGCACTTTGTATTTACTTATACCAAATTCCATATTGACATCTAAGGTGAATATTTTCTGTGATTGTGAGGAATTCTTTCAGCTGTGTTTGTGTGGCAGCGTAGAGTTTTTATGTCGTCCATATATAGGAGGTGGTTTATTTTATGTTGATTCACTTTTTGGTGCCTGATATTGAAGCCATGCTCTGTTCTGTTTAGTATATTTGAGAGTGGATTGAGACAGAGGCAAAACCATAGAGCGCTGAGCGAGTCTCCCTGAAATATACCCCGTCCGATGTACAGCTCTTCTGTTTGGATGCGTTCGGTTTGTGTTTCTAGGCGTATTTTGGTTTTCCATGTTTTCATAATTTGCGCGAGAAACTGCCTGAGGTGTTGGTTGATTTTATAGATTTCTAGGGCTCTGATTAACCAGCTGTGGGGTATGGAGTCAAAGGCTTTTTTATAGTCTATATAACCGATGTGAAGATTTCTGTGCTCTTTTCTGGTTTGTCTCATAATCACGCTATCTATAATCAGCTGCTCTTTGCATCCTCGACTATTTTTCCTGCATCCCTTCTGCTCTTCTGTGAGAATATTGTTGTCTGTTAGGTGTTGTTCTATTTTCTTCGAAATTGTGGCTGTGATAATCTTGTATAGGGTTGGAAGACAGGTGATAGGTCGGTAGTTTGACGGGTTTGTGGTGTCTGAGCTTTTGGGTTTAACGTATGTTATTCCTTGTGTAAGGAAAGTGGGAAATGTGTGTGGTTGTAGAATGGCTTTGTTGATTTGGTGTGTGAGTGCTTCGTGTGTGGTGGTAAACTGTTTGTACCAGAAGTTTTGTATATTGTCTATTCCAGGACATTTCCAGTTGTGTGTGTGTTTAATAATTTATGTAATTTCTTGTGTATTTAATGTGGGATTTTCTTGTTCTCTTACATGTTTATGTTTGTCTTCTTCGGCTTTGATCCAGGGGGTGTTATTATTGTGTAGTTTGGGTTCTGACCAGATACTTTTCCAATAATCTGTGAGTTCGTGTTTGTTTGGTGGTTCAGTCACTGCTATCTGTTTGTTGTACATAGTTTTCCGGTAGAACTGTTTTTCGCTTCTTCGGAAGAGGTTGTTGGTGTCTTTCCTCTCATTTGATTCTTTGTATCTACGGAGTCTTGCGGCATATACAGATAGTTTTTGTTTCAAGGTATCGAGGATTTCTGGCAGTGTTCTGTTGGGAGACTTAGATTTGATCTTGTTTGCCCCCTGTGTGACACGTTTGGACGCGTTCCCGCTTAGAAACTGGGTAAGATGTCCTAGATCTCTCCTGATGTTGTTGATTTTGTTTTCTATTCTTATTTGCCAATTGAATTTTGGTTTTGTCCTGTTGGGGTTCCTTGTCGTTGAGGGAGTTTTTTGATTATTTTGTGTTAGAGTGGTGATTGCTGCTGCGTATATTATTGTGTGAATGTCTTCGATTGTGCTTAAGTCTATTATATACTGAGGTATTATGTGCTTGTTTAGTGTGTTGAGGATTGGTTGCCTGCTCTGTTTGAAGATTAAACGAGGGATGGGATTTCTTGTTGTGGGGTCGGTGCCTGACCATCGAGGTAGATGTGACTCCATTTTTGCTTTAAGTGTTTGTATGATAGGTGATTCGGGGTGATGTTGTGTGGATGTTGTTGAGGGTGGCGAGTAATTCATATTGTTGTCTGTGATATGGTGTTGCGCGGTACTCGCAATATTATTTTGTGTTATGCTCCTCCTGGGTGGTGGGTCTTGTTGTGTTCGACTGGGTGGTTGTGTGTGTGAGGCTGGTTCGGTATCTACTTTAATGTTGCTATTGTTTGGTTGGTCTGTGTTTAGTTCAACAGCCACTGCGCCCTTGCTGGTTTGCAATTCGAGAGGTGTGAGACGATTGTTCTTGGTAATAACTCTTTTTTGATCTATTACTCTCTGTTCTGAAACAAGTAATTGCAGATGTGGATATTCGGCCAAGAAAAGTCTGTGCAGTTCCGGTCTGTAGCCCGATGTTATTGTTTCGAGTTTGGTGGCGGTGTATCACCGTCCTATTCATCTCATCCGTCCACTTTAACCGCTGTCTGGGTTTTCCAGCCTTGGTAGTTGCGTGTTGTCCTTGCAAAACATACGGGCCCTGGCCTGGCTTTGGTGGTTGTGTTTGTCCCGCATCTACGTCGGTTGCGCTTGGGATTGATGTTGGTGGGTCCAAGCGGCGAGTGATTCTCTTCTCAGTGATTTCTTTGTCAGGTTTTGTGTTTTCATTACAGCAACGCATGGCGTGTTCGTTGATTCCTGTGGTGCAATTCATGCGCTGCTGTGATTTTACCGCCTTGGTGGGTGTCGGCTTAGTCGCCGACACAACATCTTCATCGTTTTGGTCGAGCTGCCCATTTCCCGCACCGTCCTCGACCGTTACGTCGCTCGCCCGATGCTTCTTTTATTGGTCTGCTATTCTCTGGAATGTTTTCAATGTTTTGTGGTGTCAGAAGCTCAAAGTGTCCCGACATTGGGTTGCCTGTTAGTAGAAGGTAAATGGTTTTGTTGTATTTTCCCGTGCTTATTATTGTTGGTCTGTCCGTAAAAGTTATCTTTGTATGTCTTGTTCTTCGTTGTTTTGAGAAGATATGAAAGCTGCTATTTTGTGTTTTCGAGAGGGCAAGTATCTCTAGGCTCGTTCCATAGGTGCCATTTTTCCTCATATAATTATAATAGTTATTGAAGTGTTTTATATCGTCGACTTCAATTAATGAAAATGTGTGAAGTTCCGACCAGTTTTGTTGTAAATATCTTAGAGCTACCTCGCGGAGTTTCCCATAATGGTTTTGGTGGCCATATAAGTGTAAGCTAACTGCACGGAAAAAAAGCAATTTCCATCACCTACAATGTCGGATCTGGTAAAACTATCGGAGTAGTTTCGGCTGAGGCGGTCGTTTGGTTCGTCTGTGGTTGTTTTTGTTGTGGTGTTGCTATAGCTGTTTGTACGACAGGGGTCCGCCTCCATAACACCCTTCTATTTTCGTTATTATAATTATTATTATTTGACATAGTATTCCCACGAGTATCCTAGGAAGGAAGGGTCGACTGCGGCAGAGCCTGGATGCCACAGCAAGGCTAGTTACTCCCGGAGGGCGCCCGGTATCCGGGGAAACCGTTCGCGACTCATAAACGCTGAGCCATTCATCTTCTCGGCACGGTAAACACCTTAAGATTGCATTTTTATTACACATAATCTGGACAACACAAGACAGCACAACATGACTCAGGTACCTCGGGATCGTCAAAGCACGTACTAGGAGAATCATGGGATTCCCCTAGCCCCTGAGGGGTTATTATTATTTCAAAAAGTTCTTCTTTCTCACATTTGATCAATGTGGTTCCATGTTTGGCTGACGGGCCAAAACCAAGTCAGCACAAACGCTATTACCATTCCGTATTAAGGAATGACCTGACAATGTTACATGTTTTCAAAATCACTGACTTCTGAATGTTTTTGTGTATGTTTGTGTTGAGTCCTAATTGTACTAAATTATTATATTATTATTATTTTTTGTTTTTGTTTTTCTTTCTCACATTTGGTCAATGTGGTTCCACGTTTGGCTGACGGGCGCAAACCAAGTCAGCACAAACGCATTACCATTGTGTATTAAGGAATGACCTGACAATGTTACATGTTTTCAAAATCACTGACTTCTGAATGTTTTTGTGTATATTTGTGTTGAGTCCTAATTGTACTAAGTGTGGTGTGAATGTTGTTGGTGTAAGGCCTGTGGCTGATATAATGAGGGGGACAATGCTGACTTTTTTTGTTTCCATAGCCTTTTTATTTCCATTGCAAGGTCTGTGTATTTGGAAATTTTTTCTGTGTATTTCGTTTGGATGTTTGTGTCGTTCGGGACAGCTATGTCAATTAGATAGGTGACTTTTCCTTTTTTGCACTGAAAAGTAATATCGGGTCTATTGGCGGAGACTGTTTTATCTGTATGGATACTGATGTCCCAGTAGGCTTGTAATCTTTATTTTCAAGTATGGATGTTTGTGTGTATTTGTAGTAGGGATCTGTGTTTTCTATGAGTTTGTATGTTGTGGCTAGTGCTTGGTGAACTACTTTGGCAGCTGAATCATGCCTGGCTGTGTACTCTGTTCCAGCTAATATTTTACATCCGCTCGTTATGTGTTCGATCGTTTCTTTCTGCTGGTGGCATTTCCTACATCTGTCCTCTGCAATAGTCGGGTCTTTGATGATATGCTTTTGGTAGTTTCTGGTTAATATGACTTTATCCTGGATGGCAAGTAAGAAGCCTTCTGTTGCAGGGAATAGCTGCCCATCCTGTAACCAGGTGTATGATTGTTTTTTATTTACGTGGTCTTGTTCTATATGGTATTTGTGTTTTCCGTGGAGTGTTTTCTCTGACCACGTTTTCATCTTTTCCTGTTGTAATTGGACGTGACTGTGTGTGTCTGCTGAGTGGTCTGCCCGGCCTAAGTCGAGTGGGGTATAGTTTTTGTCTACTTTGACTGTTGCTGTATGGAGGCTGGTTTGCTTGGTGTGAAAGAATTTCCTAAGTGCTTGTATTGGTTTTGTGTGTAATGATCTGATGTCTATAATTCGTCTTCCTCCTGCCTTCCTCTAGATGGTAAGTCTTTCTTTGCATGCGTTGGGGTGTAATTTCCTGTATTTGGTGAATTGAGATCGTATAAGGATGTGAATATTTTCTATGTCTGTTTGTGACCATTTGATGATACCAAATGAATATGTGAGTATAGGTATAGCGAACGTGTTGATGGCTTTAGTGAGATTCTTAGAGTTGAATTTTGTTTGTAAAAGTTTCGTCAGTCTGTTTTTGAATTCGGTTCTGAGCTCTGTTTTGATGTGAGTGTGGTTGAGTTTTGGTGCTTTGTTGGAAGCCTAGATATTTGTATGTTTCTTTGTCGAACATGTTATCAAGTGTTTCATTGTTGATGGTTTCTGTCTCATGGTGGTACTTCCATTGGCCTTTGGTGATGTGGAGCACTTTGCATTTACTTATACCAAATTCCATATTGACATCTAAGGTGAATATTTCTGTGATTTTGAGGAGTTCTTTCAGCTGTGTTTTTGTGGCAGCGTAGAGTTTTATGTCATCCATATATAGGAGGTGGTTTATTTTATGTTGATTCACTTTTTGGTGTCTGATATTGAAGCCATGCTCTGTTCTGTTTAGTATATTTGAGAGTGGATTGAGACAGGCAAAACCATAGAGCGCTGAGCGAGTCTCCCTGAAATATACCCCGTCTGATGTACAGCTCTTCTGTTTGGATGCGTTCGGTTTGTGTTTCTAGGCGTATTTTGGTTTTCCATGTTTTCATAATTTGCGCGAGAAATTGCCTGAGGTGTTGGTTGATTTTATAGATTTCTAGGGCTCTAGTTAACCAGCTGTGGGGTATGGAGTCGAAGGCTTTTTTATGGTCTATGTAACCGATGTGAAGGTTTCTGTGTTCTTTTCTGGTTTGTCCCATAATCACTCTATCTATGATCAGCTGCTCTTTGCATCCTCGACTATTTTTCCTGCATCCCTTCTGTTCTTCTGTGAGAATATTGTTGTCTATTAGGTGTTGTTCTATTTTCTTGGAAATTGTGGCTGTGATGATCTTGTATAGGGTTGGAAGACAGGTGATAGGTCGGTAGTTTGACAGGTTTGTGGTGTCTGAACTTTTGGGTTTGATGTATGTTATTCCTTGTGTAAGAAAAGTGGGGAATGTGTGTGTGGTTGTAGAAAGGCTTTGTTGATTTGGTGTGTGAGTGTTTCGTGTGTGGTGGTAAACTGTTTGTACCAGAAGTTTTGTATATTGTCTATCCCAGGGCATTTCCAGTTGTGTGTGTGTTTGATTGTTTCTGTAATTTCTTCTGTAGTTAGTGTGGAATTTTCTTGTTCTGTCACACGTTTGTGTTTATCTTCTTCGGCTTTGATCCAGGGGGTGTTATTATTATGTAGTTTGGGTTCTGACCAGACAGTTTTCCCAATAATCTGCGAGTTCTTGTTTGTTTGGTGGTTCAGTTACTACTGTCTGCTCGTTGTACATAGTTTTTCGGTAGAACTGTTTTTCGCTTCTTCGGAAGAGGTTGTTGGTGTCTTTCCTCTCGTTTGATTCTTTGTATCTACGGAGTCTTGAAGCATATACGGATAGTTTTTGTTTCAAAGTATCAACGATTTCTGGCAGTGTTCGGTTGAGAAATTTAGATTTGATCTTGTCTACTTGATGCGTTCCCGTTCATAAAACTGGGTAAGGTGTCCCAGATCTCTTCTGATGTTGTTGATTTTGTTTTCTATTCTTATTTGCCATTTAAATTTAGGTTTTCTGCTGTTGGGGTCTCTTTGTCGTTGCGGGAGTTTTTGATTATTTTGTGTTATATAGTGGTGATTGCTGCTGCATATATTATTGTGTGAATGTCTTCGATCGTGCTTAAGTCTGTTATGTACTGTGGTATTATGTGCTTGTTTATTGTGTTGAGGATCATTTGAGTGCTTGTTTGAAAATTAAACGAGGGATGGGATTTCTTGTTGTAGGGTCGATGCCTGACCATCGAGCTAGATGTGACTGCATTTCTGCTTTGAGTGCTTGTATGAGAGGTGATTCGGAGTGATGTTGTATAGATGTTGTTGGGTGTCGTGTGGTGCTTGCTATTTGCTTTTGAAAATATTATTTTGAGTTATGCTCCTGCTGGGTGGTGGGTCTTGTTGTTTTCGACTGGGTGGTTTGTGTGTGTGAGATTGGTTCGGTATCTGCGCTACTGTTTCTATTGTTTGGTTGGTCTGTGTTCAGTTCAGCAGCTACTTGGTCTGCGTTCAGTTCAGCAGCCACTGTATCTTTGATGGTTTGCAAATTCGAAAGGTGTGAGGCGATTGTTCTTGGTAATAACTCTTTTTTGGTCTATTACTCTCTGTTTCTGTAACAAGTAATTGCAGATGTGGATATTCGGTCAAGAAAAGTCTGTGTAGTTCCAGTCTGTAGCCTGATGTCACTGTTTCTAGTTTGGTGGCGGTGTAGTAACAGCGCATCACTGTTCTATTCATTTCATCTGTCCACTTTAACCGCTGTCTTGGTTTGCCAGCCTTGGTAGTTGCATGTTGTCCTTGCAAAGCATACGCGGTTTGGCCTGGCTTTGGTGGTTGTATTTGTCCCGCATCTACGTCGGTTGCTCTTGGGATTGGTGGTGGTGGGTCCAAGCGGCGAGTGATTCTCTTGTCAGTGATTTCTTTGTCAGGTATGATTTCATTACAGCAACGCATGGCGTGTTCATTGATTCCTGTGGTGCAACTCATGCGTTGCTGTGACTTTCCCGCCTTGGTGGGTGTCGGCTTACTCGCCGGCACAACACTTTGGGCAGGTCCATTTTCGGTTGCCCGGTCTTCATCGTTTTGTCGAGCTGCCATTTCCCGCGACGTCCTCGACCGTTACGTCGCTTGCCCGATGCTTCTTTTGTTGGTCTGCTGTTGTCTGGAATGTTCTCAATGTTTTGTGGTGTCAGAAGCTCAAAGTGTCCCGACATTGGGTTTGCCTGTTAGTAGAAGGTAAATAGTTTTGTTGTATTTTCCCGTGCTTATTATTGTTGGCCTGTCCGTAAAAGTTATTTTTGTATGTCTTGTTCTTCGTTGTTTTGAGAAGATATGAAAGTTGCTATTTTGTGTTTCCGAGAGGGCAAGTATCTCTAGGCTCGTTCCATAGGTGCCATTTTTCCTCATATAATTATAATAGTTATTGAAGTCTGTTATATCGTCGACTTCAATTAATGAAAATGTGTGAAGTTCCGACCAGTTTTGTTGTAAATATCTTAGAGCAACCTCTCGGAGTTTCTCATGATGGTTTTGGTGGCCATATAAGTGTAAGCTAACTGCACGGAAAACGCAATTTCCATCACCTACAATGTCGGATCTGGTAAAACTATCGGGAGTAGTTTCGGCTGAGGCGGTTGTTTGGGTCGTCTGTCCTTGTTGTTGTTGTGGTGTTGCTGTAGCTGTTTGTACGACAGGGGTCCGTCTCCGCAACACCCTTCCATTTTCATTATTATTATTATTATCATTACAAAAAGTTTCTTCTTTCTCACATTTGATCAATGTGGTTCCATGTTTGGCTGACGGGCCAAAACCAAGTCAGCACAAACGCTATTACCATTCCGTATTAAGGAATGACCTGACAATGTTACATGTTTTCAAAATCACTGACTTCTGAATGTTTTTGTGTATATTTGTGTTGAGTCCTAATTTTACTAAATGTGGTGTGAATGTTATGGGTGTAAGGCCTGTGGCTGATATAATGAGGGGGACAATGATGACTTTTTCTTGTCTCCATAGCCTTTTTATTTCCGTTGCAAGGTCTGTGTATTTGGAAATTTTTTCTGTGTATTTCGTTTGGACGTTTGTGTCGTTGGGGACAGCTATGTCAATTAGATAGGTGACTTTTCCTTTTTTGTAAAATAATATCGGGTCTATTGGCGGAGACTGTTTTATCTGTATGGATACCGATGTCCCAGTAGAGCTTGTAATCTTCATTTTCAAGTATGGATGTTGGCGTGTATTTGTAGTAGGGATCTGTGTTTTCTATAAGTTTGTATGTTGTGGCTAGTGCTTGGTGAACTACTTTGGCAGCTGAATCATGCCTGGCTGTGTACCCTGTTCCGGCCAATATTTTACATCCGCTCGTTATGTGTTCGATCGTTTCTTTCTGCTGGTGGCATTTCCTATATCTGTCCTCTGCAATAGTCGGGTCTTTGATGATCTGCTTTTGGTAGTTTCTGGTTAATATGACTTTATCCTGGATGGCAAGTAAGAAGCCTTCTGTTTCAGGGAATAGCTGCCCATCCTGTAACCAGGTGTATGATTGTTTTTTATTTACGTGGTCTTGTTCTATGTGGTATCTGTGTTTTCCGTGGAGTGTTTTCTCTGACCACCAGAGGTGTGAAGTTTTTGTGTCTGCTTTCACTGTCGCTGTGTGGAGGCTGGTTTGCTTACTGTGAAAGAATTTCCTAAGTGCTTGTATTTGTTTCGTGTGTAATGATCTGATGTCTATAATTCCTCTTCCTCCTGCCTTCCTCTCGATGGTAAGTCTTTCTTTGCATGCGTTGGGGTGTAATTTCCTGTATTTGGTGAATTGAGATCGTATAAGGATGTGAATATTTTCTATGTCTGTTTGTGACCATTTGATGATACCAAATGAATATGTGAGTATAGGTATAGCGAACGTGTTGATGGTTTTAGTGAGATTCTTAGAGTTGAGTTTTGTTTGCAAAAGTTTCATCAGTCTGTTTTTGAATTCGGTTCTGAGCTCTGTTTTGATGTGAGTGTAGTTGAGTTTGGTGCTTTGTTGGAAGCCTAGATATTTGTATGTTTCTTTGTCGAACATGTTATCGAGTGTTTCATTGTTGATGGTTTCTGTCTCATGGTGGCACTTCCATTGGCCTTTGTTGATGTGGAGCACTTTGCATTTACTTATACCAAATTCCATATTGACATCTAAGGTGAATTTTTCTGTGATTTTGAGCAGTTCTTTCAGGTGTGTTTGTGTGGCAGCGTAGAGTTTTATGTCGTTCATATATAGGAGGTGGTTTATTTTATGTTGATTCACTTTTTGGTGTCTGATATTGAAGCCATGCTCTGTTCTGTTTAGTATATTTGAGAGTGGATTGAGACAGAGGCAAAACCATAGAGCGCTGAGCGAGTCTCCCTGAAATATACCCCGTCTGATCTACAGCTCTTCTGTTTGGATGCGTTCGGTTTGTGTTTCTAGGGGTATTTTGCATCCTTGACTATTTTTCCTGCATCCCTTCTGCTCTTCTATGATAATATTGTTGTCTGTTAGGTGTTGTTCTATTTTCTTGGAAATTGTGGCTGTGATGATCTTGTATAGGGTTGGAAGACAGGTGATAGGTCGGTAGTTTGAGGAGTTTGTGGTGTCTGAGCTTTTGGGTTTAACGTATGTTATTCCTTGTGTAAGGAAAGTGGGAAATGTGTGTGGTTGTAGAATGGCTTTGTTGATTTGGTGTGTGAGTGCTTAGGGTGTGGTGGTACACTGTTTTTACCAGAAGTTTTGTATATTGTCTATTCCAGGACATTTCCAGTTGTGCGTGTGTTTGATAGTTTCTGTAATTTCTTGTGTATTTAATGTGGAATTTTCTTGTTCTGTCACATGTTTATGTTTGTCTTCTTCGGCTTTGATCCAGGGGGTATTATTATTGTGTAGTTTGGGTTCTGACCAGATACTTTTTCCAATAATCTGTGAGTTCTTACTTGTTTGGTGGTTCAGTCACTGCTGTCTGTTTGTTGTACATAGTTTTTCCGGTAGAACTGTTTTTTTTCGCTTCTTCGGAAGAGGTTGTTGGTGTCTTTCCTCTCGTTTGATTCTTTGTATCTACGTAGTCTTGCGGCATATATAGATAGTTTTTGTTTCAAGGTATCGAGGATTTCTGGCAGTGTTCTGTTGGGAGACTTAGATTTGATCTTGTTTGCCCCCTGTGTGACACGTTTAGACGCGTTCCCGCTTATAAAGTGGGTCAGATGTCCTAGATCTCTCCTGATGTTGTTGATTTTGTTTTCTATTCTTATTTGCCATTTGAGTTTTGGTTTTGTCCTGTTGGGGTTTCATTGTCGTTGAGGGAGTTTTTGATTATTTTGTGTTAGAGTGGTGATTGCTACTGTGTATATTATTGTGTGAATGTCTTCGATTGTGCTTAAGTCTGTTATATACTGAGGTATTATGCGCTTGTTTAGTGTATTGAGGATTGGTTGCGTGCTCTGTTTGTAGATTAAACGAGGGATGGGATTTCTTGTTGTGGGGTCGGTGCCTGACCATCGAGCTAGATGTGACTCCATTTTTGCTTTGAGTTTATTTATTATTATTATTATTATGATTGTTTTTGTTTTTCATTCTCACATTTGGTGAATGTGGTTCCATATTTGGCTAACGGGCCTAAACCAAGTCGGCACAAACGCATTACCATCGTGTGTTAAGGAATGACCTGACAATGTTACATGTTTTCAAAATCCCTGACTTCTGAATGTTTTTGTGTATGTTTGTGTTGAGTCCTAATTGTACTAAGTGTGGAGTGAATGTTGTTGGTGTAAGGCCTTTTGCTGATATGACGAGAGGGACAATGATGACTTTTTTTTGTTTCCATAGCCATTTTATTTCTGTTGCAAGGTCTGTGTATTTGGAGATTTTTTTTGTGTATTTCGTTTGGATGTTTTCGTCGTTGGGGGCAGCTATATCAATTAGATAGGTGACTTTTCCTTTTTTGCACTGAAAAGTACCATCGGGTCTATTGGCGGAGATTGTTTTATCTGTATGGATACTGATGTACCAGTAGAGCTTGTAATCTTTATTTTCAAGTATGGATGTTGGTGTGTATTTGTAGTAGGGATCTGTGTTTCCTATGAGTTTGTATGTTGTGGCTAGTGCTTGGTAAAATACTTTACCCACTGAGTCATGTCTGGCTGTGTATTCCGTACCGGCCAACATTTTACATCCGCTTGTTAGGTGTTCAATCGTTTCTTTCTGCTGGTGGCACTTCCCGCATCTGTCTTCTGTAATAGCTGGGTCTTTGACGATATGCTTTTGGTAGTTTCTGGTTAATATGACTTTATCCTGGATGGCAAGTAAGACGCCTTCTGTTTCCGGGAATAGCTGCCCATTCTGTAACCAGGTGTATGATTTTTTTTTTATTTACGTGGTCTTGTTCTATGTAGTATCTCTGTTTTCTGTGGAGTGTTTTTTCTGACCACGTTTTCATCTTTTCCTGTTGTAATTGGGTGTGTCTGCTGGTTGGTCTACCCGGGATAAGTCGAGTGTGCTTTTATTTGTTTTATGTGTAGTGATCTTATGTCTATGATTCCTCTTCCACCTGCCTTATTCTCGATGGTAAGTCTCTCTTTGCATGCGTTGGGATGTAATTTCCTGTATTTGGTAAATTGAGAACGTATAAGGATGTGAATGTTTTCTATGTCTGTGTGTGTCCATTTGATGATATCAAATGGATATGTAAGTATAGGTATGGCAAACGTGTTGATAGCTTTAGTGAGTTTCTTTGAGTTGAGTTTTGTTTGTAAAAGTTTCGTCAGTCTTTTTTTGAATTCGGTTATGAGCTCTGTTTTGATGTGAGTGTGGTTGAGTTTGGTGCTTTGTTGGAAGCCTAGATATTTGTATGTTTCTTTTTCGAGCATGTTATCCAGTGTTTCGTTGTTGATAGTTTCTGTCTCATGGTGGCCTTGCCATTGGCCTTTGTTGATGTGGAGCACTTTAC
>CM032454.1:98507943-98512943 GCA_019049505.1 Pachyrhynchus sulphureomaculatus | reverse complement strand
TTGAGTGTGGTGTCAAATGAAAGCTTGTGAAAACACGAGTAAAAAATATATATATAATGTAATACTTGCGCGCACTTTTCTTTGTATTATTTTTAAAAAATCGCGAAAAATCGCTGTCTCCCCGCCTTATCTCGAAAAGTACTTATCGAAAAGTTTTGAAAAAATTCTGGAATATTCTCCACGGGGTGTAGATTGAACGAAAATTATCAGTACCTTTAATAATTTTTATCGGGTATATAAAAAAAAAAAAAAAAAAAAATTTCAAGGTCATAAGTTTTCATTAAAAATTGGAAAACAAACTTTGTTGAAAACTCATTTAGGGTGTGTTTTGTGAAGTCACTGATCATTTTATACCTCCATAACAAAATTTTTTATTTTAAAAGCAATCCACGTACGGAACACAATTGCGCAAGTTCAACTTGCACTTGACCGGTTATTTTTTATTTAATTTTAGAAAATAGGAAAAAAACTTTAATTACAATTTATTTTAAAAACCCAAATTTTTTGCTTCTTTTTTTAATATTCCTTTTAAAGAAGTGGTTAAATAAATAATTACAATAAAAATATTACCAGCAAAAGGGGCAATACCCGGAAGAAATTATTCCGAATTCTAAAAACTTTAAAAATCAGTATGTTGCTTGTCAAAGTTGTCTAGGATACTATTCAAGAAATTATTTAAGAAGGCACAGAAAGGTGTGTCCTTTACGTAGAGAATTTAATCAAGGACGAGAACAACATTTATCTTCAGCCCAGTTCTTTGCAATTTGTTCTGGACCCCATAGAAACTTCTATGCAAATTTAAGTTTGAAAGAAGAAGTATTCCCCATTATGAGAAATGATGAATTTTCAAGAACAGCTAGGGAAGATACATTAATTTGTAGTTATGCAGATACATTGCTTCGTAAGCATAAGCGTCCTCAGATAAAAAACGTAATATCCAATAAAATGAGGGAGTTAGGGCGCCTTCTTGTAACTTTGAAAAGTATTAGTGGGGTAGAAAGCCTTTTTGATGCCTTAAAACCTGAAAAATTTCAAAACATTGTCTCGGCTACTAAAGTAATCAGCTGTTATAACCCTGAAACATGTTGGTTTAAGGCCAGTAGCTTAGCATTGCATATGGGCACTACATTAAAACAAGTATGTAATGTAGCTAATAAATTAATTATTGAAAAAAGCTGCTTACTGCCTTGTACCGATCAAGAGATATGCTTACTAAATATAAAATCGGTTAAGGCAATTAATTGAAAGTCATTGGAATACTGAACTTGCTAGCTTGGCATTAAAAAATTTGAATGAGAACAAATATAATAAACCCAAAATTTTACCCGTGACCAGTGATGTTATAAAATTTGAAACTTATGTATCAAAGAGAGCAAAACAGGCACAACTTTTGTTAGATAAAGGAAACATCAATGAAATAGAATATAGGAAATTATTAGAATGCGTTTTAGGGTTAACACTTTTATTAAATAGGAAACGTATAGGCGAAATTGAACATTTAACTGTTAAAACATATAATAATATGCAAGCACAAACTCAACAGGAAGAATTTTTAGAAGGTCTTACCGAAAGTGAAAAAATGTTGACGAAGAGCTTCAAGAGAGTTGTGACTCTGGGCAAGGGCAGTAAACCTGTTCCAATATTATTTTCAATTCATCTACAAGAATTTATTAATGTGTTACTAAATGTAAGACATTTATATGTGCCGAAAAGCAATGAATATTTATTTGCTAACCAGAAAACCAATAATCAATGTCTAAATGGATATCAAACTCTTAAAAAACTGGCTCAAGAATCAGAAGTTTCAGGTGCAAGTCTTTTTACATCAACACGTTTGCGGAAACAAATTGCAACAATATTACAGGTACTAAATATAACGGATAGCGAAATGGAACAATATGCAGCTTTTTCGGGGCGCACGAAAAAAAAAAACTCACGAAAATTATTATCGGTAAGTGATAAACTGCATCGTATGTATGGGTATATTTTTTTAAATTAAGTTCTTAAGTGACCTAAGCTAATAATAACAAAATACTTACCTTAGGCTTCCACAAGATATTTATCAAACTGCTAAAGTGTCTAAATTGTTATTGGCCATAAATAGTGGAAAAGGGCATATGTATAAAGGAAAATCATTAGATCAAATTGAGTTCCCAGATAACTTAGATACCGATTCAGATTCCGAAGACAAAAAACTTCCTACCAAAAAGATAGTTGAATCCGGTACTAGCCAGGAAAAAGGTAATAGTTATTTTCTAATTAAGTTCTTTTATTTAATTTTCATTTTTAAGATTGGGAAAATCAAACCAAGGGAATGGAAGAGTGTTTAGATATAAATTTTAGAAGTTAATGATTATGCTTTAAAAACAAAACCTGCTGAAGTAATTAAAACTGGGAAAAGTCTGAAAAAAATTTCTTCTAAACAAACAAAGTATTATTAATTTTTAAATTTTTACAAATTAAAGATAAATGTCGCTTAAATTTAAGTAAATACTTTTTCAAAATAACAATATTTCTTAAACTATTTAATTGTATTCGAATAGGTTAAAAAAATGATAATAGGTGCCGCTTATTTTAAATGCTAGATTACTCTTCAAAATAAAATATAAATAAATTTCATTTGTTTTTTAGAAAATAATTGCAAAGGCAAAAAAAAACAAAAACATTAGAATACCATGGACAGAAGATGAAAAAGTTGTGCTTAAAAACGTTTTCAAAAACCATATAAAAAAAGACAATCACCGAGGAAGCATGAAGTTGAGGAACTTATCAGTCAACATCAAGAACTTTTTAAGAACAGAAACTGGGTACTAATAAAGGCTTTCGTTTACAACTGTTACAAATAAAAAACTGAGTTATAAATTTAATATTCTATATTGTTAATTTTTCTCATTAATATATTGTCATTTGTCATTATTAAAATAGTTAAGCTGAATTTAACAAATATTAGGAATAAAAAAGTTTTTTTCTTATTGTTACATATTTTATTAACAAAAAAAAGACAAGTTATGGGCATTTTAGGATCGGTGATTAATTAACTAAAAATAAAAAAAAAATGATTATTTATTTATTTAAAAATATCAAATTGATGCCTTTTCTAAAACAGTTTATCTTAAATAGATATTTAAAGATCTAATTTCTAGGTATTCCTGAACACGTTGCCCTTTCTCTCATAAACTCCGGCTAAATAAATATGTATTGCGCCTTCGTCTTCTTGGAATATTTGTGCAAGGACAATTTACGAGGAATTGTACCGAGATAAAACGTTGATTCGGGGCACCGGCTACAGAGATTTGGCTAATTTCACATCCATATGGGCAGTGTGGTCTAAATGCTGTTCGCACCTCAGTTAAATAAGTACAATCTGTTCTATATTCGTTGTCATTACGTTCGAAACGGCATACCCATCTATGAGGATTTCTACCTGTAAGAAAATTGAATAAAGCAAAAACTAGTTGCATCCAAGTTAGGTTCTAAAAACAGTAGTATTAACACGTACGTTAGATTAACATGAAACCCAACTACCATCACTAGCCAAATTTATAGGTGCTAACCTATAAAAATATTACAATTACATAGATTAATCGTTTCGTCTATGCAATTAACATTTGTTTAACTCACTGTCAGAAAAAAAATCTCTAAACTCATCCTGAGTAAATTATCATACCCACAACGCATTGTAGAAAATTCGGATAGTGGCAGATTTGGTCTATTGCGAATAACATATACAGGGCGTTTCACAATTGAATACTAATCCTTAATCTATGAAGAATTCTAAAGAAAAAAGTTCATACAAGCTGCTGGTCCAAAATATTTAGTTTTCAATATACAAGGCATCAAAGTTTTTAAATTTTACTGTGCGTCATTATGACACAAAAAAAAAAAATTTGCGACCAAGTCGAATATTTCTACTTCCATCAGGGACGTTCACGTAAGTATGTGTCAAGAGATTTTTAAAAGAAAAAAATAGTACGCCACTAGTTTTCTTGGTAACAATTTTTTTAATCACTGGTCATTTCTAGGCAAAAAAGACCCCTTGACTTTTTTCGAGTAAAACAATAAAATTCAAAACTATCCATAGTGCAGAAAAAATAAAGGAGTCTTTGTTGCTTAAAAGTGACCAGTGATTAAAAAAAAATACTTTGAAGAAAACCAGTGAAGTATTTTTTTTTTTTTAAAAAACTCTCCCGAAACATTGTCATACGAACGTCCCCTGATGGAAAATGGAAAAATTCGACTTGGGCGCAAAAATGCTTCTTTGTGTCATAATGACGCACAGTAAAATGTAATCAACTATTTCTAATCGTTTTCGAGATATTTAATAAAAACTAAAAAATATAAACTTTTACGCTCTGTATATGGAAAGTTAAGCGTTTTAGACCACATGTTTATATGAACTTTCTTCTTAGAATTCTTCACAAATTAACACCCTTAAGGATTAACATTCAATTATGAGACACACTGTATATTATTTGACAAATCTGTTTGAACATGTGGCTGAAATTCCGTCATGCGATATCCTGGAGGTGTAAATTCGTCGAGTAAGCGTTGGGCTAAAATCATACTATTTCCACCTACGCCATCTGTACAAGGCATAAAGTCTATCGCCTTGGTCATTGTGACTATTCCAATAACTAATATCCACAACAGCATAATAACATAAAAAGAAAAAGTAGAATACAAAAAAAAACATATTTATACTTACTTTGGTTTAATTGGGACCAATAATGTTTAAACACTGTAACGTCACGAGCTAAAATGACTAAAAGCATAATATGTTTATTTAATTATGAAAGGGCTCATCAAAGACCGTGAAATATTTTAAATATCGACAATTATATATGCAAGGTAATCGCACACTCTGGTGCTGAACCAGTAGAACTATTCTGTATCTTTTTTTACATCTAAAGCGTGCTCTATAAAAGCCCATCTAAAATTTTGGGGTGGGAACCTGTATGCCTTATACTGATGTATAATAATGAAATACATGGAAATCGTTG
>CM032454.1:98454796-98507843 GCA_019049505.1 Pachyrhynchus sulphureomaculatus | reverse complement strand
ATCCTCTATGCTCTAATTGCAGATCACTTGTTTTAAAAAATAATTTAGCTCTATACGTTTAGGGATTCGAATATGTATATTGCGATTTTAAATAAATTCCTTTATTGTTGGGCGAAAATTTTTAAAGTTTGTTTAACAAGTCCTCTGTTAAGATTCAAGGTTCACCTCTGTCAAGTTGATTTTTATTCTTCATTGATCAATCCCTACATGTGTATAATTTCAGTTCTAATAAATCGAAACGGGATGACACAGGCCGGGATATTGAACTGTGACTATTTGTTCTATAGCTGCGTTGTAAGTATGATTCTTTTATGATTATTTAAACAGAAACGACATTTAATAACTTTTAATTAAACCGTAAATGAACCTATTTTATATTAGGAAAAATGAATATTTTTTGAATCCTATATCCAGGGATTTGCAAAACTTATTTTGTAATATGTCGGCTAAATCTCACATTAATAATTTTTAACGAACCCGCGTTCTTGAAGATTTTAAAGGTAAAACCTCTAATAATAACCATTTTTTAATAAAAAAAAAGTGTTCTTCAAGCGTGTAAAGTTTTGAAACCTATCAGTATAATCCCTCTATTTCGCGCTGCTTCTTATTTCCTACGCTGAACACAAAACCTAGGGCACGCGTTGCATAAATTTTATTATTTAGGCATCAAAAAATATTCAGCTCGGAAATCCACTTTTAGAACAATATTCTTAATATATAATAAGTTATTCGGCCGAGATATTATTTTTTGTAACATTAAATGTTACTTATAATGAAAGCTGTTACGGCCGATTTGGACCTCTAGAAAATCGCGATCTCTTTCATCGTCATTATTTGAGCAAAGCAATATTTTCTCTTTTCATAGAGGATAAATTGTCCTTTTAATTAATTAAATTATTACATTGATTTTAGTCCTTTAAAATATGGCATAAAATTAAAAGAACTTATTTTCCATTTCGTCTTAAATATTAGATTTTATAATTATTTGAAAAAATTAATTTTTCTTGTTTTGTTTACTACAAAACATTAATCTTTGATTTTTTGCCAAATATATTTTATTAGAATTATTAACTGACAAAATGTTGTGGGAGGTGTTAGCTTATGTGATGAATAGATGAGAAAAACATTATTTCCTTGGTTATAAAGTAATAAATTAAATCTTATTCGTGTATATTACAAGGGACATGTCAAAAATGTCTGACGGTCAAGAAAATATGCTTAGTGCGCTAATTAATAGTTTCGGGGCTAAATAATACCAAGAATTTGCATTGTAGGATATTTTGATAATTGATTGTAAAGGACCTGTGGTCGTAGATTCGCCCGCGCTAAACTTTACCTTGGGATTGGGACAGTGAATTAAGAATAACCCTCGAATTATGTATTCGAGTTAGTTTTGCGAATTTAAGATAATACTTTTTGTGTGTTCCTATCCGAAACATTATTAAGATAACTTAGATATCTGGTCTGTACGTCTGTCTACTCTTTCACACCGATTTTCTCAGAAACTATCACACATAGAGAAGTTGAAATTTTGGTAGAATATATAGGTATTGTTTTCCTCATCAGAATCGGTGTAGTTTTGATAGTTAAATTTTGACGTAAAGGGTTCGTTTTGGGCGGTTAAAATCGGAAGTTAAAGAAATACCAGGTCGACGGAATAGGGTGTCAATGAAAAGCTTATAAAACAGACTCGCTATTTCTTTATATTATTTTTATATAACATCTCGATAAAAATTCGCCCCTCCCCCTTATTCCGAAAAGTAGTGATCAGAAAATTTTTAAAAAATTTTGGAATTATCCTCCACAGGGGTTGTAGATTGAACGAAAATTATTCTCGAGTGCATTGCCCTTTATTACTTTATCTGATTACTTAAAAAAACAAAAATTTCATGCGTCCTCAGTTTTCAATTGAAAATCGGAAAGAAAAAAAAATCCTTGTTGAAAAACTCATTTGGGGTGTGTTTTGTGAAAGTTTTCCGCTTTCCGTAACAAAAGTTTTTGTTTTTAGCAACAACCAGGTTAAACGTACGGAACCACAGAACTTGTGAAAGTCCAACTTGCACTTGACCAGTTATTGGTTTTAAAGTGTATATGGTTGGCGAAAGAAATGTAATATTTTTTTATTTTGGATAAGAGGATACATATATGTAGATATATATATTATATATATTATATATATATATATATTATATATATATATATTCCTTATAGAACATATCATATATATATTATAGATATATATATATAATATATATATTTCTATATAAATATTTATATATTTATATTACATATATTTATATATATATATATATTTATATATTATAGATGTATATATATTCATTATATTTATATATATATATATATATATATTTAAATATATTTATATATGTATATATATATATATATAGATATATAACTAATATTTTATATATAGACTTTATATACATATATTATATTATATATATATATATAGTATATATATATTATATTTTATATATATTATATATAGATATATTTATATATATATATATATATATATATATATATATATATATTTATATATATTATATACTTTATATATATATATATATATATATATATATATATATATATATTTATATTATATATATATCTATATATATATATATATATTTATATATATATATATATATATATATATATAACTATATATATATAACTATATATTATTATATATATATTTTATATAATATGTTTATATATATATAGATAATTATATTATATATATATATATATACTATATATATATAGATATTATATATATATATATATATATATATATATATATATATATATGTATACATAGATATGTATATATATATATATATATATATATATATATATATATATATATATATATATCTATATAATATATATATATATATATATATATATATATATATATATATATATATATATATATAAATATATATATAATATACATGTATATATCATTATATATATATATATATATATCAATATATATTTATATATATATATATATATATATACATATATACATATACATATATATATATATATTTTATATATTTATATATATATTTATATATATATATATATATATATATATATATATCATATAACATATACATACATATATATATATATATATATATATATATACATATACAATTATATATATATATATATATATATATATATATTATATATATATATATATATATATTTATATATCTAATATATATATATTATATATATATATATATATGTTTGTCTTATATATATATATATATATATATATATATATATATATATATATATATATATATATATATATATATATATATTTATAGATATGCGGAGGGAGAAAGGCAAAAACTTTGCCTCGACGAGGTAAAATGTTTGCCTCTATGTTACCTACACAAACTTACCTCTTGATATAGAATACTTAACCCCACTCATAGAATTTAAAGCTATAAGAAAGCACAGAACAAGAATCCTATTCATTTCTCTTCAATAACACGTGTAAATAATGTCTACACATGAGAAATCTATTAGTAATTTAAATCAACAAGTTGAAAATTTGTATAAACATTTTGTGATTTGGTTGACGAACAGACTATGCATAGTCGTCCAGAACAAAAATTGATTCTTATTCACAAGGTATAGACGTTTATGTGAAATATTTCAAAACTCTAAACACTCTAGAATTTGTGAAGGGATTAGACAAAGGTGGTTTTCACAAAGAAATGGGTAAATTTAAAAGGTTATGTAGAAGATCCTATAACACCAAAAATCATATTAGTGAAGCTGAATAAGCTAATTTTTTAAAATGAAGGAATTAGTGAAGAAAATATGAAGAGTTTATTATGTCAGAGGCGGTGTTGTCGTTATTATAGTGTGAACTTAACAACTTACCGCTGAATATCAAAAAATGTTACGCCATGACCTTTTCCAATAAGTCAAATATTCATTACAATTACGAGTTAAACGGTTCGCAAACTTCAGCGGTGTTCTGTTGTTAGAGATTTGGGGATTACTTATGATGCCAAGCTTGCTTTTAACACTCATATCAACGGCATTTGCTTAAAGGCGTTTAAGGCCTTGGGATTTGTTTTGCGCAATGTGAAAAGCTTTACAAATATTCAAACACTTATACTATTTTACTTCTGTTATGTCTGCTCAAAACTTGAGTAGGGATCTGTGGTCTGGAACCCAATATACAAATTGTTATATCCAGAAATTAGAAGGCATACAGAGGAAATTCCTTAAATTTTTAGCGTTTTAGAGTTGATGGTTCTTTCCCTTCTAGAGGCTGTAATCATGAGGGCTTGCTGGAGAGATCTGAGATACCGTCACTGCTGCGATGCAGGAACTACTTACTTACGAGTTTTTTTGGCAAAACTTATGAGGTCTGTTATTGATTGCCCTGAGTTATTGTCCCAAATCAAATTGCACGTGCCTGGTCGTACGAGATCCCTCGACTTTTATTGTGTGTACCCCACATAATAATTTTCTATTAAATTCACCACTTTACCGAGCAATGGCATTTTATATTGAGACATTCCATAACATCGATATTTTCCATTTATCACTTCCTCAATTGCTTGGTCTCTTCAGGAACAGGTTATTGAGAGGTTCCAAAATTTTTATTTAGCATACTTTGTGCGATGGATGAGCTGAGCAGTATTTGTGGCATATAGTTGTTTAATTTTGAAATAATTATTATTATGACTTAATTAAGTCTGATACTTTTCTCACCTATTGTCCAATTATCTTGTAAATGGATGTAGTTTTGTTAAACAATAAATGTTTAATATTATTATTATTACAAAAAGTTCTTCTTTCTCACATTTGGTCAATGTGGTTCCATGTTTGACTATGAAAAAGACAAATAACGTTATATATACGAAACAACCCTCTAATCCCATCCCTCCTTTTTTCATGATACGTTTTACTATATTACACTCCTTTCGCCTATAGGCTTCACCCCACGAAACACCCAACAGAAACAGCCCGCTATGGATCGAACGCACATCGCATATTATTATTATTACTATTATTATTATTTTTTTTGTTTTTCTTACTCACTTTGGTCAATGTGGTTCCATGTTTGGCTGACGGGCGCAAACCAAGTCAGCACAAACGCATTACCATTGTGTATTAAGGAATGACCTGACAATGTTACATGTTTTCAAAATCACTGACTTCTGAATGTTTTTGTGTATGTTTGTGTTGAGTCCTAATTGTACTAAGTGTGGTGTGAATGTTGTTGGTGTAAGGCCTGTGGCTGATATAATGAGGGGGACAATGATGACTTTTTCTTGTTTCCATAGCCTTTTTATTTCCGTTGCAAGGTCTGTGTATTTGGAAGTTTTTCTGTGTATTTCGTTTGGATGTTTGTGTCGTTGGGGACGGCTATGTCAATTAGATAGGTGACTTTTTCTTTTTTTTTACACTGAAAAAGTAATATCGGGTCTATTGGCGGAGACTGTTTTATCTTTATTATTATTATTTATTACAAAAAGTTCTTCTTTCTCACATTTGATCAATGTGGTTCCATGTTTGGCTGACGGGCCAAAACCAAGTCAGCACAAACGCTATTACCATTATGTATTAAGGAATGACCTGACAATGTTACACGTTTTCAAAATCACTGACTTCTGGATGTTTTTGTGTATGTTTGTGTTGAGTCCTAATTGTACTAAATGTGGTGTGAATGTTATTGGTGTAAGGCCTGTGGCTGATATAATCAGGGGGACAATGATGACTTTTTCTTGTTTCCATAGCCTTTTTATTTCAGTTGCAAGGTCTGTGTATTTGTAAATTTTTTCTGTGTATTTCGTTTGGAAGTTTGTGTCGTTGGGGACAGCTATGTCAATCAGATAGGTGACTTTTGCTTTTTTGCACTGAAAAGTAATATCGGATCTATTGGCGGAGACTGTTTTATCCGTATGGATACTGATGTCCCAGTAGAGCTTGTAATCTTTATTTTCGAGTATGGATGTTGGTGTGTACTTGTAGTAGGGATCCGTGCTTTCCATGTATGTTGTGGCTAGTGCTTGGTGAACTACTTTGGCAGCTGAATCAGGCCTAGCTGTGTACTATGTTCCGGCCAATATTATACATCCGCTCGTTATGTGATCAATCGTTTCTTTCTGCTGGTGGCATTTCCTACATCTGTCCTCTGCAATAGTCGGGTTTTTGATGATATGCTTTTGGTAGTTTCTGGTTAATATGACTTTATCCTGGATGACAAGTAAGAAGCCTTCTGTTTCAGGGAATAGCTGCCCATCCTGTAACCAGGTGTATGATTGTTTTTTATTTACGTGGTCTTGTTCTATGTGGTATCTGTGTTTTCCGTGGAGTGTTTTCTCTGACCACGTTTTCATCTTTTCCTGTTGTAATTGGGACGTGACTGTGTGTGTTTGCTGAGTGGTCTGCCCGGGATAAGTCGAGAGGTGTGTAGTTTTTGTCTGCTTTCACTGTCGCTGTATGGAGGCTGGTTGGCTTGCTGCGAAAGAATTTCCTAAGTGCTTGTATTTGTTTTGTGTGTAATGATCTGATGTCTATAATTCCCCTTCCTCCTGCCTTCCTCTCGATGGTAAGTCTTCCTTTGCATGCGTTGGGGTGTAATTTCCTGTATTTGGTGAATTGAGATAGTATAAGGATGTGAATATTTTCTATGTCTGTTTGTGACCATTTGATGATACCAAATGAATATGTGAGTATAGATATAGCGAACGTGTTGATGGCTTCAGTGAGATTCTTAGAGTTGAGTTTTGTTTGTAAAAGTTTCGTCAGTCTGTTTTTGAATTCGGTTCTGAGCTCTGTTTTTGATGTGAGTGTGGTTGAGTTTGGTGCTTTGTTGGAAGCCTAGATATTTGTATGTTTCTTTGTCGAACATGTTATCTAGTGTTTCATTGTTGATGGTTTCTGTCTCATGGTGGTACTTCCATTGGCCTTTGTTAATGTGGAGCACTTTGTATTTACTTATACCAAATTCCATATTGACATCTAAGGTGAATATTTCTGTGATTGTGAGGAATTCTTTCAGCTGTGTTTGTGTGGCAGCGTAGAGTTTTATGTCGTCCATATATAGGAGGTGGTTTATTTTATGTTTGATTCACTTTTTGGTGCCTGATATTGAAGCCATGCTCTGTTCTGTTTAGTATATTTGAGAGTGGATTGAGACAGAGGCAAAACCATAGAGCGCTGAGCGAGTCTCCCTGAAATATAACCCGTCCGATGTACAGCTCTTCTGTTTGGATGCGTTCGGTTTGTGTTTCTAGGCGTATTTTGGTTTTCCATGTTTTCATAATTTGCGCGAGAAACTGCCTGAGGTGTTGGTTGATTTTATAGATTTCTAGGGCTCTGATTAACCAGCTGTGGGGTATGGAGTCAAAGGCTTTTTTTATAGTCTGTATAACCGATGTGAAGATTTCTGTGCTCTTTTCTGGTTTGTCTCATAATCACGCTATCTATAATCCGCTTCTCTTTGCATCCTCGACTATTTTTCCTGCATCCCTTCTGCTCTTCTGTGAGAATATTGTTGTCTGTTAGGTGTTGTTCTATTTTCTTCGAAGTTGTGGCTGTGATAATCTTGTATAGGGTTGGAAGACAGGTGATAGGTCGATAGTTTGACGGGTTTGTGGTATCTGAGCTTTTGGGTTTAACGTATGTTATTCCTTGTGTAAGGAAAGTGGGAAATGTGTGTGGTTGTAGAATGGCTTTGTTGATTTGGTGTGTGAGTGCTTCGTGTGTGGTGGTAAACTGTTTGTACCAGAAGTTTTGTATATTGTCTATTCCAGGACATTTCCAGTTGTGTGTGTGTTTAATAATTTCTGTAATTTCTTGTGTATTTAATGTGGGATTTTCTTGTTCTCTTACATGTTTATGTTTGTCTTCTTCGGCTTTGATCCAGGGGGTGTTATTATTGTGTAGTTTGGGTTCTGACCAGATACTTTTCCAATAATCTGTGAGTTCGTGTTTGTTTGGTGGTTCAGTCACTGCTATCTGTTTGTTGTACATAGTTTTCCGGTAGAACTGTTTTTCGCTTCTTCGGAAGAGGTTGTTGGTGTCTTTCCTCTCATTTGATTCTTTGTATCTACGGAGTCTTGCGGCATATACAGATAGTTTTTGTTTCAAGGTATCGAGGATTTCTGGCAGTGTTCTGTTGGGAGACTTAGATTTGATCTTGTTTGCCCCCTGTGTGACACGTTTGGACGCGTTCCCGCTTATAAACTGGGTAAGATGTCCTAGATCTCTCCTGATGTTGTTGATTTTGTTTTCTATTCTTATTTGCCATTTGAATTTTGGTTTTGTCCTGTTGGGGTTTCCTTGTCGTTGAGGGAGTTTTTTGATTATTTTGTGTTAGAGTGGTGATTGCTGCTGCGTATATTATTGTGTGAATGTCTTCGATTGTGCTTAAGTCTGTTATATACTGAGGTATTATGTGCTTGTTTAGTGTGTTGAGGATTGGTTGCGTGCTCTGTTTGAAGATTAAACGAGGGATGGGGTTTCTTGTTGTGGGGTCGGTGCCTGACCATCGAGGTAGATGTGACTCCATTTTTGCTTTAAGTGTTTGTATGATAGGTGATTCGGGGTGATGTTGTGTGGATGTTGTTGAGGGTGGCGAGTAATTCATGTTGTTGTCTGTGATATGGTGTTGCGCGGTACTCGCAATATTATTTTGCGTTTTTATGCTCCTCCTGGGTGGTGGGTCTTGTTGTGTTCGACTGGGTGGTTGTGTGTGTGAGGCTGGTTCGGTATCTACTTTAATGTTGCTATTGTTTGGTTGGTCTGTGTTTAGTTCAACAGCCGCTGCGCCCTTGATGGTTTGCAATTCGAGAGGTGTGAGACGATTGTTCTTGGTAATAACTCTTTTTTGATCTATTACTCTCTGTTCTGAAACAAGTAATTGCAGATGTGGATATTCGGCCAAGAAAAGTCTGTGCAGTTCCGGTCTGTAGCCCGATGTTATTGTTTCGAGTTTGGTGGCGGTGTATCACCGTCCTATTCATTCTCATCCGTCCACTTTAACCGCTGTCTGGGTTTTCCAGCCTTGGTAGTTGCGTGTTGTCCTTGCAAAACATACGGGCCCTGGCCTGGCTTTGGTGGTTGTGTTTGTCCCGCATCTACGTCGGTTGCGCTTGGGATTGATGTTGGTGGGTCCAAGCGGCGAGCGATTCTCTTCTCAGTGATTTCTTTGTCAGGTTTTGTGTTTTCATTACAGCAACGCATGGCGTGTTCGTTGATTCCTGTGGTGCAATTCATGCGCTGCTGTGATTTTCCCGCCTTGGTGGGTGTCGGCTTAGTCGCCGACACAACACTTTTGGCAGGTCCATTTTCGGTTGCCTGGTCTTCATCGTTTTGGTCGAGCTGCCATTTCCCGCAACGTCCTCGACCGTTACGTCGCTCGCCCGATGCTTCTTTTATTGGTCTGCTATTCTCTGGAATGTTTTCAATGTTTTGTGGTGTCAGAAGCTCAAAGTGTCCCGACATTGGGTTGCCTGTTAGTAGAAGGTAAATGGTTTTGTTGTATTTTCCCGTGCTTATTATTGTTGGTCTGTCCGTAAAAGTTATCTTTGTATGTCTTGTTCTTCGTTGTTTTGAGAAGATATGAAAGTTGCTATTTTGTGTTTCCGAGAGGGCAAGTATCTCTAGGCTCGTTCCATAGGTGCCATTTTTCCTCATATAATTATAATAGTTATTGAAGTGTTTTATATCGTCGACTTCAATTAATGAAAATGTGTGAAGTTCCGACCAGTTTTGTTGTAAATATCTTAGAGCAACCTCTCGGAGTTTCCCATAATGGTTTTGGTGGCCATATAAGTGTAAGCTAACTGCACGGAAAAAGCAATTTCCATCACCTACAATGTCGGATCTGGTAAAACTATCGGGAGTAGTTTCGGCTGAGGCGGTCGTTTGGTTCGTCTGTGGTTGTTTTTGTTGTGGTGTTGCTATAGCTGTTTGTACGACAGGGGTCCGCCTCCATAACACCCTTCTATTTTCGTTATTATAATTATTATTATTTGACATAGTATTCCCATGAGTATCCTAGGAAGGAAGGGTCGACTGCGGCAGAGCCTGGATGCCACAGCAAGGCTACTGACTCCCGGAGGGCGCCCGGTATCCGGGGGAAACCGTTCGCGACTCATAAACGCTGAGCCATTCATCTTCTCGGCACGGTAAACACCTTAAGATTGCATTTTTATTACACATAATCTAGACAACACAAGCCAGCACAACATGACTCAGGTACCTCGGGATCGTCAAAGCCCGTACTAGGAGAATCATGGGATTCCCCTAGCCCCTGAGGGGTTTATTATTATTACAAAAAGTTCTTCTTTCTCACATTTGATCAATGTGGTTCCATGTTTGGCTGACGGGCCAAAACCAAGTCAGCACAAACGCTATTACCATTCCGTATTAAGGAATGACCTGACAATGTTACATGTTTTCAAAATCACTGACTTCTGAATGTTTTTGTGTATGTTTGTGTTGAGTCCTGATTGTACTAAATTATTATATTATTATTATTTTTTGTTTTTGTTTTTCTTTCTCACATTTGGTCAATGTGGTTCCATGTTTGGCTGACGGGCGCAAACCAAGTCAGCACAAACGCATTACCATTGTGTATTAAGGAATGACCTGACAATGTTACATGTTTTCAAAATCACTGACTTCTGAATGTTTTTGTGTATATTTGTGTTGAGTCCTAATTGTACTAAGTGTGGTGTGAATGTTGTTGGTGTAAGGCCTGTGGCTGATATAATGAGGGGGACAATGCTGACTTTTTCTTGTTTCCATAGCCTTTTTATTTCCATTGCAAGGTCTGTGTATTTGGAAATTTTTTCTGTGTATTTCGTTTGGATGTTCGTGTCGTTGGGGACAGCTATGTCAATTAGATAGGTGACTATTCCTTTTTTGCACTGAAAAGTAATATCGGGTCTATTGGCGGAGACTGTTTTATCTGTATGGATACTGATGTCCCAGTAGAGCTTGTAATCTTTATTTTCAAGTATGGATGTTTGTGTGTATTTGTAGTAGGGATCTGTGTTTTCTATGAGTTTGTATGTTGTGGCTAGTGCTTGGTGAACTACTTTGGCAGCTGAATCATGCCTGGCTGTGTACTCTGTTCCGGCTAATATTTTACATCCGCTCGTTATGTGTTCGATCGTTTCTTTCTGCTGGTGGCATTTCCTACATCTGTCCTCTGCAATAGTCGGGTATTTGATGATATGCTTTTGGTAGTTTCTGGTTAATATGACTTTATCCTGGATGGCAAGTAAGAAGCCTTCTGTTGCAGGGAATAGCTGCCCATCCTGTAACCAGGTGTATGATTGTTTTTTATTTACGTGGTCTTGTTCTATATGGTATCTGTGTTTTCCGTGGAGTGTTTTCTCTGACCACGTTTTCATCTTTTCCTGTTGTAATTGGACGTGACTGTGTGTGTCTGCTGAGTGGTCTGCCCGGGCTAAGTCGAGTGGGGTATAGTTTTTGTCTACTTTAACTGTTGCTGTATGGAGGCTGGTTTGCTTGGTGTGAAAGAATTTCCTAAGTGCTTGTATTTGTTTTGTGTGTAATGATCTGATGTCTATAATTCGTCTTCCTCCTGCCTTCCTCTCGATGGTAAGTCTTTCTTTGCATGCGTTGGGGTGTAATTTCCTGTATTTGGTGAATTGAGATCGTATAAGGATGTGAATATTTTCTATGTCTGTTTGTGACCATTTGATGATACCAAATGAATATGTGAGTATAGGTATAGCGAACGTGTTGATGGCTTTAGTGAGATTCTTAGAGTTGAGTTTTGTTTGCCAAAGTTTCGTCAGTCTGTTTTTGAATTCGGTTCTGAGCTCTGTTTTGATGTGAGTGTGGTTGAGTTTGGTGCTTTGTTGGAAGCCTAAATATTTGAATGTTTCTTTGTCGAACATGTTATCGAGTGTTACATTGTTGATGGTTTCTGTCTCATGGTGGTACTTCCATTGGCCTTTGGTGATGTGGAGCACTTTGCATTTACTTATACCAAATTCCATATTGACATCTAAGGTGAATATTTCTGTGATTTTGAGGAGTTCTTTCCGCTGTGTTTTTGTGGCAGCGTAGAGTTTTATGTCATCCATATATAGGAGGTGGTTTATTTTATGTTGATTCACTTTTTGGTGTCTGATATTGAAGCCATGCTCTGTTCTGTTTAGTATATTTGAGAGTGGATTGAGACAGAGGCAAAACCATAGAGCGCTGAGCGAGTCTCCCTGAAATATATCCCGTCTGATGTACAGCTCTTCTGTTTGGATGCGTTCGGTTTGTGTTTTCTAGGCGTATTTTGGTTTTCCATGTTTTCATAATTTGCGCGAGAAATTGCCTGAGGTGTTGGTTGATTTTATAGATTTTTAGGGCTCTAGTTAACCAGCTGTGGGGTATGGAGTCGAAGGCTTTTTTATAGTCTATGTAACCGATGTGAAGGTTTCTGTGTTCTTTTCTGGTTTGTCCCATAATCACGCTATCTATGATCAGCTGCTCTTTGCATCCTCGACTATTTTTCCTGCATCCCGTCTGTTCTTCTGTGAGAATATTGTTGTCTATTAGGTGTTGTTCTATTTTCTTGGAAATTGTGGCTGTGATGATCTTGTATAGGGTTGGAAGACAGGTGATAGGTCGGTAGTTTGACAGGTTTGTTGTGTCTGAACTTTTGGGTTTGATGTATGTTATTCCTTGTGTAAGAAAAGTGGGAATGTGTGTGTGGTTGTAGAATGGCTTTGTTGATTTGGTGTGTGAGTGTTTCGTGTGTTGTGGTAAACTGTTTGTACCAGAAGTTTTGTATATTGTCTATCCCAGGGCATTTCCAGTTGTGTGTGTATTTGATTGTTTCTGTAATTTCTTCTGTAGTTAGTGTGGAATTTTCTTGTTCTGTCACACGTTTGTGTTTATCTTCTTCGGCTATGATCCAGGGGGTCTTATTATTATGTAGTTTAGGTTCTGACCAGACAGTTTTCCAATAATTTGTGAGTTCTTGTTTGTTTGGTGGTTCAGTTACTACTGTCTGCTCGTTGTACATAGCTTTTCGATAGAACTGTTTTTCGCTTCTTCGGAAGAGGTTGTTGGTGTCTTTCCTCTCGTTTGATTCTTTGTATCTACGGAGTCTTGCAGCATATACGGATAGTTTTTGTTTTAAAGTATGAACGATTTCTTTCAGTGTTCAGTTGAGAGATTTAGATTTGATCTTGTCTACACCCTGTGTGACACGTTTGGATGCGTTCCCGTTCATAAACTGGGTAAGGTGTCCCAGATCTCTCCTGATGTTGTTGATTTTGTTTTCTATTCTTATTTGCCATTTAAATTTAGGTTTTCTGCTGTTGGGGCCTCTTTGTCGTTGCGGGAGTTTTTGATTATTTTGTGTTATAGTGGTGATTGCTGCTGCATATATTATTGTGTGAATGTCTTCGATCGTGCTTAAGTCTGTTATGTACTGTGGTACTATGTGCTTGTTTATTGTGTTGAGGATTATTTGTGTGCTCTGTTTGAAGATTAAACGAGGGATGGGATTTCTTGTTGTAGGGTCGGTGCCTGACCATCGAGCTAGATGTGACTGCATTTCTGCTTTGAGTGTTTGTATGAGAGGTGATTCGGGGTGATGTTGTGTAGATGTTGTTGAGGGTGGAGCGTCATTCATTTTATCGTCTGTGATATGGTGTCGTGTAGTGCTTGCTATTTGCATTGAAATATTATTTTGAGTTATGCTCCTGCTGGATGATGGGTCTTGTTGTTTTCGACTGGGTGGTTGTGTGTGTGAGATTGGTTCGGTATCTGCTCTACTGTTTCTATTGTTTGGTTGCTCTGTGTTCGGTTCAGCAGCTACTTGGTCTGTGTTCAGTTCAGCAGCTACTGTATTTTTGATGGTTTGCAATTCGAAAGGTGTGAGGCGATTGTTCTTGGTAATAACTCTTTTTTGGTCTATTACTCTCTGTTCTGTAACAAGTAATTGCAGATGTGGATATTCGGTCAAGAAAACTCTGTATAGTTCCAGTCTGTAGCCTGATGTCACTGTTTCTAGTTTGGTGGCGGTGTAGTAACAGCGCATCACTTTTCTATTCATTTCATCTGTCCACTTTAACCGCTGCCTTGGTTTGCCAGCCTTGGTAGTTGCATGTTGTCCTTGCAAAACATACGCGGTTTTTTTATAATTATTGGCCTGGCTTTGGTGGTTGTATTTGTCCCGCATCTACGTCAGTTGCGCTTGGGATTGGTGGTGGTGGGTCCAAGCGGCGAGTGATTCTCTTGTCAGTGATTTCTTTGTCAGGTGTGATTTCATTAAAGCAACGCATGGCGTGTTCATTGATTCCTGTGGTGCAACTCATGCGTTGCTGTGACTTTCCCGCCTTGGTGGGTATCGACTTACTCGCCGGCACAACACTTTTGGCAGGTCCAATTTCGGTTGCCCGGTCTTCATCGTTTTGGTCGAGCTGCCATTTCCCGCGACGTCCTCGACCGTTACGTCGCTCGCCCGATGCTTCTTTTATTGGTCTGCTGTTGTCTGGAATGTTCTCAATGTTTTGTGGTGTCAGAAGCTCAAAGTGTCCCCCAGACATTGGGTTGCCTGTTAGTAGAAGGTAAATAGTTTTGTTGTATTTTCCCGTGCTTATTATTGTTGGTCTGTCCGTAAAAGTTATTTTTGTATGTCTTGTTCTTCGTTGTTTTGAGAAGATATGAAAGTTGCTATTTTGTGTTTCCGAGAGGGCAAGTATCTCTAGGCTCGTTCCATACGTGCCATTTTTCCTCATATAAATTATAATAGTTATTGAAGTCTGTTATATCGTCGACTTCAATTAATGAAAATGTGTGAAGTTCCGACCAGTTTTGTTGTAAATATCTTAGAGCAACCTCTCGGAGTTTCTCATGATGGTTTTGGTGGCCATATAAGTGTAAGCTAACTGCACGGAAAAGGCAATTTCCATCACCTACAATGTCGGATCTGGTAAAACTATCGGGAGTAATTTCGGCTGAGGCGGTTGTTTGGTTCGTCTGTCCTTGTTGTTGTTGTGGTGTTGCTGTAGCTGTTTGTACGACAGGGGTCCGCCTCCGCAACACCCTTCCATTTTCATTATTATTATTATTATCATTACAAAAAGTTCTTCTTTCTCACATTTGATCAATGTGGTTCCATGTTGACGGGCCAAAACCAAGTCAGCACAAACGCTATTACCATTCCGTATTAAGGAATGACCTGACAATGTTACAAGTTTTCAAAATCACTGACTTCTGAATGTTTTTGTGTATATTTGTGTTGAGTCCTAATTGTACTAAATGTGGTGTGAATGTTATGGGTGTAAGGCCTGTGGCTGATATAATGAGGGGGACAATGATGACTTTTTCTTGTCTCCATAGCCTTTTTATTTCCATTGCAAGGTCTGTGTATTTGGAAATTTTTTCTGTGTATTTCGTTTGGACGTTTGTGTCGTTGGGGACAGCTATGTCAATTAGATAGGTGACTTTTCCTTTTTTGCACTGAAAAGTAATATCGGGTCTATTGGCGGAGACTGTTTTATCTGTATGGATAACGATGTCCCAGTAGAGCTTGTAATCTTCATTTTCAAGTATGGATGTTGGCGTGTATTTGTAGTAGGGATCTGTGTTTTCTATGAGTTTGTATGTTGTGGCTAGTGCTTGGTGAACTACTTTGGCAGCTGAATCATGCCTGGCTGTGTACTCTGTTCCGGCCAATATTTTACATCCGCTCGTTATGTGTTCGATCGTTTCTTTCTGCTGGTGGCATTTCCTATATCTGTCCTCTGCAATAGTCGGGTCTTTAATGATCTGCTTTTGGTAGTTTCTGGTTAATATGACTTTATCCTGGATGGCAAGTAAGAAGCCTTCTGTTTCAGGGAATAGCTGCCCATCCTGTAACCAGGTGTATGATTGTTTTTTATTTACGTGGTCTTGTTCTATGTGGTATCTGTGTTTTCCGTGGAGTGTTTTCTCTGACCACGTTTTCATCTTTTCCTGTTGTAATTGAGTGTGACTGTGTGTGTCTGCTGAGTGGTCTGCCCGGGCTAAGTCGAGAGGTGTGAAGTTTTTGTCTGCTTTCACTGTCGCTGTGTGGAGGCTGGTTTGCTTGCTGTGAAAGAATTTCCTAAGTGCTTGTATTTGTTTCGTGTGTAATGATCTGATGTCTATAATTCCTCTTCCTCCTGCCTTCCTCTCGATGGTAAGTCTTTCTTTGCATGCGTTGGGTGTAATTTCCTGTATTTGGTGAATTGAGATCGTATAAGGATGTGAATATTTTCTATGTCTGTTTGTGACGATTTGATGATACCAAATGAATATGTGAGTATAGGTATAGCGAACGTGTTGATGGTTTTTAGTGAGATTCTTAGAGTTGAGTTTTGTTTGCAAAAGTTTCATCAGTCTGTTTTTGAATTCGGTTCTGAGCTCTGTTTTGATGTGAGTGTGGTTGAGTTTGGTGCTTTGTTGGAAGCCTAGATATTTGTATGTTTCTTTGTCGAACATGTTATCGAGTGTTTCATTGTTGATGGTTTCTGTCTCATGGTGGCACTTCCATTGGCCTTTGTTGATGTGGAGCACTTTGCATTTACTTATACCAAATTCCATATTGACATCTAAGGTGAATTTTTCTGTGATTTTGAGCAGTTCTTTCAGGTGTGTTTGTGTGGCAGCGTAGAGTTTTATGTCGTTCATATATAGGAGGTGGTTTATTTTATGTTGATTCACTTTTTGGTGTCTGATATTGAAGCCATGCTCTGTTCTGTTTAGTATATTTGAGAGTGGATTGAGACAGAGGCAAAACCATAGAGCGCTGAGCGAGTCTCCCTGAAATATACCCCGTCTGATGTACAGCTCTTCTGTTTGGATGCGTTCGGTTTGTGTTTCTAGGGGTATTTTGGTTTTCCATGTTTTTCATAATTTGCGCGAGAAACTGCCTGAGGTGTGGTTGATTTTATAGATTTCTAGGGCTCTGATTAACCAGCTGTGGGGTATGGAGTCGAAGGCTTTTTTATAGTCTATGTAACCGATGTGAAGGTTTCTGTGTTCTTTTCTAGTTTGTCCCATAATCACGCTATCTATAATCAGCTGCTCTTTGCATCCTCGACTATTTTTCCTGCATCCCTTCTGCTCTTCTTATATTATTATTACAAAAAAGTTCTTCTTTCTCACATTTGGTCAATGTGGTTCCATGTTTGGCTGACGGGCGCAAACCAAGTCAGCACAAACGCATTACCATTGTGTATTAAGGAATGAGCTGACAATGTTACATGTTTTCAAAATCACTGACTTCTGAATGTTTTTGTGTATGTTTGTGTTGAGTCCTAATTGTACTAAGTGTGGTGTGAATGTTGTTGGTGTAAGGCCTGTGGCTGATATAATGAGGGGGACAATGATAACTTTTTCTTGTTTCCATAGCCTTTTTATTTCCGTTGCAAGGTCTGTGTATTTGGAAATTTTTTCTGTGTATTTCGTTTGGATGTTTGTGTCGTTGGGGACAGCTATGTCAATTAGATAGGTGACTTTTTCTTTTTTGCACTGAAAAGTAATATCGGGTCTATTGGCGGAGACTGTTTTATCTGTATGGATACTGATGTCCCAGTAGAGTTTGTAATCTTTATTTTCAAATACGGATGTTGGTGTGTATTTGTAGTAGGGATCTGTGTTTTCTATGAGCTTGTATGTTGTGGCTAGTGCTTGGTGAACTACTTTTGCCGCTGAGTCATGTCTGGCTGTGTATTCCGTACCGGCTAATATTTTACATCCGCTTGTTATGTGTTCGATCGTTTCTTTCTGCTGGTGGCATTTTCTGCATCTGTCTTCTGTAATAGTTGGGTCTTGGATGATATGCTTTTGGTAGTTTCTGGTTAATATGACTTTATCCTGGATAGCAAGTAAGAAGCCTTCTGTTTCCGGGAATAGCTGCCCATCCCGTAACCAGGTGTATGATTGTTTTTTATTTACGTGGTCTTGTTCTATGTGGTATCTGTGTTTTCCGTGGAGTGTTTTTTCTGACCACGTTTTCATCTTTTCCTGTTGTAATTGGATGTGACTGTGTGTATCTGCTGGGTGGTCTACCCGGGATAAGTCGAGTGGGGTATAGTTTTTGTCTGCTTTGACTATTGCTGTGTGGAGGCTGGTTTGCTTGTTGTGAAAGAATTTCCTAAGTGCTTGTATTTGTTTTGTGTGTAATGATCTGATGTCTATAATTCCTCTTCCTCCTGCCTTCCTCTCGATGGTAAGTCTTTCTTTGCATGCGTTGGGGTGTAATTTCCTTTATTTGGTGAATTGAGATCGTATAAGGATGTGAATATTTTCTATGTCTGTTTGTGACCATTTGATGATACCAAATGAATATGTGAGTATAGGTATAGCGAACGTATTGATGGCTTTAGTGAGATTCTTAGAGTTGAGTTTTGCTTGTAAATGTTTCGTCAGTCTGTTTTTGAATTCGGTTCTGAGCTCTGAGAGTGAGTGTGGTTGAGTTTGGTGCTTTGTTGGCAGCCTAGATATTTGTATGTTTCTTTGTCGAACATGTTATCGAGTGTTTCATTGTTGATGGTTTCTGTCTCATGGTGGTACTTCCATTGGCCTTTGTTGATGTAGAGCACTTTGCATTTACTTATACCAAATTCCATATTGACATCAAGGTGAATATTTCTGTGAGGAGTTCTTTCAGCTGTGTTTTTGTAGCAGCGTAGAGTTTTATGTCATCCATATATAGTAGGTGGTTTATTTTATGTTGATTCACTTTTGGTGTCTGATATTGAAGCCATGCTCTGTTCTGTTTAGTATATTTGAGAGTGGATTGAGACAGAGGCAAAACCATAGAGCGCTGAGCGAGTCTCCCTGAAATATACCCCGTCTGATGTACAGCTCTTCTGTTTGGATGCGTTCGGTTTGTGTTTCTAGGCGTATTATGGTTTTCCATGTTTTCATAATTTGCGCTAGAAATTGCCTGAGGTGTTGGTTGATTTTATAGATTTCTAGGGCTCTGATTAACCAGGTGTGGGGTATGGAGTCGAAGGCTTTTTATAGTCTATGTAACCGATGTGAAGGTTTCTGTGTTCTTTTCTGGTTTGTCCCATAATCACGCTATCTATGATCAGCTGCTCTTTGCATCCTTGACTATTTTTCCTGCATCCCTTCTGCTCTTCTATGATAATATTGTTGTCTGTTAGGTGTTGTTCTATTTTCTTGGAAATTGTGGCTGTGATCATCTTGTATAGGGTTGGAAGACAGGTGATAGGTCGGTAGTTTGACGGGTTTGTGGTGTCTGAGCTTTTGGGTTTAACGTATGTTATTCCTTGTGTAAGGAAAGTGGGAAATGTGTGTGGTTGTAGAATGGCTTTGTTGATTTGGTGTGTGAGTGCTTAGGTGTGGGTGGTACACCGTTTTTACCAGAAGTTTTGTATATTGTCTATTCCAGGACATTTCCAGTTGTGCGTGTGTTTGATAGTTTCTGTAATTTCTTGTGTATTTAATGTGGAATTTTCTTGTTCTGTCACATGTTTATGTTTGTCTTCTTCGGCTTTGATCCAGGGGGTATTATTATTGTGTAGTTTGGGTTCTGACCAGATACTTTTCCAATAATCTGTGAGTTCTTACTTGTTTGGTGGTTCAGTCACTGCTGTCTGTTTGTTGTACATAGTTTTCCGGTAGAACTGTTTTTCGCTTCTTCGGAAGAGGTTGTTGGTGTCTTTCTTCTCGTTTGATTCTTTGTATCTACGTAGTCTTGCGGCATATATAGATAGTTTTTGTTTCAAGGTATCGAGGATTTCTGGCAGTGTTCTGTTGGGAGACTTAGATTTGATCTTGTTTGCCCCCTGTGTGACACGTTTAGACGCGTTCCCGCTTAAAAAGTGGGTCAGATGTCCTAGATCTCTCCTGATGTTGTTGATTTTGTTTTCTATTCTTATTTGCCATTTGAGTTTTGGTTTTGTCCTGTTGGGGTTTCATTATCGTTGAGGGAGTTTTTGATTATTTTGTGTTAGAGTGGGGATTGCTGCTGCGTATATTATTGTGTGAATGTCTTCGATTGTGCTTAAGTCTGTTATATACTGAGGTATTATGCGCTTGTTTAGTGTATTGAGGATTGGTTGCGTGCTCTGTTTGTAGATTAAACGAGGGATGGGATTTCTTGTTGTGGGGTCGGTGCCTGACCATCGAGCTAGATGTGACTCCATTTTTGCTTTGAGTTTATTTATTATTATTATTATTATGATTGTTTTTTGTTTTTCATTCTCACATTTGGTGAATGTGGTTCCATGTTTGGCTAACGGGCCTAAACCAAGTCGGCACAAACGCATTACCATCGTGTGTTAAGGAATGACCTGACAATGTTACATGTTTTCAAAATCCCTGACTTCTGAATGTTTTTGTGTATGTGTTGAGTCCTAATGTTACTAAGTGTGGAGTGAATGTTGTTGGTGTAAGGCCTTTTGCTGATATGACGAGAGGGACAATGATGACTTTTTTTTGTTTCCATAGCCATTTTATTTCTGTTGCAAGGTCTGTGTATTTGGAGATTTTTTTTGTGTATTTCGTTTGGATGTTTTCGTCGTTGGGGGGCAGCTATATCAATTAGATAGGTGACTTTCCCTTTTTTGCACTGAAAAGTACCATCGGGTCTATTGGCGGAGATTGTTTTATCTGTATGGATACTGATGTACCAGTAGAGTTTGTAATCTTTATTTTCAAGTATGGATGTTGGTGTGTATTTGTAGTAGGGATCTGTGTTTCCTATGAGTTTGTATGTTGTGGCTAGTGCTTGGTAAAATACTTTACCCACTGAGTCATGTCTGGCTGTGTATTCCGTACCGGCCAACATTTTACATCCGCTTGTTAGGTGTTCAATCGTTTCTTTCTGCTGGTGGCACTTCCTGCATCTGTCTTCTGTAATAGCTGGGTCTTTGATGATATGCTTTTGGTAGTTTCTGGTTAATATGACTTTATCCTGGATGGCAAGTAAGACGCCTTCTGTTTCCGGGAATAGCTGCCCATTCTGTAACCAGGTGTATGATTTTTTTTTATTTACGTGGTCTTGTTCTATGTTGTATCTGTGTTTTCTGTGGAGTGTTTTTTCTGACCACGTTTTCATCTTTTCCTGTTGTAATTGGGTGTGTCTGCTGGGTGGTCTACCCGGGATAAGTCGAGTGGGGGGTAGTTTTTGTCTGCTTTGACTGTTGCTTTGTGGAGGCTGGTTTGCTTGGTGTGAAAGAATTTCCTAAGTGCTTGTATTTGTTTTATGTGTAGTGATCTTATGTCTATGATTCCTCTTCCACCTGCCTTATTCTCGATGATAAGTCTCTCTTTGCATGCGTTGGGATGTAATTTCCTGTATTTGGTAAATTGAGAACGTATAAGGGTGTGAATGTTTTCTAAGTCTGTGTGTGTCCATTTGATGATATCAAATGGATATGTAAGTATAGGTATGGCAAACGTGTTGATAGCTTTAGTGAGTTTCTTTGAGTTGAGTTTTGTTTGTAAAAGTTTCGTCAGTCTTTTTTTTGAATTCGGTTATGAGCTCTGTTTTGATGTGAGTGTGGTTGAGTTTGGTGCTTTGTTGGAAGCCTAGATATTTGTATGTTTCTTTTTCGAGCATGTTATCCAGTGTTTCGTTGTTGATAATTTCTGTCTCATGGTGGCCTTGCCATTGGCCTTTGTTGATGTGGAGCACTTTACATTTACTTATACCAAATTCCACATTGATATCTAAGGTGAATATTTCTGTGATTTTGAGGAGTTCTTTCAACTGTGTTTCTGTAGCAGCGTAGAGTATTATATCATCCATATATAGGAGGTGGTTTATTTTATGTTGGTTCACTTTTTGGTGTCTGATGTTAAAGCGATGGTCTGTTTTCTTTAGTGTATTTGAGAGTGGTTTGAGACGGAGGCAGGACCATAGAGCGCTGAGCGAGTCTCCCGAAATATACCCCGTCTGATGTACAGCTCTTCTGTTTGGATACGTTCGGTTTGTGTTTTTATGTCGATTTTGGTTTTTCATGTTTTCATAATTTGCGCGAAAAATTGCCTGAGGTTTTGGTTGATTTCTTAGATTTCTAGGGCTCTAATTAGCTGTGGGTTATGGAGTCGAAGGCTTTTTTATAGTCTATGTAACCGGTGTGCAGGTTTCTGTGTTCTTTTCATGATCACGCTCTCTATGATCAGCTCCTCTTTGCATCTTCGGCTATTTTTTCTTCACACTTTCTGCTCTTCTGTTAGAATATTGTTGTCTATTAGGTGTTGTTCTATTTTCTTGGAAATTGTGGCTGTGATAATCTTATAAAGGGTTGGAAGAGAAACTGCCTGAGGTGTTGGTTGATTTTATAGATTTCTAGGGCTCTGATTAACCAGCTGTGGGGTATGGAGTCAAAGGCTTTTTTATAGTCTATATAAGTAGTATAACAAACGCGCTTCTGGACCACTTTGATGGCATCTGGTCGCTGCGGACTCTCAGTCCGCGACCTCTAATTTGACCTTTTACAAGAAGTCCTGAAATCTGCAAGAAGTGCTGAAAGCTGTGCAAGAAGTAGTCTTCAATTACGTGACAGTCCAGTGGTTGTTGAACAGTGCCCTTTTGTCATATTTTCTTGAAGAATAGCTGAAAATCTCTGTATACCTGTTTACCTGTTTACCTGTATACCTGTACCTGTGTGACCTGTTTACCTGTAATTTACCTTTAATTTACCTGTAATAGCTGAAGAAGTGTTCAATGAGTTAATTTGTCCAGTGGATGTAGCTCAGTGCCTTTTTGTCACTTTTGCCGACCTTGAGGACTTGGTCTTTAGAATAAATGTGTGTTAAATGTTGTGTATTAAATGAAATAAGTTAAAAAAAGTGAAGTCTGTAGTAGGATTTGAACCAGCATATATTGTGTGTAGAACTGCAAAACTGGGGACTTAACCTACTTAGCCAAATAGGATTCGTAATAGAGAATGCAATTGTTGGGATGCCATAAAAAAGGTATGTTGAAAGATGTGCAAGAAGTAGTCTTCAATGACGTAAATTGTCCAGTGGATGTTGAATCAGTGCCTTTTTGGTAAAAATACTTTGTCTAAGAGGTGTTTTAATGTTAGACGTGAATATGTGTAACCTTATTAGTTAAGAAAGTGCAAGAAGTAGTCGTCAATGAGTTAAAATTTGTCCAGTGGCTGTTGTACAGTGCCTTTTTGGCAAAATAAGTTGTTGAAAATGTCTTTCTAGAGGTAGAATCGGTGTAAATAGGTGTAATATGAGATTCTGCAAGAAGTGTTCGTCAATGACGTAACAAGTCCAGTAGATGTGGAAACAGGGTATCTTAACTTCATTAAAAACTTTGTAAACTTTCATTCGAGGAGAAGTTGCATTAGTTTAGATGCTTATTGGTGTGGTCTTATCAGAGTAGGCGTAACTAGATAAGAAAGGTTGTATTTGGTTGGTTGAATGTGTAAAATTAGATAAGAATCTGTGTATTTGGATAGGTGAGCTGTGAAAATGGGTGTTGGCTATTGGAAAAGGCATGTATTTGATAGGTTGTTGTGTAAATTTTGCTAATAAGAGTATAAATTTGATTGGTTGAAGGGTAAAAATGTGTGTTATCTATTCGAAATTGCATGTGTCTGATAGGTTGAATTGTAAAGGCAAAGAAGTAAATGTATTAAAAATAGCAATGATACAATGTAAAATCTTATAATTTGAGCGAAAACAGTAAATAACTGGCGCCATAAAGTCGGTAAAAAATGTCGAAGATAAGGCAAAATGTAAACAAAAAGTATGACTTATGTTAATTTCCTTGAATTGAAACCAAGTAAACACTTTGGTGAATTATTCTAAAAATAGAAATGACGTGATAGCTAGAATGTTCTAAATGGTCTGATAGGTCACAAAATAGATAAGAAAGGTCAAAAATAGTTGATAAGGATATGTTTTGAATGCATATAAGTGTATTAAAATTGATGAAATTTGTTAGCAAGTAAAATAAGTATGAAATGAGCTTAAAAATAGTTTTGATAGGTCAAATAATGGATAAGAAAGTTTAGAAATTGCTGATAATGAGTTGAGTAAAATGCATAAAAGTGTCGTAAAATTGTTGATATTTACTAAAGGTGGTAAAATAAGTATGAAATGAGCTTATTGTGAGCTCGTTGAAATGTTGTGAACTCGTTGGATTTTGCTATAATATGTTATATGAGATGAAAGCAAGTTAAATAAGTAATATTTGTCAAGAATCGTAAAATAAGTACGAAATGAGCTTAAATGAATCTCAAATGAGTTTTTGGTTTTTAATAATAATAGTAAAATATTAAATGAGCCTAGCTTTTTACCGTATGTGTGGGCACGTTGTAAAAGGTTTTGTTGAGCCTAACAAAAGTATAATTTGTACTCGTTGTATTGTAAATCTTAGTAAAATATTTGTTAAAAATGAGCTGAGCCTAGCCTCGCCTTTGACTCGTTGTGTGGGAACGAGAAGAGAATAAAACATACAAGTATGAGAACACAGATTTTTATTCAATGAATAAAACTGTTTGAAATGCATTTGAAGCCTCGTCTGCTTAAAAAATCTTTACAAAACTACTACATATAAATTAAAAAGGAGAAAATTATTCTACTTACTAAAAATACTTAAGAGTACAAAATATCTATAAAACAATAAAACTAACTAAAATGTTAAGATGTAAAAAAATCTTTACACCTACTATATATATAGAACTTAAAAAGGAGAAAAATTATTCTACTTACTAAAAAATATTTAAAAGTACAAAATATCTATAAAATAATAAAACTAACTAAAATGTTAAGATGTAAATGTAGAGCCTGGTACGAAATAAAACCTAAATTAAATGAAAGTTCAACAAAAACAGATAAGAAAGATCAAATATTTGTCGATAAGAGGATGTAAAATGTATTGGATAAAATATAAATTGCAATGTTATGTTTTACTAATAACTATATATTTGATTAGAAATATTAAATAAATGCGAGAGAGAGTTCAACAAAAACCGATAAGAAAGGTTAAAATTAGTTGATAAGAGGATGTAAAATGTATTGGATAAATTAATAAAACAACATTTTAGATTCTTACTTAAATACTTAAAAGTACAAAAATAAATAATATGTTGCCTGGTACGAAATGATACCAACAAAAACCAGTTGTTATAAAATTAAATGAAAGTTCAACAAATCTGATAAGAAAGATCAAATTTTGTCGATAAGAGGATGTAAAATGTATTGGATAAAGTACAAATTGCAATGTTATGCTTTACTAATAACTATTTGACTAAAAATTATGAATTGCTTAATAGTTTAAAATTAGTTGATAAAAAGTAGATTCGAAAGCATTAAAATAATTGAAAGACCAATAAATTTGTCATAAATTTAAATGTGTAAAATTTTTTGAAGTTACTACTATCACTAATTAGTTTATATTTGTATAAATCAAAATTTGTTTCCAAAAGAACAAAGATTTGACTAATAATACTACTAAATAGGAATCCAAAACTTTGGAACTGCTGTTGTTGCTACTGTTGTTGCTACTGTTGTTGCTACTGTTGTTGGTAGAAGACATTTAGTTAAATAGAGAGAAATTTCTTTATTTCCAACAATTTCGATAATTATATAGTAGTTTTACATTGGATAATGCACAATGCCATGGATTAATATCCTTATGAAAATAACATTCTGGAATCATTTTAAATTGACTTAATTTAGGTTCTTGTTCAATGGGAATGTTGTGTATATAGTCCTCATTTAAGAATTTCTTTAAAATATTCACTTTTGCATTTCCTTTGACGTAAATTCGATATGGAGTTTGATAAATTTTCAATACATCTTGTAAAATGGGTTCGATATCGTTTATTTCAACAAATCCATTTTCCCAACATAATCCGTGATATTTGTCTGACCAATCAATCAATTTTTGATCTTTAGCATTAGATATCATAGTTCTCGAGAATGGTGGTTTAAATAAATAATTTGCACAACGATGTCCATCATAAATTGCCAACTCTTTGATTACATATCCAAAAGAACAATTATATCCTTGAATGTCAATAAACACATCTGATTCAATCATATTGAAATCGAATGACTGACTAACTGAATAATAATATTTTTTGTTCAAGTTAAACGTTTAAACTGATGACTATATTAATAAATAATTCGTTCTATTTTATATTTTAAACTTATAGATTTGTTTTTGCTTAATTAGTTTTTGCTTTATTGCAAAAACAAGTCAATTAGTCTATAAAAAAATATAATGATACGAGATAAATATCGAAAAACATGTTTATAATAACAAATATTTTACATGATGATGAAATCTTATATTTTTGTTGTCTTACTTAATTAGTTTTGATTTATGTAAAAAACAAAAACAAGTCAATTAGTCTATAAAAATATAATGATACGAGATAAATATCGAAAAATATGTTTTTAATAACAAATGGAAATTTTGCATGATGCAAGTGGTAATTTTCCAAATTAAACTATTTTGTTGAATTTATACTGATAAACGTGTATAATTAGTATATATTTCTAAAAAATGCATATCGGATGATTAATATTCTGTATTTAATATATAAACACCCATCTTATACCGATTAAATTACAATTTTGTTTGTTTGTGTAATACTCACTAGTTTGAAGTTAAAAATGCTCTTTTTCGCAGTCGAATTAATAGATGATGATATACCATTAGATATGATATATGTGTTATTAAAAGAGTTATTCAAGTGAGTATGAATAGTAAAATTCACCTTTCTAAACTTTTACTTGTTTCTTGTCTAACATATTATTATTATTGATTTTCAGAGATATTTTGTTTGAAATAAGAAGAGGACAGTACATGATTCATGTGTGTTTGAAGGAGGAACCGACACGAGAAAAATGGGAGGAATTTGACAAGTTAGCTGTGAAATTTTTTTTTTATGCTGAAATTCTTAGTTAGTCTTTAATAAAATACAAATATCTTATAAACATTGCTTTATTTTATAACCAAATTAACAAATTACTAGAGCTTAAACTTATGAATATATACTAATAGATAAATCTTAAAAAACTAATAATAGATAAATATAAGTTTCTAAAAAATATCAAATGATTATCAGATGATTAATATCCTGTATTTAATATATAAACACACAAGTCAATTACAAATAGAGAAGAAGAAAGGCAAGTTGATATTGATTCTCAAGAATTGTTCAAGAGAGAAAATTATACCATTTTCAATTTTTATATTAACACATTATAACGCAAAAAGCAGAAGAGGAAAGTCTGATCAAAGTAGCAGTTTTTCGAGAAAAAGAACCTTTTGTTTGTTGTGTGTAAAGATTCTAGTTAGTTTGAAAGCAAAAATATGATTTTAATATTTGAATCTGAAGATTTGAATGCCTTATCGACAAATATCTTATTACTCCAAGAGTTATTCAAGTGAGTATGAATAGTAAAATTCATAAATTATCTTACTAGCAATATATTTATTTTCAGAGATATTTTGTTGGAAATAAAAAGGGAAAGGAGACGTATTCATGTGCGTTTGGAGAAGGAACCGACACAAAAAGTATGGGATGAAATTGCGAGGCTTCCTGTTAAAAAAGTTTTTTGTATGAAAAAGATGTAGTCTTTAATAAAATCCAAAATACCTTATAAATATTGTTTTATTTTATAACCAAATTATTCCTAGGTTAAACTTTATATACTAATAGATTAAAAAACTAATAATAGATAAATCTAATACAGTTTGTACTATAATAGATAAAAAAAAGACTCTTAGAGGTACAACAAACGTAAAATTATTCAGAATCGGAAGAATCTGAATAGACTAAATTTTTAAAACATTGATTAAATTCGGCAATGTCAATATCTGTTTGCGGTTGTGCACAATATTGTCGTCCACCCAAAAAATTGAGCAGCGGGAATCTTATATTTTCCCGAAGAACCAAAATTGTTTGATTTTCTGATAAGACTCCTCTTTAGAGTCGTAATATTTTCTTTCGATCGATGCATTTACCAAAGGACATATAAGTAATTGAGCAATTTTTCGATACTTTTCCAATAAGATATTTTCATCCGATACAAAATAAATAATTAGAGGTCCGTTATAGGTTGCATCTACGATACCTGTTCGTATAGTTCCTATAGAGTTTATAGAGGATCTCGCAATAATTTGTCCATAGAATCCTATAGGAATATTTACTTTTTCAATCAGTTCAATCTTTGTAGCTTTCCCTGCGGGACAAAATGTGTCGTGTTTAATACAAAGATCGAAACCTGCATCTGATTTGTATGCTTTCCAACAAGAATTATTTCCCGGAATAATTATTTTCGAGTTGTCATCATCGTCGTCATTGAGTATTTGAATTGCTCTTTCTATACGTACATACAAGTCGGAAAAGTAAGTTTTATCATACATTTGTGGATAATGAGGTAAAAAGACATATTGGTTGAAAAGGTTGTATTTGGATAATAAGGTGAAAAATTTAAATTGAGTCTTTACATATTTTACGGCTGAAATTAAATCTATCTCTTGTATTTGCATACTTTTCCAAATAATGTCCTTAAGATTGTACTTATTAGGGATAACAATTACCGATGAAAATTGTTCAAATATTTCTGTTGGAATTTCCTTTATACAGTCGATGATATTCTTTTCATCAAAATTTTCAATCGAGTCAAATATTAATGAAAAATACAATTGAGATAGTGGTGAACGTTCAAATAGTCTATAATTTTGTTGTTGTTGCATTTTATTCACAATTGTTAATGTGTGCAGGTTTTGTCTAAAAGTCTTTAATGATTCCCTACTATTTTCATGTTTAACATCATTATAGAGGTGTACGTTTTCAAATCTCTTGAGAAATTTGAGTAGTCCCATATGTGTAAGACCATCCAAAAATATATTTTTAGCAAGTGGAAATTTTTCCTTAGGAGTAGTAGTAGTAGTAGGAATTGTTGTATCCATATCAAGTATTAGATTAGATGAAGATGTTGTAGGCATAGTAGATTCAACGTTTAAAGAGGACATACTGCAAACAACAACAATTCAAATTAGATATGATGTATAAATATAAAACCTGTTAAACTCACCTGTTTAAGTAATTACACACACACAAAACAAAATATATGTTGTGAGAGAGGAAAACGCAGACAATTGCTTGTATTTACCAATTCAATCTTTTTATAACATAAAAGAGAGTTCAAAACAGATAAGAAGGTTAAAATTTACCAGATAAGGAATAAATTCAAATACATTGAATGTACAATATAACATAACTCATGTTTTATGCAATGATAAAAGTATTAGCAGTATGTAGTTAAAAATAAAACAAACAACTTGTACGGAAAAAGGCTTTATTAAGTATAAAAGAGAAAAAACTATAATGATTTAACAACAACAATTTTCAATTTGATCAATGTAGGGTTTCATTTCTTGTAAAAAGGTGGGACTGATTCCTCGTTGAAATTTTTGAACAAATTTCCAATTAACTCGTTCTCTATGTCGACGGATAAAATCTTCAGTCAAGTTTTGATGGATACTGATGGCATTCCAATCCAACATTCCGGCAAATTCCTCCATAAATCGTTCGTTTAATTGCTGATATTGGGAGATAAGTTGCCAATTGACTTTATTGATACAAGTTCGTATTAGATCTTCGTCTAAATGTTGTTTTCGTGAAATGATATTCCAATTGACAAAATCTTGAAAATAAATGATAAATTTCGCAGGTAAATCGGGAAAATTGGATATTTCATTCCACCAAGCTCTTAGACAAGCCATTATTTTATAATGTATGTGTCAATAGCAAGTATACAAATAATATGATTGTATTTGATGTATGTTTTTATATATATAATTAACAGGAAATGGATGCTATCTGTTTCCTTGTCTTGCAGCAGCATTTCTCTCTCTCTCGATTCCTCGTTCTTCTTTGCCAAAGGAAAGAAAGTAAGCAGGTACGTTCTTTGCTCCATCGTTCTGTTTGATTCGATCTTTGACCACACATGACAAACATTTTTGATTTCGTATTTCACTTTCACCTTTACATTGTGGACATTTTACTCGTACAATAACTGGCATTTTTGAATGAGTGATATGATGTGTATTAATGAAATGTTTTATACAAGTTATCTCTCCCTACTATTTATAGTTGTAATTGATAGAAGCATGGAAATTAGGCTATTTTTCCTATATACAAAATTAATTAAACAATATGTACAATATTTACGTATTCTAACTCGATCTCGATAGTAACTATTTATATTTTTGTTAACTTTACATCCACATTTTAAACAGTTAAATTTTACATTTTCCATATTTTTTTAGAGACTTCAAGAGGTTCTCGGGAGGAGAACACGATCTCTATAAAAACAGACGCAAAATAAGTTTTTGATTCATTTATCATTCGCTCATATTGACCACACTAATGTTATCTACCTGTCTATTGTTTGTTCTCGTTATTGTTGTTGTTCAAAGTACAAACAACTACGATGACGATGCCAATAATACTTGTAATCAAAATTATGAATATTTATTAGAGGATTATCATTCACTTTATAATACCAGTTTAAATTTGTATCAGGAATGTATTAAGTCACTGGACAATTATATGGATTTATACGATAATGAACAAGCTGTTAATGATATTTGTATGGGAAAAATTCTATAATACGAATACCTGGCTGCGAATTTAACAATGTCGTTAAATTATACGAAACATATTGCTCTGCTCAAGGAAAATATCAAATTGGAATCGGATTTGTATTTATTGAGAACCAATCTAACGGAAACATTGCAAATTTGTCAAGAAAAATACAAAGTAGCATATGTCGTAATTGCCGATTTGAAGGAGGAAATTGAAAATTTTAAAAGTAATTTGACCGATCTGACTCGTGAAATCTATCAGTTAGATAACGATTTGTCCAAATGTCAAAAGGATTTAAAACAACAGAGGAAAGAAGAAACGAAAATTTTTGTAAATCTAAAAGACTGCTTAGAACGAGAAGAAGTACTTTTGGACTCGAAAGACAAATATATTATTCGACTGTCGACGTGTAGAAGACAAAATAGAAAATTGCGAGAAGGAGAAAGTTAAAATTTAATAGTGGAGCATTGGTGCATTTGAACTACTCATTGCATAGTAATATAATTTATCATTGTATGTGCTACTCTTGACATTATCTGCATGGAATTTTTTACTTATTTATGTAGTAGTTGTTGGAGAGAAACACACAGAGTTCCATATGCAAATCATCAAAGACCTCGACCTCGAATACGGGTTTATTGTAATCAGTGTGCTCATATAACTATGTGGTATCTTCTTGAGGAATAACAAATCAGTATCTTAGAAATAGTCTTAGAAATAACAATTGCTGCTAACATGAACTTTACTTATTTATGTAGTGGTTGTTGGAGAGAATCGAAAAGTATACCTTTTCAACCACATATAGCTCAAGTAAATTTAATCATTAGACGTAATAATTCTGTTCGACAACTTCGACCTCGACTCAGATTACGAGATTATTGTTACAAATGCGAACGAATGACTATTTGGTATCTTATCGAAGAATAATCTCAGATTTATGAAATCACATAGTATATAATTAGTTAATACTTGCAAAATTGTATTCAGTTATAAAATAGACGATATGTTTAAGTAATAACATGTTTTTTTATTAAGTTTACTAAATAGTACAAATAAATAAAACACATCTGTCACATTTTATGATGATTCAATTCGGTCTCTTACAGATATATATTGATTATTTGGCATTAAGTTAGTAAATTGATTCTTGGTTTCATTTTCCAATTTGTTCTTTTTTCTTTCCAAAGTATCTTTTGGTATATATCCTAGACTACGTACAGTTTGCCATGAAGCCTCTTTGTAATATCGAATACAATTGGAACAATAAGTATTCTGATTATAAGATTTATGACCCAAATAGGTTATTTTATTTTGACATGAAGGACAACTTGTTGAGGAATTCATTCTTTATATCGATTTCTATCTCGTTTTCTATTAAACTTTATTATTATTAAAATTATTTCATTTAAACCTTTTTGATATAACGAATCAAGACAAATTTTAAAATTATTTTATTTTACTCCTACTACCCAAGTCATTTTCAGTTGAAACCAATATTAAAATGAATAACTAAATACTTTCATGTATCTTATATCTAACTATTATTCGTAAATAAAACAAAGGTAAAATGTTTTACAGTTTATTAGTAACTTGAAAACAAAAACTTTTAAGTTTACAAACTATAAGGTATTTTTATTATTTAATATATAGGATTTTATCCCTGGATACTTTTGGATTGCATCCAAAAATGTCTTTTCATCCTCTGCACTTTCTGCCTCTACGTGTAGATACCTTATCAGTAATATCCAGGTAATTTCTTCCAATTTGGTAGTTGGTGTTTCATCCCCGTCCAAGAATACATTAATTTGATTAGTATTATTTACAATTTCAATTTTATGCACACCACGTCTGTGAAAGAAATAAAAGATATAATAATCTATATATTAATTAAGTCAATCATTAAAATCAAAGCTAAATATAAGAAGTAGTAAATTATATGAAAAAATACTCACACGAATAAGTTTTTTATTAATATATATAACGTTTTGATAGGTAACACTTTAATGTCTTCAGATTCAAAAATTATCAACATTTTTAAAAGCAACTATTTGTTTCACTACACAACAAATAAATTTGACTCTGAGTAAGAAATTTTAATGCTTATATAGTAAATACAGTAAAAAAAATAAATCACGTCAGTTGATATTTGTAAAATTTATGTGACTAGAGCAATAAATTAATGATATCTTGTTTACTTAAAAACCTTATCAGACAACATTTTTACAGACAAAACGACTCCACTAGTTTACATATTTGCTTATTTATATTTTTAATAGACTAATTGACTCTCATGGCGACTATGTATGATGTGATTAAATCCCCTATATAATATCAATTAAAATCAATACAAAATTTATTCGTCTAATAGTTACTTGCTCCAATACTTAATAATGTCGCTTTTTAATGAAGAAGAAGTAAATGCCAAAAACGTTATTAAAAGAAATATAGAGTTACTAAGACTACTGGAATTAAGGGAAATGGAAATTGTCGAAGAAGAGGAAGAACATTTACCCTTAAATTTATTAAGAGAAAAATTACTACAACAAAAAGTTCAAGTTGATGAAAATGATGATGATGATGACAACGATGATGAAATTCCACTTAGTAAATTAAAAGAAAAATGGTTTTAAAGGAGAAAATGGATGAGGATGAAGAGATGATTGAACAAACAGAGAGTGAAATGGATGTGGATGATGATGATGATGATGATAATGAATATTTAAGTTGGGAGGATATAATTAAATTAGGATACCAGATATTATAGTTTAGATGTTAGATATTTTATAAATACCTTTAAGAAGAAAATAGATATTTCTCTCGTATAAAACTTTTGTTTTAATAATTTAAACTTTTCTAGATACCTAACTATTTTTTATTCCATTCCCTAAAATATAAAAATAAGATTAATATTGAAATCAATTCAGGTAAACAATTTTTGTGGAGAGGTCATATTATATATGTTTGCTTTGTAAAAGTTTTCTTAGTTGTAAAGTAACTGTGACACGATGAAGTTGGCTGTTCTCGATATTCAGGGATTTAACTTTTTATTTGCTGCCGATGATGATAATCATGATGTGTATGTGGAAGAATTCCATGCTAAAGAAATTACGATATCAAATGGTTTACAGACAAGTCATTATGTATTGAAACCGAAAATATCCTTTGCTCAATTATCTCGACTCAATAAAAGAGCTGTTTGTAAGACTGAAAAGGAACTTGGTTTACGATATTCTTCCGGCTATGTAGATTACAAGCAAGTTGGAGAAATTTTAGATAGAGTACTGGACAATATTGATGTATTGTATGTAAAAGGAAAACATGTTTTTCGATTCGTTCAAGACAACATTGCTGCTTCTACTACTAATTTGCATACTAATCCCAATTTCAAGATGATTGATATAGATACTTTAAATGTATCGAACATGTCAACATTTAAACCTACAAAACCTTCCTGTTTAGATCATAATCTAATTTACAATGCTAAAGTTCAATGTAGTACTACAAATTGTATGACACTATTGGCATGGCTATCAATATTCATCCCATAATATCAACATCATATGTATTTAATAAATTTTTTAAGGAATTTTTCCAATGTTAACTAAATAATTTGTAGAAAAATTATTGAAAGAGCGAGTTTAATAAATATTTTTAATTTCAAACATGTGTGTTTTATTATTTCCTATTTAAAATACTAAAAGTATTAAGAATATAAGGACTTTATACTAGAAAAACAAAACATTAAATATTTAAGGATATAAGGACTTTATTAAGACAAATATACATATATCTATTACTTAAAAAATAAAAGGTAATAAGAATTAACAAGGAGTTTCTAATGGTTGCCTCTTTGTTCTCGTTGTCGTTGTTGGTATTCTCGTTCCCCAATCGGTCTTGGAATTATTGATTGTACATGTTTATCTATAAGATCATGTGTACCAGTCTTCCAGATATCCTGACATTTCGAATGCATTCCTTGTTGTCCCCCTGAAAATAGGTCGTTATCACGAACACCACATGCTATACATCCTCCATTTTGATATAAACCGACTCCACTTAACAATTTACCAGGTGTTAATTCGACAGCATTACGATTAATCCAAAGTCCATTTCTTTTTGTTACTACATATAATTGTTCTCGTTGACGATCTTCACTCATTGTTTATTTGATTTTATGTTTATCAAATACTGACTACTAACCAAAAATATCCATTTAAATATACATATCCCTTCTCAATCGTTATTTTTTAACCTTATCATCAAGAATTATAGGAGAATCTCAGTATAACACATTAAATTGTCAAAGATTTCATCTTATTTGCAAAAAATGAATTTATTCAGTCAAGATGATTTAATATATAAAACTTGTAGAAAAAATTGATGATTTTGTCAAGAAATTAGCATGTTGTTGTGAAACAAGGATTCGACTAATATCTTATCGAGAATATTTAACACCTTTAATCGATCGCAAACAAGTTACGAATAATTTAGAAACACATTACGTATCATGTGTATGGTCACATCCTGGAGTTCGAGAAGGACCCGATACATGTGAATGTTTCCATGTTAATATGTTACTAAGACGTGTCAATGAAGAATTGTCAGAGTTGTCGACATCAAACAAATGTATCCAATGTAGTATTTATTGCAATCATAATAAGAATAATAAGTTAATTGAACAATTATCTAAACTATTGAGATGATTTAAAAAATAAATTTTTAATACAATGTTAAATAAAATTGCCATCTAAATATATATTTATAAAACTAATATAAAATTGACTTCTCTGATACTTTTACTGTTTTTCCAATCACCAGATTTTGTTATTATTATTTTTATATATTGCAGTTTGTTTTTAAGTAATAGCGCTAATTAAGTCATAGCAAATTTTCCAATCACTTTGTTATTATAAACATGTTTTCGACATTTATCTCTTATCATTTTATAAACTAAATTAATTCATTTGTTTTTGTTATTTTTGTCTATAGCGACTAGTCGACTCCATACATCATTATTTAGATAAGTGGTAATTTTCCAATTTAAATTGCATTTATACTGATAAACTTGTGTAATTAGTATATGTTTCTAAAAAATGCATATCGGATGATTTGTATTTATTATTATATAAACACACACATGTCTTATGTCGAATCAATTACAAGTTATCAACATAGTAACATATAACTGATTTAATCTCTTTGGAAATTTTAAAAAATAATTCCAATTCAGATCTACACCTACATAATTCCTAATTCATCGAGTTAAAACAGAAATTGTCAAATCATACACGATGACAAGTTCTCAATGTTCATATAAGCTAGTACTAAAATGTTCACGAAGTGGTGCAACGTTAAAATTTTTGTTGGAGTGCTGAAATGGTACAACTGAAGAGCTGGTCCCTGATGTTAACTCAATTAAGTAAAAAAAAGTGTAAAAATTGTCTACAACCTTTAATTATGCAAACTTATTATAAAAAAAAGCCTTGTGCATTGGTCAGACCAGTACATGAAAATTTGTTCAAATTGTTCTTTTGGATATGTAATCAAAGAGTTGGCAATTTATGATGGACATCGTTGTGCAAATTATTTATTTAAACCACCATTCTCGAGAACTATGATATCTAATGCTAAAGATCAAAAATTGATTGATTGGTCAGACAAATATCACGGATTATGTTGGGAAAATGGATTTGTTGAAATAAACGATATCGAACCCATTTTACAAGATGTATTGGAAATTTATCAAACTCCATATCGAATTTACGTCAAAGGAAATGCAAAAGTGAATATTTTAAAGAAATTCTTAAATGAGGACTATATACACAACATTCCCATTGAACAAGAACCTAAATTAAGTCAATTTAAAATGATTCCAGAATGTTATTTTCATAAGGATATTAATCCATGGCATTGTGCATTATCCAATGTAAAACTACTATATAATTATCGAAATTGTTGGAAATAAAGAAATTTCTCTCTATTTAACTAAATGTCTTCTACCAACAACAGTAGCAACAACAGCAGTTCCAAAGTTTTGGATTCCTATTTAGTAGTATTATTAGTCAAATCTTTGTTCTTTTGGAAACAAATTTTGATTTATACAAATATAAACTAATTAGTGATAGTAGTAACTTCAAAAAATTTTACACATTTAAATTTATGACAAATTTATTGGTCTTTCAATTATTTTAATGCTTTCGAATCTACTTTTTATCAACTAATTTTAAACTATTAAGCAATTCATAATTTTTAGTCAAATAGTTATTAGTAAAGCATAACATTGCAATTTGTACTTTATCCAATACATTTTACATCCTCTTATCGACAAAAATTTGATCTTTCTTATCAAATTTGTTGAACTTTCATTTAATTTTATAACAACTGGTTTTTGTTGGTATCATTTCGTACCAGGCAACATATTATTTTATTTTTGTACTTTTAAGTATTTAAGTAAGAATCTAAAATTTTGTTTTATTAATTTATCCAATACATTTTACATCCTCTTATCAACTAATTTTAACCTTTCTCATCGGTTTTTGTTGAACTCTCTCTCGCATTTATTTAATATTTCTAATCAAATATATAGTTATTAGTAACACATAACATTGCAATTTATATTTTATCCAATACATTTTACATCCTCTTATCGACAAATATTTGATCTTTCTTATCTGTTTTTGTTGAACTTTCATTTAATTTAGGTTTTATTTCGTACCAGGCTCTACATTTACATCTTAACATTTTAGTTAGTTTTATTATTTTATAGATATTTTGTACTTTTAAGTATTTTCTAGTAAGTAGAATAATTTTCTCCTTTTTAAGTTCTAGATATATATATATATATATATATATATATATATATATATATATATATATATATATATATATAGTAGGTAGGCGTAAAGATTTTTTTTACATCTTAACATTTTAGTTAGTTTTATTGTTTTATAGATATTTTGTACTCTTAAGTATTTTTAGTAAGTAGAATAATTTTCTCCTTTTTAATTTATATATAGTAGTTTTGTAAAGATTTTTTAAGCAGACGAGGCTTCAAATGCATTTCAAACAGTTTTATTCATTGAATAAAAATCTGTGTTCTCATACTTGTATGTTTTATTCTCCTCTCGTTCCCACACAACGAGTCAAAGGCGAGGCTAGGCTCAGCTCATTTTTAACAAATATTTTACTAAGATTTACAATACAACGAGTACAAATTATACTTTTGTTAGGCTCAACAAAACCTTTTACAACGTTCCCACACATACGGTAAAAAGCTAGGCTCATTTAATATTTTACTATTATTATTAAAAACCAAAAACTCATTTGAGATTCATTTAAGCTCATTTCGTACTTATTTTACGATTCTTGACAAATATTACTTATTTAACTTGCTTTCATCTCATATAACATATTATAGCAAAATCCAACGAGTTCACAACATTTCAACGAGCTCACAATAAGCTCATTTCATACTTATTTTACCACCTTTAGTAAATATCAACAATTTTACAACACTTTTATGCATTTTACTCAACTCATTATCAGCAATTTCTAAACTTTCTTATCCATTATTTGACCTATCAAAACTATTTTTAAGCTCATTTCATACTTATTTTACTTGCTAACAAATTTCATCAATTTTAATACACTCGTATGCATTCAAAACATATCCTTATCAACTATTTTTGACCTTTCTTATCTATTTTGTGACCTATCAGACCATTTAGAACATTCTAGCTATCACGTCATTTCTATTTTTAGAATAATTCACCAAAGTGTTTACTTGGTTTCAATTCAAGGAAATTAACATAAGTCATACTTTTTGTTTACATTTTGCCTTATCTTCGACATTTTTACCGACTTTATGGCGCCAGTTATTTACTGTTTTCGCTCAAATTATAAAATTTTACATTGTATCATTGCTATTTTTAATACATTTACTTCTTTGCCTTTACAATTCAACCTATCAGACACATGCAATTTCGAATAGATAACACACATTTTTACCCTTCAACCAATCAAATTTATACTCTTATTAGCAACTTTTACACAACAACCTATCAAATACATGCCTTTTCCAATAGACAACACCCATTTTCACAGCTCACCTATCCAAATACACAGATTCTTATCTAATTTTACACATTCAACCAACCAAATACAACCTTTCTTATCTAGTTACGCCTACTCTGATAAGACCACACCAATAAGCATCTAAATTAATGCAACTTCTCCTCAAATGAAAGTTTACAAAGTTTTTAATGAAGTTAAGATACCCTGTTTCCACATCTACTGGACTTGTTACGTCATTGACGAACACTTCTTGCAGAATCTCATATTACACCTATTTACACCGATTCTACCTCTAGAAAGACATTTTCAACAACTTATTTTGCCAAAAAGCCACTGTTCAACAGCCACTGGACAAATTTTAACTCATTGACGACTACTTCTTGCACTTTCTTAACTAATAAGGTTACACATATTCACATCTAACATTAAAACACCTCTTAGACAAAGTATTTTTACCAAAAAGGCACTGATTCGACATCCACTGGACAATTTACGTCATTGAAGACTACTTCTTGCACATCTTTCAACATACCTTTTTTATGGCATCCCCACAATTGCATTCTCTATTACGAATCCTATTTGGCTAAGTAGGTTAAGTCCCCAGTTTTGCAGTTCTACACACAAACATATGCTGGTTCAAATCCTACTACAGACTTCACTTTTTTTAACTTATTTCATTTAATACACAACATTTAACACACATTTATTCTAAAGACCAAGTCCTCAAGGTCGGCAAAAGTGACAAAAAGGCACTGAGCTACATCCACTGGACAAATTACCTCATTGAACACTTCTTCAGCTATTACAGGTAAATTAAAGGTAAATTACAGGTAAACAGGTCACACAGGTACAGGTATACAGGTAAACAGGTAAACAGGTATACAGAGATTTTCAGCTATTCTTCAAGAAAATATGACAAAAGGGCACTGTTCAACAACCACTGGACTGTCACGTCATTGAAGACTACTTCTTGCACAGCTTTCAGCACTTCTTGCAGATTTCAGGACATTTCAGGACTTCTTGTAAAAGGTCAAATTAGAGGTCGCGGACTGAGAGTCCGCAGCGACCAGATGCCATCAAAGTGGTCCAGAAGCGCGTTTGTTATACTACTTATATAACCGATGTGAAGATTTCTGTGCTCTTTTCTGGTTTTTCTCATAATCACGCTATCTATAATCAGCTGCTCTTTGCATCCTCGACTATTTTTCCTGCATCCCTTCTGCTCTTCTGTGAGAATATTGTTGTCTGTTAGGTGTTGTTCTATTTTCTTCGAAGTTGTTTGACGGGTTTGTGGGTCTCTGAACTTTTGGGTTTGACGTATGTTATTCCTTGTGTAAGAAAAGTGGGGAATGTGTCTGTTTGTAGAATGGCTTTGTTGGTTTGGTGTGTGAGTGCTTCGTGTGTGGTGGTAAACTGTTGTGTGTGTGTGTGTGTTTGATTGTTTCTATAATTTCATATGTAATTAATGTGGAATTTTCTTGTTCTGTCACATGTTTTTGTTTGTCTTCTTCGGCTATAATCAAGGGTGTATTATTATGTAGTTTGGGTTCTGACCAGATAGTTTTCCAATAACCTGTGAGTTCTTGTTTGTTTGGTGGTTCAGTCACTACTGTCTACTCGTTGTTCATAGTTTTTCTGTAGAACTGTTTTTCGCTTCTTCGGCAGAGGTTGTTGGTGTATTTCCTCTCGTTTGAGTCTGTATATCTACGGAGTCTTGCGGCATATACGGATAGTTTTTTTTCAAACTATCAAGGATTTCTGGCAGTGTTCGGTTGGGAGATTTAGATTTGATCTTGTCTACAGCCTGTGTGACACATTAGGATGCGTTCCCTGCCATAAATTGGGTAAGGTGTCCTAGATCTCTTCTGATGTTGTTGATTTTGTTTTCTATTCTTATTTGCCATTTGAATTTAGGTTATCTGCTGTTGGGGTCTCTTTGTCGTTGCTGGAGTTTTTGATTATTTTGTGTTAGAGTGGTGATTGCTGCTGCATATATTATTGTGTGAATGTCCTCGATTATGCTTAAGTCTGTTTTGTACTGGGGTATTATGTGCTTGTTTATTGTGTTGAGGATTATTTGTGTGCTCTGTTTGAAGATTAAACGAGGGATGGGATTCCTTGTTGTGGGGTCGGTGCCCGACCATCGAGCCAGATGTGACTCCATTTCTGCTCTGAGTGTTTGTATGCATATCTTTATCCAATAAAAATTGACGTTTGTTAAATTCTGGAAAATAATTTATGTTATTATTATGATTATTCATAAATTTCTCATAAAAAATTAAAATATTACGTATGTTATTATTGTAAAACCCTTCATAATTTAAATCTATATCTTCTAACCTTAATAAATTTTGTTGCTTAATAATTCCTTTGTTTTCTCCTCCTCTTTCTCCTTCTCCTTCCCCTTCTCCTTCTCCTTCTCCTTCTCCTTCTCCTTCTCCTTCTCCTTCTCCTTCTCCTTCTCCTTCTCCTTCTCCTTCTCCTTCTCCTTCTCCTTCTCCTTCTCCTTCTCCTTCTCCTTCTCCTTCTCCTTCTCCTTCTCCTTCTCCTTCTCCTTCTCCTTCTCCTTCTCCTTCTCCTTCTCCTTCTCCTTCTCCTTCTCCTTCTCCTTCTCCTTCTTCTCCTTCTCCTTCTCCTTCTCCTTCTCCTTCTCCTTCTCCTTCTCCTTCTCCTTCTCCTTCTCCTTCTCCTTCTCCTTCTCCTTCTCCTTCTCCTTCTCCTTCTCCTTCTCCTTCTCCTTCTCCTTCTCCTTCTCCTTCTCCTTCTCCTTCTCCTTCTCCTTCTCCTTCTCCTTCTCCTTCTCCTTCTCCTTCTCCTTCTCCTTCTCCTTCTCCTTCTCCTTCTCCTTCTCCTTCTCCTTCTCCTTCTCCTTCTCCTTCTCCTTCTCCTTCTCCTTCTCCTTCTCCTTCTCCTTCTCCTTCTCCTTCTCCTTCTCCTTCTCCTTCTCCTTCTCCTTCTCCTTCTCCTTCTCCTTCTCCTTCTCCTTCTCCTTCTCCTTCTCCTTCTCCTTCTCCTTCTCCTTCTCCTTCTCCTTCTCCTTCTCCTTCTCCTTCTCCTTCTCCTTCTCCTTCTCCTTCTCCTTCTCCTTCTCCTTCTCCTTCTCCTTCTCCTTCTCCTTCTCCTTCTCCTTCTCCTTCTCCTTCTCCTTCTCCTTCTCCTTCTCCTTCTCCTTCTCCTTCTCCTTCTCCTTCTCCTTCTCCTTCTCCTTCTCCTTCTCCTTCTCCTTCTCCCTTCTCCTTCTCCTTCTCCTTCTCCTTCTCCTCTCCTTCTCCTTCTCCTTCTCCTTCTCCTTCTCCTTCTCCTTCTCCTTCTCCTTCTCCTTCTCCTTCTCCTTCTCCTTCTCCTTCTCCTTCTCCTTCTCCTTCTCCTTCTCCTTCTCCTTCTCTCCTTCTCCTTCTCCTTCTCCTTCTCCTTCTCCTTCTCCTTCTCCTTCTCCTTCTCCTTCCTCCTTCTCCTTCTCCTTCTCCTTCTCCTTCTCCTTCTCCTTCTCCTTCTCCTTCTCCTTCTCCTTCTCCTTCTCCTTCTCCTTCTCCTTCTCCTTCTCCTTCTCCTTCTCCTTCTCCTTCTCCTTCTCCTTCTCCTTCTCCTTCTCCTTCTCCTTCTCCTTCTCCTTCTCCTTCTCCTTCTCCTTCTCCTTCTCCCTTCTCCTTCTCCTTCTCCTTCTCCTTCTCCTTCTCCTTCTCCTTCTCCTTCTCCTTCTCCTTCTCCTTCTCCTTCTCCTTCTCCTTCTCCTTCTCCCTTCTCCTTCTCCTTCTCCTTCTCCTTCTCCTTCTCCTTCTCCTTCTCCTTCTCCTTCTCCTTCTCCTTCTCCTTCTCCTTCTCCTTCTCCTTCTCCTTCTCCTTCTCCTTCTCCTTCTCCTTCTCCTTCTCCTTCTCCTTCTCCTTCTCCCTTCTCCTTCTCCTTCTCCTTTCTCCTTCCTTTCTCTTTCTCTTCTCCTTCCCTCTTTCTCCTCTCTTCTCCTTTCTCTTTCTCTCTTTCTCTCTTTCTCTCTTTCTCTTTCTCTTTTCTCTTTCTCTTTCTCTTTCTCTTTCTCTTTCTCTTTCTCTTTCTCTTTCCTCTTTCTCTTTCTCTCTTTCCTCTTTCTCTTTCCTCTTTCTCTTTCTTTCTCTTTCTCTTTCTCTTTCTCTTTCTCTTTCTTTCCCTTTCTCTTTCTCTTTCTCTTTCTCTTTTCTCTTTCTCTTTCCTCTTTCTCTTTCTCTTTCTCTTTCTCTTTTTTTTCTCTTTCTCTTTCTCTTTTCCCTCTTTCTCTTTCTCTTTCTCTTTCTCTTTCTCTTTCTCTTTCTCTTTCTCTTTTTTCCTCTCCTTCTGTTCCTTCTCCTCCCTCTCAATATCCTTCTTGTTCTTCTTCTTAAATCATATCTTTAATAATGTAGTTCCAATATTACCACACAAATGGCACAAAAATCACTCAAGTCTTCAACCATTTGGTATATGTGTGAAAACCATTAAACCAGTAAAATTCAAAGATCATTGTTATTTTACGAGGAAATATCGAGGTAGCGCCCATTCTACACATAATCTAAAGTGTCATAATAATCATATGATTCCGGTAGTAGCACATAATTTATCAGGTTATGATTACATTTTTAAATTAGACATTAACCACTAAATTTCTTGGTAGAATGATACTATTACCTATTAATAAAGGAAAATATTATTCATTTACCAAATATGTTAAGAATACAAGTATTCAGTTTCGATTTTTAGGTTCATTTAGGTTCATTAGGTTAGATAAATTAAACTCATTTAAATCTTGATGTGAAGCAGATAACAATAAATTCTTGTCACAGTCAAGAGGAATTAATTTTGTTATCTAAAAAAGGAATATTTCCATACGATTATCTAGGTAGTTGGGAAAAATTAAACAAAAAATGATTACCACCTACAGAAAAGATTTGTAATAAAATTAAAAAATGTAATATAACTCAGGAATAGTACCAACATGCACTCGATATTTGGAATAAATTCAAAATTTCAACATATGGAACTTTATTTAAAAATGAATGTACTGATACTGATAATTTCGAAAATTTTGTACAGAATACCATGGCCTCGAATATCTATGCTCCTAAACTGCTTCAAGATGTCAAACCGCTCTCTTAATTTCTGGCGTTTCTTTAAAATTAATTACAGATGTAGAGCAAATTATGATGATCGAAACAGGAATTAGAGGTGAAGTTTCAAAATGCAGTAATCGATATGGAAAAGCCAACAACAAATATATGCAGAATGAGTGTGACCCTAATTTTCAATCTTCGTATTTAATGTATTATGATGTCAATAATTTATATGGTCCAGCAAAGTTTTAACATCTTCCAACCGGCGATTTTAAATGGATTGACAAAGTTGACTTTTATTCGGAAAATGTTATTAATACACCAGACAATTTTGAATACGGCTATATACCTAAGCTGGTTCTAGGGTATCCTGTAGAACTCCACGATTCATATAACGATTTACCTTTATGTCCAGGACATCATATGCTACCCCTATCTTCATCGAAACAAACCAAATTACTGACTATTTGACCAAAAAAACTATGTTATTCATTATAGAAATCTGAAACAGGCCCTTAGTTTAGGTTTACGTCTAACTAAGATTTTAAAATTTAAACAATCAGTTAAAATCATATATTGAGCCCAATACACGATTATGGCAGCCAATATGTATATATATATAAATATATATATATATATATATATATATATATATATATATATATATATATATATGTATATATATATATATATATGTATGTATATATATATATATAAATATATATATATATATATATATATATATATATATATATATATATATATATATATATATATATATGTATATATATATATGTATTATATATATATATATATATATATATATATATATATATATATATATATATATATATATATATATATGTATATATATATATATATATATATATATATATATATATATATATATATATATATATATATACTCATATTTGCACCTTTGTGGAGCCCAAGACATTATTCAGTCGCTATTAAACCAGGGCCATATACACTTTATATATGAATATTATTTTGTGTAGCCACCGCGCGTACTACGTGACTGTCTTATCGCATTGGTAAAAACCTGTGTGTTGCATATTTCTGAATTATCAATTATTTGCAAGACATTCGCGAATTTTCAGTTAGTTGTGTGCTATTCAGTCAGGCTAATCAACGCTAATTTACCGCCAGTGACTATGGGTACAAGAGGAAGGAAATTATTGGAACTGATAACCAGTAAGAACAGAAACTTACTGGATTTGCCCAAGTATGAGACAACCAAAGGATCTTCGTGTGAAGAACAATTAGCGGCACTAAAATTATTTAGCGAATCGCACCTAATCAACAAAGATTGTTCCAATGAATAATTATTTTCTTCAGACACCGAGTATATACCAGATACAAGTGAATCTGAAAGAGAAGAAATTCAGGAAGAAGATATTTTAGGTATACCAAGTAAGTAATAGTTTGATTTTTAACATGAGGTAGATAAATAAAATTTATTGACTTTTTAGTGTCCGTACGGAACACTTATAAGATCACTTCGGTGTCTGTCTGTCTGTCTGTCTGCCACACCCGATTTTCTCCGAAACTATTTGACATAGAAAGTTGAAATTTGGTAATAATATAGGAATTGATGGCCTCGTTAGAGCCGTGTAGTTTTGAAAGGTAAATTTTGACTTAAAGGGTTAGTTTTGGGGGGTGAAATCGGAAGTGGAAAAAAATTTTTTTTACTAGGTCATTGAGTGTGGTGTCAAATGAAAGCTTGTGAAAACACGAGTAAAAAATATATATATAATGTAATATTTGCGCGCACTTTTCTTTGTATTATTTTTAAAAAATCGCGAAAAATCGCTGTCTCCCCGCCTTATCTCGAAAATTACTTATCGAAAAGTTTTGAAAAAATTCTGGAATATTCTCCACGGGGTGTAGATTGAACGAAAATTATCAATACCTTTAATAATTTATCGGGTATATAAAAAAAAAAAACAAAAATTTCAAGGTCATAAGTTTTCATTAAAAATTGGAAACAAACTTTGTTGAAAACTCATTTAGGGTGTGTTTTGTGAAGTCACTGATCATTTTATACCTCCATAACAAAATTTTTTATTTTAAAAGCAATCCACGTACGGAACACTAATTGCGCAAGTTCAACTTGCACTTGACCGGTTATTTTTTATTTAATTTTAGAAAATAGGAAAAAAACTTTAATTACAATTTATTTTAAAAATCCCAAATTTTTTGCTTCTTTTTTTAATATTCCTTTTAAAGAAGTGGTTAAATAAATAATTACAATAAAAATATTACCAGCAAAAGGGGCAATACCCGGAAGAAATTATTCCGAATTCTAAAAACTTTAAAAATCAGTATGTTGCTTGTCAAAGTTGTCTAGGATACTATTCAAGAAATTATTTAAGAAGGCACAGAAAGGTGTGTCCTTTACGTAGAGAATTTAATCAAGGACGAGAACAACATTTATCTTCAGCCCAGTTCTTTGCGATTTGTTCTGGACCCCATAGAAACTTCTATGCAAATTTAAGTTTGAAAGAAGAAGTATTCCCCATTATGAGAAATGATGAATTTTCAAGAACAGCTAGGGAAGATACATTAATTTGTAGTTATGCAGATACATTGCTTCGTAAGCATAAGCGTCCTCAGATAAAAAACGTAATATCCAATAAAATGAGGGAGTTAGGGCGCTTTCTTGTAACTTTGAAAAGTATTAGTGGGGTAGAAAGCCTTTTTGATGCCTTAAAACCTGAAAAATTTCAAAACATTGTCTCGGCTACTAAAGTAATCAGCTGTTATAACCCTGAAACATGTTGGTTTAAGGCCAGTAGCTTAGCATTGCATATGGGCACTACATTAAAACAAGTATGTAATGTAGCTAATAAATTAATTATTGAAAAAAGCTGCTTACTGCCTTGTACCGATCAAGAGATATGCTTACTAAATATAAATCTGTTAAGGCAATTAATTGAAAGTCATTGGAATACTGAACTTGCTAGCTTGGCATTAAAAAATTTGAATGAGAACAAATATAATAAACCCAAAATTTTACCCGTGACCAGTGATGTTATAAAATTTGAAACTTATGTATCAAAGAGAGCAAAACAGGCACAACTTTTATTAGATAAAGGAAACATCAATGAAATAGAATATAGGAAATTATTAGAATGCGTTTTAGGGTTAACACTTTTATTAAATAGGAAACGTATAGGCGAAATTGAACATTTAACTGTTAAAACATATAATAATATGCAAGCACAAACTCAACAGGAAGAATTTTTAGAAGGTCTTACCGAAAGTGAAAAAATGTTGACGAAGAGCTTCAAGAGAGTTGTGACTCTGGGCAAGGGCAGTAAACCTGTTCCAATATTATTTTCAATTCATCTACAAGAATTTATTAATGTGTTACTAAATGTAAGACATTTATATGTGCCGAAAAGCAATGAATATTTATTTGCTAACCAGAAAACCCATAATCAATGTCTAAATGGATATCAAACTCTTAAAAAACTGGCTCAAGAATCAGAAGTTTCAGGTGCAAGTCTTTTTACATCAACACGTTTGCGGAAACAAATTGCAACAATATTACAGGTACTAAATATAACGGATAGCGAAATGGAACAATATGCAGCTTTTTCGGGGCGCACGAAAAAAACCCACGAAAATTATTATCGGTAAGTGATAAACTGCATCGTATGTATGGGTATATTTTTTTAAATTAAGTTCTTAAGTGACCTAAGCTAATAATAACAAATACTTACCTTAGGCTTCCACAAGATATTTATCAAACTGCTAAAGTGTCTAAATTGTTATTGGCCATAAATAGTGGAAAAGGGCATATGTATAAAGGAAAATCATTAGATCAAATTGAGTTCCCAGATAACTTAGATACTGATTCAGATTCCGAAGACAAAAAACTTCCTACCAAAAAGATAGTTGAATCCGGTACTAGCCAGGAAAAAGGTAATAGTTATTTTCTAATTAAGTTCTTTTATTTAATTTTCATTTTTAAGATTGGGAAAATCAAACCAAGGGAATGGAAGAGTGTTTAGATATAAATTTAGAAGTTAATGATTATGCTTTAAAAACAAAACCTGCTGAAGTAATTAAAACTGGGAAAAGTCTGAAAAAAATTTCTTCTAAACAAACAAGTATTATTAATTTTTAAATTTTACAAATTAAAGATAAATGTCGCTTAAATTTAAGTAAATACTTTTTCAAAATAACAATATTTCTTAAACTATTTAATTGTATTCGAATAGGTTAAAAAAATGATAATAGGTGTCGCTTATTTTAAATGCTAGATTACTCTTCAAAATAAAATATAAATAAATTTCATTTATTTTTTAGAAAATAATTGTAAAGGCAAAAAAAACAAAAAACATTAGAATACCATGGACAGAAGATGAAAAAGTTGTGCTTAAAAACGTTTTCAAAAACCATATAAAAAAAGACAATCACCGAGGAAGCATGAAGTTGAGGAACTTATCAGTCAACATCAAGAACTTTTTAAGAACAGAAACTGGGTACTAATAAAGGCTTTCGTTTACAACTGTTACAAATAAAAAACTGAGTTATAAATTTAATATTCTATACTGTTAATTTTTCTCATTAATATATTGTCATTTGTCATTATTTAAATAGTTAAGTTGAATTTAACAAATATTAGGAATAAAAAAGTTTTTTTCTTATTGTTACATATTTTATTAACAAAAAAAAGACAAGTTATGGGCATTTTAGGATCGGTGATTAATTAACTAAAAATAAAAAAAAATGATTATTTATTTATTTAAAAATATCAAATTGATGCCTTTTCTAAAACAGTTTATCTTAAATAGATATTTAAAGATCTAATTTCTAGGTATTCCTGAACACGTTGCCCTTTCTCTCATAAACTCCCGGCTAAATAAATATGTATTGCGCCTTCGTCTTCTTGGAATATTTGTGCAAGGACAATTTACGAGGAATTGTACCGAGATAAAACGTTGATTCGGGGCACCGGCTACAGAGATTTGGCTAATTTCACATCCGTATGGGCAGTGTGGTCTAAATGCTGTTAGCACCTCAGTTAAATAAGTACAATCTGTTCTATATTCGTTGTCATTACGTTCGAAACGGCATACCCATCTATGAGGATTTCTACCTGTAAGAAAATTGAATAAAGCAAAAACTAGTTGCATCCAAGTTAGGTTCTAAAAACAGTAGTATTAACACGTACGTTAGATTAACATGAAACCCAACTACCATCACTAGCCAAATTTATAGGTGCTAACCTATAAAATATATTACAATTACATAGATTAATCGTTTCGTCTATGCAATTAACATTTGTTTAACTCACTGTTAGAAAAAAAATCTCTAAACTCATCCTGAGTAAATTATCATACCCACAACGCATTGTAGAAAATTCGGATAGTGGCAGATTTGGTCTATTGCGAATAACATATACAGGGCGTTTCACAATTGAATACTAATCCTTAATCTATGAAGAATTCTAAAGAAAAAAGTTCATACAAGTTGCTGGTCCAAAATATTTAGTTTTCAATATACAAGGCATCAAAGTTTTTAAATTTTACTGTGCGTCATTATGACACAAAAAAAAAATTTTGCGACCAAGTCGAATATTTCTACTTCCATCAGGGACGTTCACGTAAGTATGTGTCAAGAGATTTTTAAAAGAAAAAAATAGTACGCCACTAGTTTTCTTGGTAACAATTTTTTTTAATCACTGGTCATTTCTAGGCAAAAAAGACCCCTTGACTTTTTTCGAGTAAAACAATAAAATTCAAAACTATCCATAGTGCAGAAAAAATAAAGGAGTCTTTGTTGCTTAAAAGTGACCAGTGATTAAAAAAAAAATACTTTGAAGAAAACCAGTAAAGTATTTTTTTTAAAAAAAACTCTCCCGAAACATTGTCATACGAACGTCCCCTGATGGAAATGGAAAAATTCGACTTGGGCGCAAAAATGCTTCTTTGTGTCATAATGACGCACAGTAAAATGTAATCAACTATTTCTAATCGTTTTCGAGATATTTAATAAAAACTAAAAAATATAAACTTTTACGCTCTGTATATGGAAAGTTAAGCGTTTTAGACCACATGTTTATATGAACTTTCTTCTTAGAATTCTTCACAAATTAACACCCTTAAGGATTAACATTCAATTATGAGACACACTGTATATTATTTGTTATATAATCTGTTTGAACATGTGGCTGAAATTCCGTCATGCGATATCCTGGAGGTGTAAATTCGTCGAGTAAGCGTTGGGCTAAAATCATACTATTTCCACCTACGCCATCTGTACAAGGCATAAAGTCTATCGCCTTGGTCATTGTGACTATTCCAATAACTAATATCCACAACAGCATAATAACATAAAAGGAAAAAGTAGAAAACAAAAAAAAACATATTTATACTTACTTTGGTTTAATTGGGACCAATAATGTTTAAAACACTGTAACGTCACGAGCTAAAATGACTAAAAGCATAATATGTTTATTTAATTATGAAAAGGCTCATCAAAAACCATGAAATATTTTAAATATCGACAATTATATATGCAAGGTAATCGCACACTCTGGTGCTGAACCAGTAGAACTATTCTGTATCTTTTTACATCTAAAGCGTGCTCTATAAAGCCCATCTAAAATTTTGGGGAGGGAACCTGTATGCCTTATACTGATGTATAATAATGAAATACATGGAAATCGTTGTTGAGCCCTTAGCTGGGCTAAGTAGCGTCCCGCAGGGCTATATAACATACCATATATATCTAATTTGGGCTCCACAATGACCGTTTATGAGTATATATATACATATACATATATATATATATATATATATATATATATATATATATATATATATATATATATATATATATATATATATATATATATATACATATATATATATATATATATATATATATATATATATATATATATACATATATATATATATATATATATATATATATATATATATATATATATATATATATATATATATATATATATATATATATATATATATATATATATATATATATATATATATATATATATATATATATATATATATATATATGTATATATATATATATATATATATATATATATATATATATATATATATATATATATATATATATATATATATATTTGGTTGCCTTAATAGTGTATTGAGCTCAATATATGATTTTAAAATCTTAGTTAGACGTAAACCTAAAGTAAGGGCCTGTTTCAGATTTCTATAATGAATAACATAGTTTTTTTGGTCAAATAGTCAGTAATTTGGTTTGTTTCGATGAAGATAGGGTAGCATACGATGTCCTGGACATAAAGGTAGATCTTTATGTGAATCGTAGAGTTCTACAGGATACCCTAGAACCAGTTCAAGTATATAGCCGTATTCAAAATTGTCTGGTGTATTAATAACATTTTCCGAATAAAAGTCATTTTTGTCAATCCATTTAAAATCGCCGGTTGGAAGATGTTAAAACTTTGCTGGACCATATAAATTATTGACATCATGATACATTAAATACGAAGATTGAAAATTAGGGTCACACTCATTCTGCATATATTTGTTGTTGGCTTTCCCATATCGATTACTGCATTTTGAAACTCCACCTCTAATTCCTCTCTCGATCATCATAATTTGCTCTACATCTATAGTTAATTTTAAAGAAACGCCAGAAATTAAGAGAGCGGTTTCACATCTTGAAGCAGTTGAAGAGCATAGATATTCGAGGCCATGGTATTCCATACAAAGTTTTCGAAATTATCAGTTAATAATTTAGTATATTCATTTTTAAATAAAGTTCCATATGTTGAAATTTTGAATTTATTCCAAATGTCGAGTGCATGAGTGCATACTATTCCTAAGTTATATTACATTTTTTAATTTTGTTACAAATCTTTTCTGTAGGAGGTAGTCATTTTTTGTTTAATTTTTCCCAACTAACTAGATAATCGTACGGAAATATTACTTTTTTATATAACAAAATTAATTCCTCTTGACTGTTACAAGAATTTTTTGTTACCTGCTTTACATCATCATCAGTTTAATTTATCTAAACTATTGAACCTAAATGAACCTAAAAATCGAAACTGAATACTTTTATTCTTAACATATTTGGTAAATGAATAATATTTCTCTTTATTAATAGGTAATAGTATCATTCTACCAAGAAATTTAGTGATTAATGTCTAATTAAAAAATGTCCTCATAAGCTGTTAAATTATGAGCTACTGCCGGAATCATATGATTATTTTGACACTTTAGATTATGTGTAGAATTAGCGCTACCTCGATATTTCCTCGTAAAATAACAATGATCTTCGACTTTTACTGGTTTAATGGTTTTCACACATATACTAAATGGTTGAAGACTTGAATGATTCCTGTGCCATTTGTGTGGTAATATTGGAACTACATTATTAAAAATATGATTTAAAAAGAAGAACAAGAAGGATATTGAGAGGGAGGAGAAGGAACAGAAGGAGAAGAAAAAAGAGAAAGAGAAAGAGAAAGAGAAAGAGAGAAAGAGAAAGAGAAAGAGAAAGAGAAAGAGAAAGAGAAAGAGAAAGAGGAAGGGAAAGAGAAAGAGAAAGAGAAAGAGAAAGAGAAAGAGAAGGAGAAGGAGAAGGAGAAGGAGAAGGAGAAGGAGAAGGAAAAGGAGAAGGAAAAGGAGAAGGAAAAGGAAAAGGAAAAGGAAAAGGAAAAGGAGAAGGAGAAGGAGAAGGAGAAGGAGAAGGAGAAGGAGAAGGAGAGGGAGAGGGAGAGGAGAGGGAGGGGAGGGAGAGGGAGAGGGAGAGGAGAGGGAGAGGGAGAGGAGAGGGAGGGAGAGAGGAGAGGGAGAGGGAGAGGGAGAGGGAGAGGGAGAGGGAGAGGGAGAGGGAGAGGGAGAGGGAGAGGGAGAGGGAGAGGGAGAGGGAGAGGGAGAGGGAGAGGGAGGAGGGAGAGGGAGAGGGAGAGGGAGAGGGAGAGGGAGAGGGAGAGGGAGAGGGAGAGGGAGAGGGAGAGGGAGAGGGAGAGGGAGAGGGAGAGGGAGAGGGAGAGGAGAGAGGGAGAGGGAGAGGGAGAGGGAGAGGGAGAGGGAGAGGGAGAGGGAGAGGGAGAGGGAGAGAGGGAGAGGGAGAGGGAGAGGGAGAGGGAGAGGGAGAGGGAGAGAGAGGGAGAGGGAGAGGGAGAGGGAGAGGGAGAGGGAGAGGGAGAGGGGAGAGGGAGAGGGAGAGGGAGAGGGAGAGGGAGAGGGAGAGGGAGAGGGAGAGGG
>CM032454.1:98428441-98454696 GCA_019049505.1 Pachyrhynchus sulphureomaculatus | reverse complement strand
ACATTTTGCCTAACTTTTCGAATAAAGAACTTAAAATGGTGGTCCGTTCATAATTAATAACCTTGTACGTACAAAATTTACACGTAGTCCACCCACATAATAAGTGAATTTGTCGTAAAAAATAACATCGAAATATTGTAGAATTTACAGTATTGTAAAAATCTATGTATCGAAAGAAGGTTTTTGAAATATTTATAGCTTCCCAGCTATCGCAAAAAAGATACATAACGTTGATTAGAAATTTAATTTATAGTAGAAAAGAAATAAATACGTAATTTAATATTCTTTCTTAAACATTTTTGACAAGTCACTGTATACCCTACAAATTGTAGGAAAAGAAAATTTATGGACTATATAGTATGACGATAATCAATTTTATTTCAATAATATAAATTTAAATTACACTCGTTTTAAAACATGTTCAGCTATTAAAGAAAACAATTGTTTTCGGTGGCTTCCCATTTTTCGGCTTGTTTGTTTTAGAATACACTTTTATTTTCAGGATATTCCAGGAACGGAAAGATATTATTGTGTTGCACGTGTAGCCATTGTTATAGTAGTTCTTTTGCTGCAGCACAGCATTTAATATAGTTTATATTGGAGTCTGCAACACGAACAGTTGCTTTAATTAAGCCCAGCATTGGTCATATGATGCTTTTATTTCCCCGCCATTATTTTGAAATAAAGTTTCTCTTGAAAGAAATTTAATCTGAAAGCTTTTTTTCGTATAATTAGTAATGTGAACCACCTGGTATCAGTTTTTAATAACGATGCTGGGAATAAAAAATATAAAGATATAAGGGGTCATGTTTAAATGTCACGTACCGTTAAACCACTTAACTAGTAGTTGTACAACAAAATTTATATCACACCAAAAAATTACCATCTGTACACATAAAAATCGTTGTATGGTAGATGAGATCAAGGCAGCAACAAAGAATCTAATACTACCGTGTAGAGCAGGGGTGCTCAAATAGTCGATCGCGATCGACAAGTCGATTCGCGAGTGCTTTTTGAGTCGATCTCGAGAAAAAAATGCCGATATAGAACTATTCACAGATTTTGTTTTAGGTAACTAAAACAAAATGTAATGATTAAACTACTAAATTTTATTCGATCCACAATTAGGCCAGAATAACCCCCTCATCACTTTCTTTTATCGTAATAAAAAACCCCCTACTATCCGGCAAAAGGCGGCTTTATCAAAGGAACGCGCGGTACTTGTCAAAGAAAAGCCACGTTTTTTTGATTCCCGCTGATTTTTCTAGAAACTTCGGGCGGCGTGTTTGACGGGAACATTCGAGACTTCGTTCGCGCTGATATAAATGTTGCGCCTGCAGGAATAGGAGTCAGTCTGAGTTGTAACTTGAAGGCGATACATCGATACAAAGTTTATTAATAAATAGTCCAAAATGAAGTGCGGCGAAGAAAAGTAAAACTTATCATTTTAATAACGATTGGAGGAAGAATTTTTCTTTTGTATGGTAAAGGATAAGTGCATTTGTCTCATTTGCCGTGCGTCAGTTGCAATACCTAAGCGTGGGAACTTAGAGAGGCATCATAAAACGGTTCATAAAAACTATGAAAAGGATTTTCCGTCACAGAGTGAATTAAGAAAATGAAAAGTACGTGATTTGATAACTTGTTTGAAAAAAAGAAGACACAAACCATGTTCACAAGACCAGCCAAACAATCAAAAGCTGCAACGATCGCGTCATTTAAAATATTTCATATAATGGCGAAACACAAGAAACCATTTGATGATGGATTTGTTGTGAAGGAAGCATTTATTGAAGCGGGTGAGACTTTATTTGGAGATTTTAAAAATAAAATAGAGATTATATCTGCTATTAGAGAACTTCAGTTATCTCGTCCGACTGTCACAAGGCGTGTTGAAGTCATGAGTCAGGACATGGCAGATAAACTAAAACATGATATCATGGAATGTACATAATTTTCTTTACAGTTCGACGAATCTACCGATATGACAGACACTGCCCAGCTGTGTATTTTTATTCGAATGGTATTCAATGACATGTCAATGTTTTTGACAATGATTCCTCTGAAAGGAAAGACCCGTGGCGAGATATATATGACGTTTTCTTCAATTCTGTAGCAAACTACAAGCTACCAATATATAAACTAGTGTGCATTACAACCGATGGAGCACCAGCAATGACTGGAAAACAAAAACGGTTTTGTGGCATTGTGTCGAGCTAATGATGATTTCACTTCATTTTTCCTCCTTCAGTTGCATTATACATCAACAAGTTTTGTGTTCAAAAGTTCTAAACATGGAGGAGATTATGGGCATTGCAATAAAAATTGTGAATTCTATCCGTGCACGTAGCTTGCAACGACGGCTCTTTAAATTGCAGTTGGAAGATAGTGAGTCAGCTGAACACACTGATTTTTTTTCTTCACACGGACGTCAGGTGGTTGAGTCGCGGAAAATTCTAGAAAGGTTAAGAATTATTGCTCGAAATAACAGCTTTTCTGGACGAAAGAGGTGATGACACTCAGATGCTGAAAAACGGAAAATGGCTGACTGATTTGGCATTTTTGACAGACATCACAATGCACTTAAACACCATTAATTTGGAGCTTCAAGGTAAAGGAAAAACTATTATTTGAGATGATTAGCGCAATAAACGCATTCAAAAGTAAATTGCAACTTTATGATAGATCAACTGAAAAGAAAGGATCTGAAAAATTTTCCGTCTTTGAAAGCAAGGATTCTTTAGTTGAATTATGATATTTATGAGGCAGAATTATCAAATATTTTGGGCCAATTCGAAACACGTTTTTATGATTTCAGTAAATTGGCAAATATCTCATCATTTATGAGTTATCCTTTTTCGTGTAAAAATATTGAGGAATTAGCTACTGAAATAGCAAGTCAGTTTAACATGGACTCATGTTTCTGTTGAAAAATGAGTTAGTGCAGATTGTACAACAGATATACATCTCAAAGCCACAGCATCTGATACAAAATTCTGGGTTTTTATATCTGAAGATAAATATCCGAATCTAAGGCAAATCGCCCTTCAACTGACGGCATGTTTGGGTCAACTTGCTTGTGCGAGTCTGCATTTTCTGAAATGAAGATAATTAAGTCAAAATATCGCAATCGACTAACTGACGAACATATGTCATCATGCTTGCGATTAGCACTCGGTAATTACGTACCATCTTATGAAAAGTATGCTGAGGACATGCAGTGCCACGCTTCAACATCCAAAGTCACTCTTTAGTTAAGTTTAGACACTAGAACTGGTTTGTTTTGTAAGAACCAATAAACTCGCAATTTTGAATAATTATGAGTTTTTTTCATTGACATTTTTAGAGCAGACCTACACTTACCTTGACTAAAAAAATGCATATTGTGCGGAAAATTAATTATCTATGCCACGATACACCCTACCTAGACGACAATCCTGCATCACAATTACTGCCTCTCAGAGTCGATTGATCGTAGTCTAACAATATTGAGGTAGATCGCCAGCAGTTCAAGTTTGAGCACCCCTGGTCTAGAGCCACCTGCTCGAATCCGATCAAAGAAGGTTTTGAAAAGTTTTTACCAAACAGACATGTATCTAGATTTCAGAAGTTAGTAGCATCTATTTGTAAATTAGCGTTACATAGGAAATACTTGTTTTCTATAGTGATCACTGTAGTTTTCAATTTTATCGTATTGACATTTAAAACGCTCTGCAGACTGTCGGGCCTCCGAGGCCCGTTTTGTGAAGTTTAAACTCTTGTAACTACTTTTGTGTAAATGTTTAAAACTTTCAGATTTATTGACATTTAATAATACCAATTTTGTTTCAAAACCGTCGAAGTTTATTTCCCTCAGACTGCACCGTTCTACTTATAATAAACTTAACTATCATTTTCGGATGGGTGGGTCTCTCAGGCCCTTCTATATAAAAACCATATTGCATGTCTCAGGGGGAGGCGCCAGTTGGTAGACAATAGATAATTCCACTCTTTTGTGATAGCAGTGGAATTTTGATTATGTGTAAGGATGGGAATGGTGGAGGCAGACTACGTTCTTGTGGCAAACAATTCACTGTATATGTTTATAAATCGGTTCAACTATAGTGTTTGAATAAAGCTGACTACCTGTGTTTGTTCTTACATAATGTCAAATGAAAGAAGGCTAACTATTTTGAAATGGATGGAAAATGTTATGGGGGAGAACGTTCTAGTGATTCGGAATCGGAGATGAACTCGGATAAAAGTGACACTGAAGAGAGGATGGAATAAATTGCTGATGCTCCAGAACCATGCAGGAGAATAGTGTAGATGAAGCCATGGATACTGGTGTAGGTACGTGATTTACCTTCTACCTTTGTTAATATCGAAAAGGATGAATACTGGTATAATCTAAAATGAAGAGCAAATTTGGTGCTCCCTTTTACTTGCTGATCCCAGAGTTCGAAAAGATGGACATATTGTCCTGAACAATACGGAAGATCGAACCAGATGGGCTAAGAGACGCTTTCGATGAGTGGCAGACAGCTTTTTATTATTTTTTCTTCTAAAAATGAACCTGATATTAGTGGACACCATTCGAAAAAACAAACCTGAATTCCCACTAGCATTTACTGCTACAAAAGGTCGTACAGTCCATTTCTTCAATATTTGAATTTCAAAAGGACGTTATGATTATTTCATATTGTCCCCCAAACCGGACAAAGCTGTTACTCTTATGAGTACTATGCACTACCAAAATAGTCTTAATAAAAAAATAAGGATAAGCTAGACGTAATCACTACCTGCAATGAAACTGAAATAGAGTGGAAAAATCCTATTAAATGTAACGACATTATTGGTAAAAAGAAAAAAGTCGTTGGCGGCCAATGATGTATTTTCAAACATTATTGATATAAGTGCACTAAACGCTTTTATAGCGTTTATGTTTAGTCATAGTCACAAGTTTGGCAGTACAAGTGGAAGGAGAAGGAAGTTTTTGATAGCCTTTAGAAAAGAATTAGGAGTGATAGCTCAAGAATTCTCAAACCAAGTAACGACGGAAGAAACTGGCTATTCGTGCCAAGCAAAAAAGAAGAAAGTACCACATTTGTCCAAGCAAAAAAAAAACAGAAAATCAAAATGTGTGTGTAAAATTGTAGTAAGAATTAGAACATAGTTATCTTGTGTGCATTAAAATGTAAATAAAATTTTTGTAAATAAATAAAAAATATTTAATATTTTAATAAAATAAATATAAATAAATAATAATTTTTTAATAAATTGTGTTGAAAGTTATTCTTAATCCTAAAAAAATGTATGTTTGCGACTAATCCACAGAATGGGCCCCAGAGGCCCAATTCGTTGTTAAGGGAATGCGAATGGGCCCCTCTGCAGAGTGTTGAGGTAATGAAAATGAAAGGACTAAATTTTGCTTATAACAATAGAGTGGCCAAAAATGCTTTTTAAATATAAAAAGTTAAACAACGCAATAGTTAGTAGAAAAATGCAATATTAGTATATCAAGAAAATTACTGACTGCTGAAAGGAATGAAGGGAATGTATTCTGGAGAGCCAATTTTCCAGAGAAAAGGTTTTTATTGATGGCAAAAATTTTATTAAACTCAAGAGTTTTTTTTGGGAAGTCTCCTTCTCCCCTCGGATATCAGTTATTTTAGAAAACGACAAAAATTTAGTATAAAGGAGGAGGAATATTAGTAAAAATTATAGATTAAGAGAGAAAACGGGTCTTTGATAAATATTGAACAATATCTCCCCTGATCATCAACTTTTGAAATTGGTAAAGTTCAATTGTAAGACGAGGCTTCTTCTTTTAAGACTTCGATTTTCTCTGGAAGGAAGTGATTTGTTAGTAAATATTACAAGAAAAAATAAAAAACTGTCCTCATATTTGTCATGTATACCCGCTTATCGTAGTAGTAATTTTTTGTCACTTAATTGTTTTTTGGCGTTAGCTGTTTTGGTTTGTTAAAATACAAATTTTAAACAACTTTCGTTAGCTACCACTACCTGTAATTTGTACTTTGGAAGTTCCAATCTTTTAACAATCGAAAAATTGGACAGCTATGGAAATTTTGAAATGATATTTGCGATTACAATTATATATCGAAATAGTTCTGAAAAAATAGTGTTCTAACTATGACCCTTGGGGGTATTTAAGCTACAAACTTTGCCAATTTTTCTCGAAATTCGATTTGAGTTATTTTAATTATTTATTTGACTTTTTCCAAACAACCCACTATAAACTATGTTGATTGCTTAATTAACTTATTATTTCGTTTTTACTAATTTGTAGTAACACTAGCTATGGTTACTACTTAGCAAGTAAGTTTTGATTCTTAACTTGAATTATACGCTAAATAAAACAATATCCTAGTAATAACATGAAACTATTGTTATTTACTTATGGTTAATGGTTACTATCCTCATCTGAAATCCAGTCCAAATAACTTGGGAATCTTCATCATCTAGGTGTTTTCTGTCGACTGTATTATCTTCCGGCAGTAGTATTTAAAACTTTTCGAGAAAACAGTATTCTGTTTTTATTAAATGTTGAACGTAAATGTAAAAGTAATGGGTTTCAGGTAAATATTTTTATTTATTAGATCCATATTGCACGAGGTCTTGTAGCTTTATGTCAGTTTTTGGATAACATTCAGTTTACGCTCTGAATTATGTTATATTGTATGCAAGATAAGTTGATTTCCATAAAGGTCTATTACATTGGGTCCGGTTTCCCTAGAAGTTTGGTTAACTCTTTTAACGTCAAAAACATCGATTTTATCAGATGACTTAGCTTCATTAAAGAACCAAACATTCAGATGCCCGGTCCTTTAATTGCTCTATTTTTACCGGTTAGCCCAATTACTACTTTATTCGAAATATTGTCCTGCTTTTTGTTTTGTCCACAGTAGTCAATTTCTAGAATTAGAAAGCCAATCTGATGAATCGGTCTTTTTTCGATTGTAGTCAAAATACAATAAATTTGCTTTTAAAGGGCTTGAGATAGACCTAAAGGGATTAAGTTTTTATAGAACTCAATATAAATTTTAGATAATCAAAATTGTGGCCCTAATGGAGCAGCAGAAGCCTATCTGGGTGAACAACAACGATGTAATATATAGTATGTAGAATATGCCAGAGAATGTGTTAATAAAATAGAGGTCTTTAAATTCCTATGCCTTCTAGGGATTTTTATTTCCTGTTGAGTAGCCATCATTTAAGTCAATAGTCTATAGAACAGCAGTCCTTAGTTTCGGGAACTAACTGCACTTATATCAATAAAATGGCCAAATAGCTTAATATAAATAAAAGTACTTTTCTACTAGTCTCATTTACAATTGAGTCACTTATGGTAAAGATTTAAATAATATAATAAAATCCAATTTCAGTGATAATGATATTATTAAAATAAAAATGGTGCGTACGTATGAGAGGATATTTTTTGTGATCTGAATAGCCATTTAACTTAATTGCCCTTGACCACTGATTGACATCACTAAAACGCTATACTTTGAAGAAAAAAAAAACATAAAAGGTGTATAGCTAACAGGACAATTTCAAATTATAAAATTGATACAAAAAATGGATTTAAAAAACTGTGAAATATTACATTTAAAATAACTACTTTTAAATCCATAACGAATTTAAATACTTGGAAACGCTTTTAAAGATAAACCCTTTTATCTAAAGGAGATGTTGGTGTCTGAGCTCAATTTTTATGATAAACTCAATGGTGATGTTTGTAATTCTTTTCCTATTGAAAATTTGTGATTTCTGTAAAAACATTCTCAAAGCACTTTTTCACGTGGATTTCAACAGTGTAAATTACATTTTTTTTACAACTAATATTTTAATAGTTATTAACGCAAAAATATATTTTTTAAATGGGATACCTTGTATATTTTTCCTTGTCCGAATAGAGCTTTAAATTACCATTCTAAAAAATATAGCAAACTTTATATTTTTGCTTAAATCTACTTCAAAATATAAAGGTTTTTAGTTTTTACGCGAGTTTTAAATGTACATTTTGTGAAGTAGGTTTTGGACAGAGCGGCAATATCAATTGTTTACCGATAGCAGTTAAATCGTAAAAAAAATTCGCAGAGGGAACTCTAAGAGTCATAACTACAATGAAATTTACTAAATGCTATAGTACTATAAACTACGTAGAAAATAAAACAAAACAACAATAAAACGATTTATTCCGAGTAGAGCAAACTAAAACAAAATAATTTTGTATAAGAGATGTCGAAAATTTACACATAGGCGGCATCTTTTCTGGACACTTTCTTACCGAGTTGATTAGTTCAAGAGGAGTGAAAGCTGCAAAACTTTGTATCACTGCGACTTCTAACTCTTGCCTGGTGTTTGTCAGCAATTTTAAAAATTAGTTCTTTCAATCTTCCCCAGAGATAGAAGTCCATGGGTGTTAAATCCGGTGACGTCGCCGGCCAACGGTTCGGACCTTGGTTGACTATCCATTTATTGTCGAAATTGGCCGATAAAAAATTACTGAAAAAATATGTTTCCAAGGTTCATTAACGGCAGTTCATCAACAAAAGGTTCTATTTTGTTGCCTTAAAATTTCTAAACATTTCTGAGAGGTAAGTGTTCCTTCGTAAATAAATGAACTTATTACCTTGCCTCTAAAAATTCCTGCCCACACATTAAGTCCAAATCTGCCTTGATTTCTTTTCTCCACAACTAAATGGGATTTTCTCGTGCTCACGTATAAAAATTGTAACGATTAGAAATATCTGCATTGTTTACATAAGCTTCGTCTGTCCAAATGCAATTTAATGAAAAATTCGGAACATGGTTACAATTCTCCTGAAACCATTAGCAAAAATCCATACGCCGTTGAAAATCTCAGTCTCTAAGGTGATGAACTTTTCTTGTCCTATATGGCCTGAATTTGTGCTTCTTCAAAGTACGGCTTACGCTAATTTTTGGTAGTCCAGTGGATTCTTTTAACTGTCAAGTTGAAGTATTTGAGATTATTTCCGATAGTTCCTAAAACTACTATTTCTTCTAATTCCTTATCCCTGTTCGATGCATAATTTTTGGGTCGTTTCTTTTCAAACTGGCCATTACTAACTAAGTTATGTTGCAATCGAGCGAATATATCCTTGAAGGGTTGATGCCTCTCTGGATATCGTTCGTGGTACAAATTACTTGCCACTTTCAAATTTTCTCCTGTTTGTATGAAACACACTATCATATCCCATTTTTCGTAACTTTCAAACTTCATTGCGATTTATTTGACAATTCAATAACTGATCCTGAAGTAAAATTTAACAACTACTAGTAAACAATTGAATTAAACCATATGGCCGCTCCGTCCAAAGCCTACTTCACAAAATGTGCACTCGCGTAAAAACTGAAAACTTTCATATTTTAAAGTAGATTGAAGCAAAATATAAAGTTTATTATATTTTTAGAATGGTAATTTAAAGCTCTATTCCGATAAGGAAAAATATACAGGGTAACCCATTTAAAAAATATATTTTTGTGTTAATAACTATTAAAAATATTAGTTGTAAAAAAATGTAACTTTACACTGTTGAAATCCACGTGAAAAAGTGCTTTGAGAATGTTTTTACAGAAATCAAAATTTTTCAATAGGAAAAGAATTACAAACATCTTTCCAAAACGCAGATTTTTGAGTAACACCCTGTATATCTGAGACGGTACTAAATATCGATATGCGGTTTTCACCATTGAGTTTATCATAAAAATTGAGCCTCAGACACCGACATCAGTTTTCGTCTATCTCCTTTAGATAAAGGGGCTTACCTTTAAAACTGTCCACCCTGTACATTGGTATTAACTGAATTCCGATTGATGATCCACAAGGCATAAAGAAACAAAAATATATTGAATGACTACATATGGTGTCAAATATTTCACCCTAAGTATGGTTATTTACTTGTAGGCGAGTATTTTTATATGGATTTTTGACCAAAGTTGTGGAATAAATACCCCTTAATGCATTGTGTTCCTGATATCTGCCATTCTAACAGGATATTTTATGCAAACTGTCAACTTTTGTTGTGAAATATACGTATAAGAAAATATTATCGGCGTCAAAGCAGGACTATTGATTTACTAGGGAAAATTTTTTGAATGATTGGCTCTCATCTTCATATACGGCTTCGAATTCACAATGTTTTGTGGCTCGATCATCCTCTTAAAGAACGGGTCGACCGGCAAGACTTTTTATGCTTTGGTTTTAGATTTATTAAACTTAGACAGGGGATCATCTGCCTCATATAAGAATGAGATATTAAATATTGAAACAAATTCAATTAATAAAGTTATTGTAGGGTGTAATAATAAATTTTATACCATTAATACATTGTACAGAACTAGTATATTTACAACACTTGCATCATCCTTCGATGTCCTTTACAGCCCTATACATTGTTTACTTGAAGTCAAACTAGTTCCTTCGAACCTCTGTACCCAATTAAACCAAATCAGTCGAATATTGAGGACTTCATTTCCCCTTTGTAAATAAAATTGTGTTATTGTTTCTATAAAACTCCGATAGAACGCCTAACAGCAAGTAAATTTTGAAATAAGGGTGTCGTAAGTAGTAGAGGTAAACGCGCTTCTGGGACACCTCGATGGCCACTTTTTTACCCGACCTTGACCACTAGCCGAAGAAGTGAATTCAGGATCTGAAAGTCATTTGGGTCATGTCTTCTGGAAGTTGTTTTCAGGCAGGTGTTTCTTCGTCCGCAATAAGTGTTGTTAGTTACGTTTTCGTTTGACCTTTGACCTTTCTACCTGAAAAATCCGAAGAGGTGTCGTCAATGACGTCACAAGTCCAGTGGTTGTTGAACAGTGTCCTTTTGGCACATTTGACCTTGAGGAAGTGTTTTACCTGTATTCTATTTACCTGTATACCTGTACCTGTGTCACGAACCTGTTTACCTGTTTACCTGTACCTGTTTACCTGTAATTTTACCTGTAATTTACCTGTAATAGCTGAAGAAGTGTTCAATGAGGTAATTTGTCCAGTGGATGTAGCTCAGTGCCTTTTTGTCATTGAAAGACCTTGAGGACTTAGAATAAATGTGTGTTAAATGTTGTGTATTAAATGAAATAAGTTAAAAAAAGTCATGTCTGTTGTAGGATTTGAACCTACATATGTTGGTTTCAATACTGCAAAAACTGGGGACTTAACCTACTTAGCCAAATAGGATTCGTAATAGAGAATGCAATTGTTGGGATGCCATAAAAAAAGGTATGTGATGAAAGATGTGTAAGAAGTAGTCGTCAATGACGTAAATTGTCCAGTGGATGTTGAATCAGTGCCTTTTTGGTAAAAATACTTTGTCTAAGAGGTGTTTTAATGTTAGATGTGAATATGTGTAAGTGTATTAGTTAAGAAAGTGCAAGAAGTAGTCGTCAATGAGTTAAAATTTTGTCCAGTGGCTGTTGAACAGTGCCTTTTTGGCAAAATAAGTTGTTGAAAATGTCTTTCTAGAGGTAGAATCGGTGTAAATAGGTGTAATATGAGATTCTGCAAGAAGTGATCGTCAATGACGTAACAAGTCCAGTAGATGTGGAAACAGGGTATCTTAACTTCATTAAAAACTTTGTAAACTTTCATTTGAGGAGAAGTTGCATTAGTTTTAGATGCTCATTGGTGTGGTCTTATCAGAGTAGGCGTAACTAGATAAAAAAGGTTGTATTTGGTTGGTTGAATGTGTAAAATTAGATAAGAATCTGTGTATTTGGATAGGTGAGCTGTGAAAATGGGTGTTGTCTATTGGAAAAGGCATGTATTTGATAGGTTGTTGTGTAAAATTTGCTAATAAGAGTATAAATTTGATTGGTTGAAGGGTAAAAAATGTGTGTTATCTATTCGAAATTGCATGTGTCTGATAGGTTGAATTGTAAAGGCAAAGAAGTAAATGTATTAAAAATAGCAATGATGTAATGTAAAATCTTGTAATTTGAGCGAAAACAGTAAATAACTGGCGCCGTAAAGTCGTAAAAATGTCGAAGATAAGGCAAAATGTAAACAAAAAGTATGACTTATGCTAATTTCCTTGAATTGAAACCAAGTAAACACTTTTGCGAATTATTCTAAAAATAGAAATGACGTGATAGCTAGAATGTTCTAAATGGTCTGATAGGTCACAAAATAGATAAGAAAGGTCAAAAATAGTTGATAAGGATATGTTTTGAATGCATACAAGTGTATTAAAATTGATGAAATTTGTTAGCAAGTAAAATAAGTATGAAATGAGCTTAAAAAATAGTTTTTGATAGGTCAAATAATGGATAAGAAAGTTTAGAAAGTGCTGATAATGAGTTGAGTAAAATGCATAAAAAATGTTGTAAAATTGTTGATATTTACTAAAGGTGGTAAAATAAGTATGAAATGAGCTTATTGTGAGCTCGTTGAAATGTTGTGAACTCGTTGGATTTTGCTATAATATGTTATAATGAGATGAAAGCAAGTTTAAATAAGTAATATTTGTCAAGAATCGTAAAATAAGTACGAAATGAGCTTAAATGAATCTCAAATGAGCTTTTTTGGTTTGTAATAATAATAGTAAAATATTAAATGAGCCTAGCTTTTTTACCGAATGTGTGGGAACGTTGTAAAAGGTTTTGTTGAGCCTAACAAAAGTATAATTTGGTCTCGTTGTATTGTAAATCTTAGTAAAATATTTGTTAAAAATGAGCTGAGCCTAGCCTCGCCTTTGACTCGTTGTGTGGGAACGAGAGGAGAATAAAAACATACAAGTATGAGAACACAGATTTTTATTCAAAACTGTTTGAAAAATGCATTTGAAGCCTCGTCTGATTACTTACTAAAAATACTTAAAAGTACAAAATATCTATAAAACAAACAAAAACTAACTAAAATGTTAAGATGTAAATGTAGAGCCTGGTACGAAATGATACAAAAACCTAAATTAAATGAGAGAGTTCAACAAAAAACAGATAAGAAAGATCAAATATTTTATCGATAAGAGGATGTAAAATGTATTGGATAAAATATAAATTGCAATGTTATGTTTTACTAATAACTATATATTTGATTAGAAATATTAAATAAATGCGAGAGAGAGTTCAACAAAAACAGATAAGAAAGGTTAAAATTAGTTGATAAGAGGATGTAAAATGTATTGGATAAATTAATAAAACAACATTTTAGATTCTTACTTAAATACTTAAAAGTACAAAAATAAATAATATGTTGCCTGGTACGAAATGATACCAACAAAAACCAGTTGTTATAAAAATTAAATGAAAGTTCAACAAATTTGATAAGAAAGATCAAATTTTTGTCGATAAGAGGATGTAAAATGTATTGAATAAAGTACAAATTGCAATGTTATGCTTTACTAATAACTATTTGACTAAAAATTTTGAATTGCTTAATAGTTATGTATAAATGAGACAGTTCAACAAAAACAGATAAGAAATGTTAAAATTAGTAAAAGTAGATTCGAAAGCATTAAAATAATTGAAAGACTAATAAATTTGTCATAAATTTAAATGTGTAAAATTTTTTGTTTTCCAAGTTACTACTATCACTAATTAGTTTATATTTGTATAAATCAAAATTTGTTTCCAAAAGAACAAAGATTTGACTAATAATAAACTAAGAAATAGGTTGTAAAATATAATATCAATATTATTTGTCTACTAAAAGACTAAAAGGAAAATTTGTAACTGATTTTGTTGTTACTGTTGTTGGTAGAAGACATTTAGTTAAATAGAGAGAGAGAGTTTCTTTATTTCCAACAATTTCGATAATTATATAGTAGTTTTACATTGGATAATGCACAATGCCATGGATTAATATCCTTATGAAAATAACATTCTGGAATCATTTTAAATTGACTTAATTTAGGTTCTTGTTCAATGGGAATGTTGTGTATATAGTCCTCATTTAAGAATTTCTTTAAAATATTCACTTTTGCATTTCCCTTGACGTAAATTCGATATGGAGTTTGATAAATTTTCAATACATCTTGTAAAATGGGTTCGATATCGTTTATTTCAACAAATCCATTTTCCCAACATAATCCGTGATATTTGTCTGACCAATCAATCAATTTTTGATCTTTAGCATTAGATATCATAGTTCTCGAGAATGGTGGTTTAAATAAATAATTTGCACAACGATGTCCATCATAAATTGCCAACTCTTTGATTACATATCCAAAAGAACAATTATATCCTTGAATGTCAATAAACACATCTGATTCAATCATATTGAAATCGAATGACTGACTAACTGAATAATAATATTTTTTGTTCAAGTTAAACGTTTAAACTGATGACCATATTAATAAATAATTCGTTCTATTTTATATTTTAAACTTATAGATTTGTTTTGCTTAATTAGTTTTTGCTTTATTGCAAAAAACAAGTCAATTAGTCTATAAAAAATATAATGATACGAGATAAATATCGAAAAACATGTTTATAATAACATATTTTTTCGATATTTATCTCGTATCATTATATTTTTGTTGTCTTATTTAATTAGTTTTTTTTGATTTATGTAAAAACAAAAACAAGTCAATTAGTCTATAAAAATATAATGATACGAGATAAATATCGAAAAATATGTTTTTAATAACAAATGGAAATTTTGCATGATGCAAGTGGTAATTTTCCAAATTAAACTATTTTGTTGAATTTATACTGATAAACGTGTATAATTAGTATATATTTCTAAAAAATGCATATCGGATGATTAATATCCTGTATTTAATATATAAACACCCATCTTATACCGATTAAATTACAATTTTGTTTGTGTGTGTAATACTCACTAGTTTGAAGTACAAAAATGATCTTTTTCGCAGTCGAATTAATAGATGATGATATATCATTAGATATGATATATGTGTCTAACATATTATTATTATTGATTTTCAGAGATATTTTGATATTTTGAAATAAGAAGAGGACAGTACATGATTCATGTGTGTTTGGAGGAGAACCGACACGAGAAAAATGGGAGGAATTTGACAAGTTACCTGTGAAAATTTTTTTTTATGCTGAAATTCTTAGTTAGTCTTTAAATAAAATACAAATATCTTATAAACATTGCTTTATTTTATAACCAAATTAACAAATTACTAGAGCTTAAAACTTATGAATATATACTAATAGATAAATCTTAAAAAACTAATAATAGATAAATATAAGTTTCTAGAAAATATCAAATGCTTATCAGATGATTAATATCCTGTATTTAATATATAAACACACAAGTCTTATACCAAGCCAATTACAAATAGAGAAGAAGAAAGGCAAGTTGATATTGATTCTCAAGAATTGTTCAAGAGAGAAAATTATACCATTTTCAATTTTTATATTAACACATTATAACACAAAAAGCAGAAGAGGAAAGTCTGATCAAAGTAGCAGTTTTTCGAGAAAAAGAACCTTTTGTTTGTTGTGTGTAAAGATTCTAGTTAGTAAGCAAAAATATGATTTTAATATTTGAATCTGAAGATTTGAATGCCTTATCGACAAATATATTATTACTCCAAGAGTTATTCAAGTGAGTATGAATAGTAAAATTCACCTTTCTAAACTTTTACTTGTTTCTTGTCTAACATATTATTATTATTGATTTTCAGAGATATTTTGTTTGAAATAAGAAGAGGACAGTACATGATTCATGTGTGTTTGGAGGAGGAACCGACACGAGAAAAATGGGAGGAATTTTGACAAGTTACCTGTGAAAATTTTTTTTTATGCTGAAATTCTTAGTTAGTCTTTAAATAAAATACAAATATCTTATAAACATTGCTTTATTTTATAACCAAATTAACAAATTACTAGAGCTTAAACTTATGAATACATACTAATAGATAAATCTTAAAAAACTAATAATAGATAAATATAAGTTTCTAGAAAATATCAAATGCTTATCAGATGATTAATATCCTGTATTTAATATATAAACACACAAGTCTTATACCAAGTCAATTACAAATAGAGAAGAAGAAAGGCAAGTTGATATTGATTCTCAAGAATTGTTCAAGAGAGAAAATTATACCATTTTCAATTTTTATATTAACACATTATAACACAAAAAGCAGAAGAGGAAAGTCTGATCAAAGTAGCAGTTTTTCGAGAAAAAGAACCTTTTGTTTGTTGTGTGTAAAGATTCTAGTTAGTTTGAAAGCAAAAATATGATTTTAATATTTGAATCTGAAGATTTGAATGCCTTATCGACAAATATATTATTACTCCAAGAGTTATTCAAGTGAGTATGAATAGTAAAATTCATAAATCATCTTACTAGCAATATATTTATTTTCAGAGATATTTTGTTGGAAATAAAAAGGCAAAGGAGACGTATTCATGTGCGTTTGGAGAAGGAACCGATACATGGGATGAAATTGCGACGCTTCCTGTTAAAAAAGTTTTTTTTGTATGAAAAAGATGTAGTCTTTAATAAAATCCAAAATACCTTATAAATATTGTTTTATTTTATAACCAAATTATTCCTAGGTTAAACTTTATATACTAATAGATTAAAAAACTTATAATAGATAAATCTAATACAGTTTTGTACTATAAATAGATAAAAAAAGACTCTTAGAGGTACAACAGCAAATGTAAAATTATTCAGAATCGGAAGAATCTGAATAGACTAAATTTTTAAAACATTGATTAAATTCGGCAATGTCAATATCTGTTTGCGGTTGTGCACAATATTGTCGTCCACCCAAAAATTGAGCAGCGGGAATCTTATATTTTCCCGAAGAACCAAAATTGTTTGATTTTCTGATAAGACTCCTCTTTAGAGTCGTAATATTTCTTTCGATCGATGCATTTACCAAAGGACATATAATTAATTGAGCAATTTTTCGATACTTTTCCAATAAGATATTTTCATCCGATATAAAATAAATAATTAGAGGTCCGTTATAGGTTGCATCTACGATACCTGTTCGTATAGTTCCTATAGAATTCGTAGAGGATCTCGCAATAATTTGTCCATAGAATCCTATAGGAATATTTACTTTTTCAATCAATTCAATCTTTGTAGCTTTCCCTGCTGGACAAAATGTATCGTGTTTAATACAAAGATCGAAACCTGCATCTGATTTGTATGCTTTCCAACAAGAATTATTTCCCGGAATAATTATTTTCGATTTGTCATCATCGTCGTCATTAATTATTTGAATTGCTCTTTCTATACGTACATACAAGTCGGAAAAGTAAGTTTTATCATACATTTGTGGATAATGAGGTAAAAAGACATATTGGTTGAAAAGGTTGTATTTGGATAATAAGGTGAAAAATTTAAATTGAGTCTTTACATATTTTACGGCTGAAATTAAATCTATCTCTTGTATTTGCATACTTTTCCAAATAATGTCCTTAAGATTGTACTTATTAGGGATAACAATTACCGATGGAAATTGTTCAAATATTTCTGTGGGAATTTCCTTTATACAGTCGATGATATTCTTTTCATCAAAATTTTCAATCGAGTCAAATATTAACGAAAAATACAATTGAGATAGTGGTGAACGTTCAAATAGTCTATAATTTTGTTGTTGTTGCATTTTATTCACAATTGTTAATGTGTGCAGGTTTTGTCTAAAAGTCTTTAATGATTCCCTACTATTTTCATGTTTAACATCATTATAGAGGTGTACGTTTTCAAATCTCTTGAGGAATTTGAGTAGTCCCATATGTGTAAGACCATCCAAAAATATATTTTTAGCAAGTGGAAATTTTTCCTTAGGAGTAGTAGTAGTAGTAGTAGGAATTGTTGTATCCATATCAATTATTAGATTAGATGAATATGTTGTAGGCATGGTAGATTCAACGTTTAAAGAGGACATACTGCAAACAACAACAATTCAAATTAGATATGATGTATAAATATAAAACCTGTTAAACTCACCTGTTTAAGTAATTACACACACAAAACAAAATATAAATATGTTGTGAGAGAGGAAAACGCAGACAATTGCTTGTATTTACCAATTCAATCTTTTTATAACATAAAAGAGAGTTCAAAACAGATAAGAAGGTTAAAATTTACCAGATAAGGAATAAATTCAAATACATTGAATGTACAATATAATTAATATAACTCGTGTTTTTATGCAATGATAAAAGTATTAGCAGTATGTAGTTAAAAAATAAATAACAAAAACAACTTATACGAAAAAAGGTTTTATTAAGTATAAAAAGAAAACTATAATGATTTAACAACAACAATTTTCAAGTTGATCAATGTAGGGTTTCATTTCTTGTAAAAAGGTGGGACTGATTCCTCGTTGAAATTTTTGAATAAATTTCCAATTAACTCGTTCTCTATGTCGACGGATAAAATCTTCAGTCAAGTTTTGATGGATACTGATGGCATTCCAATCCAACATTCCGGCAAATTCCTCCATAAATCGTTCGTTTAATTGCTGATATTGGGAGATAAGTTGCCAATTGACTTTATTGATACAAGTTCGTATTAGATCTTCGTCTAAATGTTGTTTTCGTGAAATGATATTCCAATTGATAAAATCTTGAAAATAAATGATAAATTTCGCAGGTAAATCGGGAAAATTGGATATTTCATTCCACCAAGCTCTTAGACAAGCCATTATTTTAGAATGTAGGTGTCAATAGCAAGTATACAAATAATATGATTGTATTTGATGTATGTTTTTATATATAATTAACAGGAAATGGATGCTATCTGTTTCCTTGTCTTGCAGCAGCCTCTCTCTCGATTCCTCGTTCTTCTTTGCCAAAGGAAAGAAGGTAAGCAGGTACGTTCTTTGCTCCATCGTTCTGTTTGATTCGATCTTTGACCACACATGACAAACATTTTTTTTTGATTTCGTATTTCACTTTCACCTTTACATTGTGGACATTTTACTCGTACAATAACTGGCATTTTGAATGAATGGTATGATGTGTGTATTAATGAAATGTTTTATATACAAGTTATCTCTCCCTACTATTTATAGTTGTAATTGATAGAAGCATAGAAATTAGACTATTTTTCCTATATACAAAATTAATTAAACAAATATGTACAATATTTACGTATTCTAACTCGATCTCGATAGTAACTATTTATATTTTTTGTTAACTTTACATCCACATTTTAAACAGTTAAATTTTACATTTTCCATATTTTTTAGAGACTTCAAGAGGTTCTCGGGAGGAGAACACGATCTCTATAAAAACAGACGCTAAATAAGTTTTTGATTCATTTATCATTCGCTCATATTGACCACACTAATGTTCTCTACCTGTCTATTGTTTGTTCTCGTTATTGTTGTTGTTCAAAGTACAAACAACTACGATGCTGATGTCAATAATTCTTGTAATCAAAATTACGAATATTTATTAGAGGATTATCATTCACTTTATAATACCAGTTTAAATCTGTATCAGGAATGTATTAAGTCACTGGACAATTATATGGATTTATACGATAATGAACAAGCTGTTAATGATATTTGTATGGGAAAAATTCTAGAATACGAATATCTGGCTGCGAATTTAACAATGTCGTTAAATTATACGAAACATATTGCTCTGCTCAAGGAAAATATCAAATTGGAATCGGATTTGTATTTATTGAGAACCAATCTAACGGAAACATTGCAAATTTGTCAAGAAAAATACAAAGTAGCATATGTCGTAATTGCCGATTTAAAGGAGGAAATTGAAAATTTTAAAAGTAATTTGACCGATCTGACTCGTGAAATCTATCAGTTAGATAACGATTTGTCCAAATGTCAAAAGGATTTAAAACAACAGAGGAAAGATGAAACGAAAATTTTCGTAAATCTAAAAGACTGTTTAGAACGAGAAGAAGTACTTTTGGACTCGAAAGACAAATATATTATTCGACTGTCGACGTGTAGAAGACAAAATAGAAAATTGCGAGAAGGAGAAAGTTAAAATTTAATAGTTGAGCATTGGTGCATTTGAACTACTCATTGCATAGTAATATAATTTATCATTGTATGTGCTACTCTTGACATTATCTGCATGGAATTTTTTACTTATTTATGTAGTAGTTGTTGGAGAGAAACACACAGAGTTCCATATGCAAATCATCAAAGACCTCGAACTCGAATACGGATTTATTGTAATCAGTGTGCTCATATAACTATGTGGTATCTTCTTGAGGAATAACAAATCAGTATCTTGGAAATAGTCATAGAAATAACAAGCTGCTACCATGAACTTTACTTATTTATGTAGTGGTTGTTGGAGAGAATCGAAAAGTATACCTTTTCAACCACATATAGCTCAAGAATATTTAATCATTAGACGTAATAATTCTGTTCGACAACTTCGACCTCGACTCAGATTACGAGATTATTGTTACAAATGCGAACGAACGACTATTTGGTATCTTATCGAAGAATAATCTCAGATTTATGAAATCACATAGTATGTAATTAGTTAATACTTGCAAAATTGTATTCAGTTATAAAATAGACGATATGTTTAAGTAATAACATGTTTTTTATTAAGTTTACTAAATAGTACAAATAAATAAAACACATCTATCTCATTTTATGATGATTCAATTCGGTCTCTTACAGATATATATTGATTATTTGGCATTAAGTTAGTAAATTGATTCTTGGTTTCATTTTCCAATACAGTTTGTCTTTCCAAAGTATCTTTTGGTATATATCCTAGACTACGTACAGTTTGCCATGAAGCCTGATTAATACCGAGTACAATTGGAACAATAAGTATTCTGATTATAAGATTTATGACTCAAATATGTTATTTTACTTTGACATGAAGGACAACTTGTTGAGGAATTCATTCTTTATCGATTTCTATCTCGTTTTCTATTAAACTTTATTATTATTAAAAATTATTTCATTTAAACCTTTTTGATATAACGAATCAAGACAAATTTTAAAATTATTTTATTTTACTCCTACTACCCAAGTCATTTTCAGTTGAAACCAATATTAAAATGAATAACTAAATACTTTCATGTATCTTATATCTAACTATTATTCGTAAATAAAACAAAGGTAAATGTTTTACAGTTTATTAGTAACTTGAAAACAAAAACTTTTACGTTTACAAACTATAAGGTATATTTATTATTTAATATATAGGATTTTATGCCTGGATACTTTTGGATTGCATCCAAAAATGTCTTTTCATCCTCTGCACTTTCTGCCTCTACGTGTAGATACCTTATCGGTAATATCCAGGTAATTTCTTCCAATTTGGTAGTTGGTGCTTCATCCCCGTCCAAGAATACATTAATTTGATTAGTATTATTTACAATTTCAATTTTATGCACACCACGTCTGTGAAAGAAATAAAAGATATAATAATCTATATATTAATTAAGTCAATCATTAAAATCAAAGCTAAATATATAAGTAGTAAATTATATGAAACAATACTCACACGAATAAGTTTTTTATTAATATATATATAACGTTTTGATAGGTAACACTTTAATGTCTTCAGATTCAAAAATTATCAACATTTTTAAAAGCAACTATTTGTTTCACTACACAACAAATAAATTTGACTCTGAGTAAGAAATTTTAATGCTTATATAGTAAATACAGGAAAAAATAAATCGCGTCATTTGATATTTGGAAAATTTATGTGACTAGTTTGAGCAATAAATTAATGATATCTTGTTTACTTAAAAACCTTATCAGACAACATTTTTACAGACAAAACGACTCCACTAGTTTACATATTTGCTTATTTATATTTTTAATAGACTAATTGACTCTCATGACGACTATGTATGATGTGATTAAATCCCCTATATAATAGGTGTATAGAAAGGTATTAAAATCAATACAAAGTTCATTCGTCTAATAGTTACTTGCTCCAATACTTAATAATGTCGCTTTTTAATGAAGAAGAAGTAAATGCCAACAACGTTATTAAAAGAAATATAGAGTTACTAAGACTACTGGAATTAAGGGAAATGGAAATTGTCGAAGAAGAGGAAGAACATTTACCCTTAAATTTATTAAGAGAAAAATTACTACAACAAAAAGTTCAAGTTGATGAAAATGATGATGATGATGATGATGATGATGATGACAACGATGATGAAATCCCACTGAGTAAATTAAAAGAAAAGTGGTTAAAGGAGAAAATGGATGAGGATGAAGAGATGATTGAACAAACAGAGAGTGAAATGGATGTGGATGATGATGATGATGATGAATATTTAAGTTGGGAGGATATAATTAAATTAGGATACCATTAATACCTTTAAGAAGAAAATAGATATTTCTCTCGTGTAAAACTTTTGTTTTAATAATTTTAAAATTTTCTAGAGACCTAACTATTTTTTATTCCATTCCCTAAAAATACAAAAATAAGATTAATATTGAAATCAATTCAGGTAAACAATTTTTGTGGAGAGGTCATATTATATATGTTTGCTTTGTAAAAGTTTTATTAGTTGTAAAGTAACTGTGACACGATGAAGTTGGCTGTTCTCGATATTCAGGGATTTAACTTTTTATTTGTTGGCGATGATGATAATCATGATGTGTATGTGGAAGAATTCCATGCTAAAGAAATTACGATATCAAATGGTTTACAGACAAGTCATTATGTATTGAAACCCAAAATACCCTTTGCTCAATTATCTCGACTCAATAAAAGAGCTGTTTGTAAGACTGAAAAGGAACTTGGTTTACGATATTCTTCCGGCTATGTAGATTACAAGCAAGTTGGAGAAATTTTAGATAGAGTACTGGACAATATTGATGTATTGTATGTAAAAGGAAAACATGCTTTTCGATTCGTTCAAGACAACATTGCTGCTTCTACTACTAATTTGCATACTAATCCCAATTTCAAGATGATTGATATAGATACTTTAAATGTATGGAACATACCAACATTTAAACCTACAAAACCTTCCTGTTTAGATCATAATCTAATTTACAATGCTAAAGTTCAATGTAGTACTACAAATTGTACGACACTATTGACATGGCTTTCGATATTCATCCCATAATATCAACATCATATGTATTTAATAAATTTTTTAAGGAATTTTTCCAATGTTAACTGAATAATTTGTAGAAAAATTATTGAAAGAGCGAGTTTAATAAATATTTTCAATTTCAAACATGTGTGTTTTATTATTATTTCCTAAATACTAAAAGTATTAAGAATATAAGGACTTTATACTAAAAAAACAAAACATTAAATATTTAAGGATATAAGGACTTTATTAAGACAAATATACATATATCTATTACTTAAAAAATAAATTAAGAATTAACAAGGAGTTTCTAATGGTTGCCTCTTTGTTCTCGTTGTCGTTGTTGGTATTCTCGTTCCCCAATCGGTCTTGGAATTATTGATTGTACATGTTTATCTATAAGATCATGTGTACCAGTCTTCCAGATATCCTGACATTTCGAATGCATTCCTTGTTGTCCCCCTGAAAATAGGTCGTTATCACGAACACCACATGCTATACATCCTCCATTTTGATATAAACCGACTCCACTTAACAATTTACCAGGTGTTAATTCGACAGCATTACGATTAATCCAAAGTCCATTTCTTTTTGTTACTACATATAATTGTTGACGATCTTCACTCATTGTTTATTTGATTTTATGTTTATCAAATACTGACTACTAACCAAACATATCCATTTAAATATACATATCCCTTCTCAATCGTTGTTTTTTAACCTTATCATCAAGAATTATAGGAGAATCTTAGTATAACACATTAAATTGTCAAAGATTTCATCTTATTTGCAAAAATGAATTTATTCAGTCAAGATGATTTAATATATAAAACTTGTAGAAAAATTGATGATTTTGTCAAGAAATTAGCATGTTGTTGTGAAACAAGGATTCGACTAATATCTTATCGAGAATATTTAACACCTTTTATCGATCGCAAACAAGTTACGAATAATTTAGAAACACATTACGTATCATGTGTATGGTCACATCCTGGAGTTCGAGAAGGACCCGATACATGTGAATGTTTTCCATGTTAATATGGTACTAAGACGTGTCAATGAAGAATTGTCAGAGTTGTCGACATCAAACAAATGTATCCAATGTAGTATTTATTGCAATCATAATAAGAATAATAAGTTAATTGAACAATTATCTAAACTAGTTGTAAAATCTATCGAGCTGTTTTAAAAAATAAATTTTAATACAATGTTAAATAAAATTGCCATCTAAATATATATTTATAAAACTAATATAAAATTTCTCTGATACTTTTACTGTTTTTGCAATCACCAGATTTTGTTATTATTATTTTTATATATTGCAGTTTGTTTTTAAGTAATAGCGCTAATTAAGTCATAGCAAATTTTCCAATCACTTTGTTATTATAAACATGTTTTCGACATTTATCTCTTATCATTTTATAAACTAAATTAATTCATTTGTTTTTGTTATTTTTGTCTATAGCGACTAGTCGACTCCATACATCATTATTTAGATAAGTGGTAATTTTCCAATTTAAATTGCATTTATACTGATAAACGTGTATAATTAGTATATGTTTCTAAAAAATGCATATCGGATGATTTGTATTTATTATTATTATATAAACACATACATGTCTTATGTCGAATCAATTACAAGTTATCAACATAGTGACATATAACTGATTTAATCTCTTTGGAAATTTTAAAAAATAATTCCACTTCAGATCTACACCTACATAATTCCTAATTCATCGAGTTAAAACAGAAAATTGTCAAATCATACACGATGACAAGTTCTCAATGTTCATATAAGCTAATATTAAAATGTTCACGAAGTGGTGCAAAGTTAAAATTTTGTTGGAGTGCTGAAATGGTACAACTGAAGAGCTGGTCCCTGATGTTAACTCAATTAAGTAAATCAAAGTGTAAAAATTGTCTACAACCTTTAATTATGCAAACTTATTATAAAAACAAGCCTTGTGCATTAGTCAGACCAGTACACGAAAATCTGTTCATAGGCAAGAAAGAATATGAATGGCTCAGGGACACACTACTTCATATGGGTCGCAAATGTCTTCGATATACGAATAGAATTAATGTAATAGCAGGAATAAGCGGTCCGTATTCAGCTAAACTGAAGATGGCAGCCTCCACTATACGTAAACGTTCCCACCAGGATGATTAACGTATTATAATAATTTTTGTATTAAGATTTTAGTTAATTTTATATAGAGATTTTATATTTTTTAAGTATTTAAGTAAGTCAATAATTTAAACCAATTTGCTTTTTAGTAGACAAATAATATTGATATTATATTTACAACCTATTTCTTAGTTTATTATTAGTCAAATCTTTGTTCTTTTGGAAACAAATTTTGATTTATACATTATTTTAATGCTTTCGAATCTACTTTTTATCAACTAATTTTAACATTTCTTATCTGTTTTTGTTGAACTCTCTCATTTATACTTAAGTAATTCAAAATTTTTAGTCAAATAGTTATTAGTAAAGCATAACATTGCAATTTGTACTTTATTCAATACATTTTACATCCTCTTATCGACAAAAATTTGATCTTTCTTATCAAATTTGTTGAACTTTCATTTAATTTTATAACAACTGGTTTTTGTTGGTATCATTTCGTACCAGGCAACATATTATTTATTTTTGTACTTTTAAGTATTTAAGTAAGAATCTAAAATGTTGTCTTATTAATTTATCCAATACATTTTACATCCTCTTATCAACTAATTTTAACCTTTCTTATCTGTTTTTGTTGAACTCTCTCTCGCATTTATTTAATATTTCTAATCAAATATATAGTTATTAGTAAAACATAACATTGCAATTTATATTTTATCCAATACATTTTACATCCTCTTATCGATAAATATTTGATCTTTCTTATCTGTTTTTTGTTGAACTCTCTCATTTAATTTAGGTTTTTGTATCATTTCGTACCAGGCTCTACATTTACATCTTAACATTTTAGTTAGTTTTATTGTTTTATAGATATTTTGTACTTTTAAGTATTTTTTTTTAGTAAGTAGAATAATTTTCTCCTTTTTAAGTTCTATATATAGTAGGTGTAAAGATTTTTTTACATCTTAACATTTTAGTTAGTTTTTTATTGTTTTATAGATATTTTGTACTTTTAAGTATTTTTAGTAAGTAATCAGACGAGGCTTCAAATGCATTTCAAACAGTTTTGAATAAAAATCTGTGTTCTCATACTTGTATGTTTTATTCTCCTCTCGTTCCCACACAACGAGTCAAAGGCGAGGC
>CM032454.1:98415941-98423441 GCA_019049505.1 Pachyrhynchus sulphureomaculatus | reverse complement strand
ACATAAACCATTAATAATGAAACACTTGATAACATGCTCGACAAAGAAATATACAAATATCTAGGCTTTCAACAAAGCACCAAACTCGACCACACTCACATCAAAACAGAGCTCAGAACCGAATTCAAAAACAAACTCACGAAACTTATACAAACAAAACTCAACCCAAGAATCTCACTAAAGCCATCAACACATTCGCTGTACCTATACTTACATATTCATTTGGTATCATCAAATGGTCACACACAGACATAGAAAACGTTCACATCATTGCATGTTCTCAACTCACCAAATACAGGAAATTATACCCCAACGCAGTTTGAACGGAAGACATCGAGATCGAGAGGAAGGCAGGAGGAAGAGGAATCATAGACACAACATACAACACTACACACAAACCGAATACAAGCACTTAGGAAATTCTTTCACACCATGTAAACCAGCCTCCACACAGCCACAGTGAAAGCAGACAAAAACTACACACCTCTCGACTTATCCCGGGCAGACCAACCAACAGACATACACAGTCACATCCAATTATAACAGGAAAAGATAAAAACGTGGTCAGAAAAACACTCCACAGAAAAAACACAGATACCACATAGAACAAGACAACGTAAATAAACATACACCTAGTTACCGGATGGAGGCTCTTCCCAGAAGGCAAATACACACCAACACCCATACTTGAAAATAAAGATTACAAGCTCTACTGGCACATTCATAGAGATAAAACAGTCTCCGCCGCTATTACTTTTCAACACAAAAAAAGGAAAAGTCACCTATCTGATTGGCATAGCTGTCTCTAACGGCACAAACATCCAAACGAAATATATATAAAAAATATCCAAATATACAGACCTTGCAACACAAATAAAAAGGCTATGGAAACAAGAAAAAGTCATCATTGTCCCCCTCAACATATCAGCCACAGGCCTTATATCAACAACATTCACACCACACTTAGTACAAGTAAGACTCAACATAAAAAATTCATAAGTCAGTGATTTTGAAAACATGTAACATTATCAGGTCATTCCGTAATACACAATGGTAATAACGTTTGTGCTGACTTGGCTTAGGCCCGTCAGCCGAACATGGAACCACATTGGCCAAATGTGAGAAAGAAGAACATAAACAGGAAAGATCATAATAATAGTAGTCCTTTATTTATCGAACAAAGACTGATAAAATATAAATATAATAGCGAGAAATAACAATAAAATAAAATTACGAATAGAAACAAACAAATCATTTGAAATAACTACGCTATTACATAAATAATATCACAATTAGAAAAATAAGTCACATTTCATATATAATATAAAAAACTTTAGAATTACATTACTTAAAAGTAAAAAGGAGATAAAAAATGATACCTACACATTATTAATTAAAATATTCACCTAAAAATTGTGGATGAGAGAAACCTCTTCACTTTGGGGTTTAGAGAATAACGCGCAGATGTTCTAGAAATACATTAAAGCCTTTTATATAATTTATTAAAGATATTTTATGGAATAAGAATGTATGACTAAATGGCTCTGCTAAGTTATTCCCACCCATAGTGTTAATGTTATTTTAACATATTTCTGTTTCTAAACAGCAGGCTGTAGTTTGTTTAAACAAAAACATAACACCTTGTTAGCCTTTTTCGTTGAGAAATAGTACCAGAACGTAACCCTGGATGAAATTATGCTCTGGATATTTGGAAAATAGAATAATCTTATTGTATCAAAATAAATTTGATGTCTTAAATGCCTGATGACTTAGGTTGAAGAGAGTATTTTCTACAAAACAAAATCCAGCGATTACTGAACTGTAGACTACTGTCCATTAAAAGTCTTAAAAATTTGATCCTTAATTTACCTGTGATTTTTTTTTAAATTTGGAGGTAACCTTGTCATTACAAGCCCTATAATGATCAAATTTAATATGAGTATTTTTAGGCCAAAATTGTAATAGTTTATTTTCTAGCAAGTTTATAAAGAGAGAATAATATATATACATATATATATATATATATATATATATATATATATATATATATATATATATATATATGTATATATATATATATATATAATATATATATATATATATATATATATATATATATATATATATTGAAAATAATTTGTAGAGTTTTGTAAACAAATCTAGATGCAAATTCAATAAAATAATAAAAAAAAAGGTTTATGTAGAAAAACAATAGTCACAGTAATACTATATACCACGTTTTAAGTAAACATCTGCCAGTAGAAAGGAATATATTAAAAAAAGATCTATGCTTTTTTTTTTATTTCGGGCTTGAAGACTCTGGAAATAATTTTATATATACCAGTGATCGTATATAAAAATGTTATGCAAACATATTTTTATACTTACCTTGACCTGTTTTCACTACACTTTAGATTTGTAAAAAAAAATCGTTTACCATTTCGGTATTAATCTTGAAAATGTGATTAGAAAAACTTTCCTCAAGTGCTGGCTTTACTTTCCCCAAAGATATAAGGTAAACTGAAACGTCAACATCACTTATTAAGTGGGAATTAACAAATTAATAAAGAATATTTTGTTAGTCATCATAGATAAGAAATCATCTTTATTATAACTAAATAATATTTTTGCTATATTTGCGTATTATCTATTATTAATTTGATTTATTAAATGGAATGTAAATAAAAACTGAAAATCTGTGAATGTTAAAGAAAATTGTGTGGTAGATAATACCGCAGAAATTTCATTTAATTTCCCACAATTGCAGCCATTAATCTGAGGTAAGGTGCATGCTGGTTACTCGGTAAAATACACTTGTGTCCCCTTTTATAATTTTTCAGAAACGTGTATTTTTAAATTTTGATAACACAATATCACCCTGTATATATAATTCAGTGAATGATAAATTTGTGGTAGAATTTAAATATAACAGATCACCAGGGCCAGTCACTTCATTTATATTGAAATATTATATGACTATGGTTCTGTAATAAACAATTCTCACAGTTTTAGTTTCTTCCATCAAAGATCCGGGAAGTAGATTAGCTAGATGTCGTTTGAAGCTCGAAGAGTCCGATTATAAAATTGACTACAAACCCGAAAAGATAAATAAAAATGCTGTCACGTTATCTGGAATAACGGTAAATAAATCACTTTCAACAATGCGCGAATTTTTAGGGTAAATACTTCATCCACAATTATTTACGATGACAAAAGCAGACCATCGACAAGCAGAATACAGGGAAACTCCGAAAATGAAACAAGCTTTGACGAAATTAAAGACGAACTAAAGACATTTATTAATCTTTAAAAAAATTGATTTCTAATAAACTATGTTCATTTCGAAATCGCAAACACTAAACTATTAGATATCTAAATCTTGTCATGTTCTTCTGGCGAAATAAAATCGAAAACCACCATCAGAAAATTACTGACGGTATTTTGTAGGAGAGAAGGCCAAAGACAAAAAATATCTTATAATTTCCTTAAGATTCAATCCAAAAAACCTAGAAACAATTCTATTTTTTTGTTGGTAACAATTGTCGAAATAAATTTAATGTTTCAGACACTTATTGCACCCACATTAGAAATTCTTTTTTTATTTTAACTGAAAAGGTCATAAAAATTAGAAATCTGCAGAAATATTGTCAGGACCTCGAACGAAGATCAACGCTAATCATTTTAAACCAATATTATAACGGAGAAGTTAACTTTCAGTGCGGAAGTAACGAAACTATCAGACAGATTAGAACATAATTCTTGGAGGACTTGCTAGAGTGTAGCAAAATTTATCAAAAATTTTAAAATTTGTCAGAAAGAAAAATTTGTAAAAAAATTGTAGTGTCTTATTTGTTATTACTGAAACATCTGAACTATATTCGAAAGAATAAACATCGACATGTTTGAGTAGCCGACTCTAAATTACGCACAGACGATTCGAGGCGAATTACCTATATTCACTCATGTCTATGTCCTAGAGAATAAAAATGGTTATCAGTAGTGAATACCTTTTTAATGTTTTCCTAACACTATGGTATGCTAGTTATAAGCTATTGTGACCATGACATGATTTCGAGACCACCCCAATAAAAGACTTCTTTATGAATATTACGACATTAAATTGATACTTTCCAGAGTTTAATGGTTCTCAGGAAAGATTTTATGCATCCATTAGAAAAATTTTCGAATCTTAACCAACACCCCTTTAATATACTCCCCTATGCGATTATATGTTACCACAAAACAAGGAATAAAACCGATGGCTTTTTAGGAGGTAAATTGTAGGTAAAAGAATCTCAATTAATGTGTGTGATTCTTTTACGTACAATTTAACTTTAGGTTGATAATATGAGATATAACCTTCACTTTTTCCTTTTGTCCCTCGGTTTTGATGTGAGCGATATTGTAATATTACAAGCAATTATGAAAGTCACTGAGATATTTGGTTAGTTCTTTTTTTTGTTATACAGTTTTGGTGATCTAACTAGAGGTATGACCAAAAATTAGGTCATATGGTAAAAAGCCATGGGTTTTATTCCACACGTTGTAACAAATAACTGCGTAGGGGAGTATAATAAAGGGGTGTCGGTAGAGATTTCCTGCCGTATTGACTTCGAAAATTTTCCTAATGGTTGTATACTCCACATGTGTCGATTATGACCGGAGGTCAACCGGCGCCAGTTATTTTATTGTCAATACATAATTCCAACAGTTTCAGGGGCTATATATACATATTAATAAATAGTGCTTCTATTTTATGACTGAAAAATTCGAGCCTAAGGAAATGATAAAATAAATGAAATAGAAAGATCGTTTCATTCTGGCACTGATAAAAAAAAATAAATTGAAATATGATTGCATTCTTAACAATACTTGAGTTTTACAATGTTGCCGTAGTTTAATTGGGTTTTTTATTGCTATTAATAACAAAATTTGAAAATTTTACCTTTGTAGTATAAAAAAATTAATTGTTGTCATTCCCAAAATTAATAACAAAAATAGGTCTGCCGTTATAACTTTCCCGTAGTAATACTGGTATTTTAATATATCATTTTTTAATTTTAAATATTTTAAGCCACTATTAAAGGGTAAGAAAACTAACAAAACCAGCCGTCATTTGACAAATAATGGCTCATCACAAATTTAAATGATTATCAGGCAAAAAATAAATTTATTCTGAATATTTAAAACTATAAAGTTTAAGCTCCTGATCAAGTGTCAACCTACACTAATCACAACGCGGGATGTTACCGCCTGTAAACAAAGTTTTTTTTTCTCGGTTTTGTCAGCGATTTCTATTGAAGTTGTGTAATCATTGCATTTGTAATATGTTACAAGAAATACTGCACTGGAGGTTAGATTCATAAAGAAAATGTATTTATAATGAGGCTATAAACATGTCGATCCATAGCAGAAGTAAATAACCTGCTTATACCTCTACAAATTGTTAGTGTCGCGGCTAATTTATTAAAACAAATGAAAACTCAAACGATAATCTTCAAAGTTCTTGTCAGATATTGAAGTCTTGTCAAAATTTACAGTACAAGCAAGAAATATGAATCTTCATACTGCCAATTGATAAGGTACCAAACCAACTAACTACCAAAGAAATGGAAATGATATCATTCTTTCAACTTACTGTAAATTATAATTAAAAATTACTTAAAGATTTATTTGAATTGTATGGCAATGTTTTAACCAAAAATTAAAGAGGTAACAAAGTTCTAAAATAGTCTGTGGTGAACTAAAGTATGGAAGAATTACTGCATCTAAAGCATTTGAACTCAGTAAATGCAAAATTCTTTATTAATTGCAGTGATTAGAGATGGAAAAATATATTATAAAAAATTAGTTTTGGAGAATGAACCTATAAAATTAATCGAATTTGTATTTAGTGAGAATATACAAATAACAAAACATTTATAAAGGTAAATAAAATAAAAACCAGCAATTGTACGGGCATGCCAACAAATAATAGTTTACGTTTTTTTTTTGTGCTAAGTTTAGTCGAGTATTTTATACAAAATAACTAAACAATACTATTGTAAATTTTTGAAAGGCAATTAAGCTGATAATTTAAGTCACAAGAATCATATCAAAGTAGTTAGTAACAAGTTATTTCCACCACACGAGTTAACGTTATCTCTCTTTCTAAAGAACAGGCTGTTGCTCTTTTACACAAATACACAACAGACATTGAAGGGAGGTATCCTTATAATCCGTCGACAAGACTTATTGTGCTGCATATATGGCAGTATCAACTAATCTTTTCTGCGCCACGAAGAGTTCGTTAGCGTTTCTTCATTAAGAAACGATATTCGATCAGAATACTGTATGAAATTGTATCTCGGATACTTCCAAAATCTTATCTTATTGTAACGAAAACTAATTCGGTCTTCCAAATACCTGATAACATAGGTGGCAGAGACTATTTACCGAACAGACTGTTGTTCAAATGGCGTCCTAAAAATTTAGCAGCTAATCTTTATTTTTACCATTTGCTTTTACATATAGATATTCTGTTTCGTATATATATATATATATATATATATATATATAATATATATATATATATATATATATATATATACAAAATTGAGTTAACTTTAAAGTTAGTTAAGACATAATCGTACTAAATCAAAATAATAAAAATAAAAATATTATTACCAGTTTCAGGTATAATTCTTCTGAATATCCCCTGTATCGACTAAAAAAGTTATGCTGACGATTCGTCGATCATATTGCCAGCTTTTTCCGAGAACTCACTTCTTTATAATCTAACGCGCAGCAGTTTCTCTGCTCTGATGAAGCCAACAGGATGATAGCATAATTTGTTCAATCGACACAGGACAAATCAAGAAGAATTATACTTGTAAGCTCTATAACCTAGGGAAATTTCTCATTAAAATTTTAAAATAAATTATTAAAAAATTTTAGACTAAGATATTAAAAATTTTTATATTATTGCATGATATTAATAGTGAATATAGTCTATCTAAATCGAGATCTTAAGTTGAAGGTTTAGAAATATGGCTAATTTCCACGTACTGTTTTTATAACATTCGCAATTAATTATTTTCGTTTTTTAAAGTAAAACAAGATTTTAGATTATACACAAGAAATTCAAACAATCGAAAGAACAAAAAGGTTGTATTTTGGAATAATTAGCCCAGCGCTGTGTTTCCTACCGAGTACAATAAAATCTGTAATATATTCAAAAATCATTGCAATTATATAACGACATGTTAAAATAATAATTAATAACTAATTGACCATCTAATAATTAGGATCAAAGGGCAGTGTGGTACATCTTTACTTCCCATATTTATATTTTGCAACAATAAAATTTTATACTCGTGGGAACATTTTTAGACAAGAATTGAATTCTGATTTTTCCTTGTATGATTAAAATTATCATCAATCAATGAAAAGAATATCTATTGCATATATTCTTAAAATAGTTAATAGAATTTTGTGATCAAATATGTGTATAAATTCAGT
>CM032454.1:98400482-98415841 GCA_019049505.1 Pachyrhynchus sulphureomaculatus | reverse complement strand
GGAGGAATTAAGCGGGCCACATCATTCGAACACTTTCCGTGAACATACTTGTAGAATAGGCTCAAGTCGCCAAATGTTCTTCGATGTTCCAGCGAATTAAGGCCGCCGGTCAGTTCCGGGTCCCCAATCAGACGAACAGCTCTTTTCTGAATAAAATTCAACAAATGCAGTGTATGTTTGGGAGCGGAATCCCAAACATGGGAGCAGTATTCCATAGTTGGTCGAATTTGAGCTTTGTAAAGAATTAACAGTTGTGGAGTGTAAAGCTTTCTGGTTCGAAATAATATTCCCAACTTTTGAGAAGCTCTCCTTGCTATGCCTGCAACATATTCATGCTAGGACTTATTTGCTCCCAAATTAATGCCCAACAAATTGAGTGACGATGCTAGAGGAATGGAGTGCCCCGACACTATGTCGGTTTCAGCAACGTTAACTTTTTTAGAAAAAACTGCCGCCTGGGTTTTTGTAGCGTTAAATTCCACTTGATTACTGTCACCCTAAGATAGAATTTCTTCCAGATCTTTGTTAAGTTGAATAACTTCCTGCTGTCTGCGGATATTCGTCTGAGTAGCTGATATCCGAGCGTTCAAAGTGAATGAAGAGATAAGCGTACTGTCATCTGCAAAGCTGTAGATTGGATTCTCGGTTTTTTCCAGCAGATCGTTAATGTAAATGAGAAAGAGAGTAGGAGACAGATCGAGCCTTGGGGTATACCGGCGTTGATAGTGAAGATGTTAGAAAGAAATTCGTCTACTGCTACTCGTAAAGAACGCTCTCTGAGGAAACATGAGAGCCACAAATAGAACTTTTCAGACATACCATAAGAGCGTAGCTTAGCCAACAGCCCATCGTGCCAAATACGGCCGAATGCCTTAGATATGTCAAGAGCAACCGCTCGAGATTCTCCAAAGTGTTCAATTGCGTTGTTTCGAACATGTGTTAAATAAGTCAGATTTCTTGTTGATCTATTTTTACGAAAGCCATATTGATGATCGCTAATAATGTTGAATCCTTTAAGATATTTTAGAAGATGCTGTTTGATAGCCTTTTCTATGACTTTCGATATTATTGAAAGCAGTGAGATTGGTCGGTGGTTATTTGGCAAGGTCTTCTTGCCTTTTTTAGGTATCGGCTGAACTGTGGCACATTTTCAGCAGGAAGGAAATATTCTCTTTCTGTAGGATAGGTTGAAAAGTCTACAGAAAACTGGTGTTAGTTCCCTCGCACAGTTTTTAAGAAATATGGCAGATATTCCGTCAGCGCCAGAAGGCTTCATTAAAATAAGTTTTATGATACGCTGTCTGAAGACAATATCGGGCATCCTTGACTGCAGTATTGGAATAGTAATTGGCGTTTTTCCTTGGAAATAGACAATAGAATGTGAAGCAAAGAGTTCAGCCAACAAGTTCGCTTTTTCAACAGGTGTCGTTGCAATAGAATTATCTGGCCGTGTGAGTGGTGGTATGGTGGATTTGGTGAAATTTTGACTAACTGCCTTAGCGACTGACCAAAAGGACCTGGAATTGTTGGGACAAGCGAGAAGTTTGTTCTAATTCGTTGATTGTGTGCCTCCTTGGTTTCGTCGATAATTTCTTTGCATCTGTTCCTGGCACGAACAAAGGTGTTACGGTTTATGGTGTTAGGATTTTCACGCCATTGTCCGTAGGCAAGATGTTTAGAAGCAACAGCTTCTTGGCACTTGCCAATGGAAGGGCATTTTTTCGAAAAATGGATGTAAGCCTCCAACCGGCCAAAATAACATCGGAAACCTCCCTGGTGCAGTCAGTCGCTAATATTCGTTTAACAAAAAAAACTCTCTACCGGCGGTTAATTTTAAGTATTTAGGGCAGCTATTGTTGGGTTTACTGAAAGTGGTTAAAAGTAAAATGCTCAGTTCATCACTATACACCCACTTTCACAATGTTGCGTTACATTATGTACTCTCTTGCATTTTTCGACTTTGTCTTATATTGCTTAAGTTGCAGTATATTTTGAGGGAGATCTGTTTTTGTGTAATACTAGAACAGATAACTAGAGAATAAGTTTACAACGGATTACTTTAAACACATTTGGTTACTACTTTTAAGAAATAATAGATAATGTACGTATGCGATTAAAAATAGGTACATATTAAATTGGAAGCAGTAAAAAAACCAAATAATGATACTGATTTTTTTTAGACCACTAATCGCATCCTAGTCACTTCTACATAATATTTTTGCTAAAATTGGGAACCATAAAAAAATTACATGATTTTCGGATTCCTAGACTCTGAGAACACCGACAAAAGAATATGACATGATATATTCTATTTGTTTATTGTCTTAAACAAATGCAAGTTCCATTGAAACTTTACAAATTTTATCGATATGACTCAAACACTATAGGTTCTTTTTCACTAACCAATAATATAAACGAATAACGATAATTGAAAACTATGTTTTTCGTAATATACATACCGCCAAGCGGGGTTTCGTACGGAACACTTATGGGGTCACTTCGGTGTCTGTGCGTCTGACACACTCGATTTTCTCCGAAACTATTTAACATAAAAAGTTTAAATTCGGCACATATATAGGAATTAATAGCCCAATCGTAGCTGTGTAATTTTGAACGTTAAAGTTTGAATTTATGGGTCAGTTTTGTGTGGCGAATCGGAAGTGAAATTTTTTTTTTTACTGTCATCGAGGGGGATGTCAGATGAAAGCAAGCGAAAATACGAATTCAAAAATATGTGTGATGTAATACTTTCGCGCACTTTTCTTTGTGCTATTTTAAAAAAATTGCCAAAAATCAATATCCCTCGCCCTTATCTCAATAAGTACTACATAAAATTTTTTTAAAAAATTCTGGAATATTCTCCATAAAGTGTAGATTGAGCGAAAATTATCAGGAGTGCACTACATTTGATAATTTATCTGGTACAAAAAAAAAACTATGAAAACTATGTTTCTTGACCTATGGTCAGGTAAACTGTAACCGAATGGCGAGTTGCTCTTAAACCGAGATATAATTTTATTTTATTTTAACACCAATCACTGTACGGAATACTAATTGGGCAAGTCTGGCTTGCACTTGGCTGTTTTTTTTTACAAATACAAAATTCCTTGGCTTATGGATTTAGAAAAAGTTCCGATAGTTATATACATATTTGAGGTTTGCATTTGAAAAATAAATACATTCTGAATCTGTCCCATTCCACTAAAAAATTACTTAATCTAAGTGTTGTAAATTGAAAGTTTCCTCATTTACTATAAATAATCTTTATTTAAGTTATTTTTTGTTTTAAATGATTCTCTAACCAAGAAAAATAATTTTCACATAATTGATCCCACTCTGAATACCATTACTGCTCTCGTCTCTTTTCAATTTTTTCTAGCCTCTTCGTGTATTGACAATATATCAGTTTGATGCTATTGGTTTACAACAGTCATTTTAATTAAAATATAAGCAAATAAAACTTATAAGTTGAATATTTTATATGGAATAAATTCAGTCTTAATTTACGATCAATCGATTTACTGTCAAAAGAACAGCTTAATTTATGCAATAATAATGACGCCATAAAACAAATGAAGCCATTAGAATCCAATAACTTACACTTCAATATGCATAGCGACCTTATATTAAAGCAGAGTATTCAAGTATTGTTTAGACGGATTGGTGGAAACGTAAGCTACAGCAGCACGTTATTTCAGATACTATTAATATTCGTAATCGAAAAATATATATAAAAATGTTTACATTTTTCTATATAATATAACTATTTAACAAATTTTATATGATTATTTTAAAATTATTAGTGTTTCAACAGTAAAAAAAATATTTTTGATTACTCTTTCGGTCCAATTGTAAGAATTTTATGATATCAGTCATTAGTAATTCTTATATAAGCAGAAATAACGGTATTATTTTGTTTATGCCTTTATTTATTTCTTGTCAAAAATACGATACTGATGCATTATTTGACCTTTTCAACCGCTATTTTTCTAAAAGCTGTCAGAAAAAGGTATAGGAGATTATAAATGTTTTAGAATTGTTTTTTTTTTGTATAATTCCAAAATTATTTAATATCTAAGGTATTTCATAAGAAATAACAAAGATGATTGCATTTGCGGGTAATACGGGAGTAATACTTCTTTTTAAGGTCAAATTCTGCAATTATTTGAATTATGTAAAATCTCTGAAAGTCAAAATTAATATCTTTTGCTATGTTGAAATAAGAGATTGGCTGGTACTCTCGTAGTCACCTGGCATATGAAACAAACCTTCTTAGCACTTCTGTCACCCGTGTTTGACAGCAAATAATTCAAATAAAAAACATTATAGGTTTCGGATTCTTTTACTACTACATGATAAAAACAGATTATTTGACTTCATTAATTTGACTCAGAGAAATCCTAGCTGCGTTTAAATGTAAGTATACAACCAATATTAACACCTCCTACACTATATTAACTTTCTTGGGGATAATTTTTTTTGAGTAACAAAAAAATGTTCTCTCAGATTGTGATGCTCCTTTAATAGAGCCGCTAACAACTGCTTACAAATCGGTATCTTTTCTTTGACGATGACCTACTTAAGAGGGAAGCAATTTTCTTAACGATAAGAAAATAAAACTTTCCATTTTTTTCTTAATAATTATCTTTTCAAAAATAGGCTTCCATATAATTAAATTACTTTCTTTGGTTTGTAATTAAATTTGTAATAAGTTATTTTTAGTTTTTATCTAAATATTTAGTGTCTTCAATTCGCATTACGTGGGAAAATTGTTATTAGGATTGTTAGCTGAAATACAACTGTGGAGCTAGATTTTGCTTTAGCAATGATGACACTGACATACTTAAATGTAGTCACATTACTTTGATTACCTGTCAAAATTGACATTTAAAGGAAAGTCACCCAAATTTATCGCTTATCTATTAAAATAGCTAAAAGTTCTATACATAAAAGTTGTTTTTTATGTGTTTTAATTAAAGCTGCAAAACTTAGATTAGAAAAAGTAGGGGGTAAAACTGAATTTTTTCGGCTAACACGCATCTGACATGAGATCAATGGCTGCCATTCTATAAAAGTTAATGAAATTTCTGCAGTGTGGCTTACCACACGATTTTCTTCCATAATTATAGATTTTCCTGTTTTAGGAATAATGAATCTAATAACGAATCAGAATAATAGTAGATAGTAGACACATATGGAAAAAAATAATATTTAAGCATAATTTTTATACATTATTTTAAAAGATGTGCGACAACATGTACATCTACGAGCATTGAAGATTTATGGGCAATCGCTACTTAACAATTAGTTCTCAGTATAAATCACCACTATATATTCAACGATGAATGTGGAAAACGGAAGTGTAATGGAATGGGAATAGCAATAGGGGACATAACCCTATACACATTACATTAAGCAGATGATCAGGTGGTGGTGGCTCAAGATAAAGAAGACCTGGAATACGTGTCCCGGAAACTATTCAAAGAATACAGGAAATGGGGATTACAAATAAATACAGAGAAGACACAATATTTAAGCATTGGACAAGAACCGTCACCAGGAGATCTGATTCTAAACTATGAAACTATCAAGTGCTGTGAAGAATACGTATACTTGTGCACGAGATTCACCAAGACTGGTCAAAACAACGAAACAATACAAGACAAAATAATGAAAGGAAAAAAGGTTATTAGGACATTGAACTCAATACTATGGCAAAAAAATATTAGAGTAGAGACAAAAAAGAGAATTTTTAACTCTATATTACAACCCACACTGACATATAGCTCGGAAGTATGGCAATTGACAAATAAATAAAAAGACAGCCTACTTTCAGTGGTCGATATCGAAAAGCAACAACTAGCTTGGTATGGACATGTAAAACGAATGCCAAAGGAAAGACTACCAAAAAAGATCTTGGAGTGAATCCCTACGGAAAAGAGGACGACCACCTCCAACATGGCTGCAAGAAATAACAAAGGCAATGTCTGCAAGAAATCTCTCAGAAGATGACTGGGAGGATAGAAATAACTGGCGATTAGGAACCCAAAGGCGAAACACGCTACAAACGGGATTTTATATATATATATATATATATATATATATATATATATATATATATATATATATAAAATATTATATATATATATATATATATATATATATATATATATATAATCACTACACCAATCACTTTATTCTTGCACTGGACGCACGTTTCACTAACCATGTTAACTACATCAGGAGCTATGATTGACTAGTCAAACATCGCTTGCTAAGATGGTTAGCGAGACGCGCGTCGAGTGGAAAAATAAAGTGTTTGGTGTAGTGGTGATATATAGTGAGTAGTGTCATTATGCCAAAGATTCCACATTTCCAACATAGACGTTTCAGCTGATTTTATCAGTTTGGGCAAAATGAAGCCAGAGTTAGAGGATAACATTTTTAAGATTAATACCATAATTTCCCTACAAATCTAAGGTTTTTTAACACTAAAATGAATACGTCACAAGGCAGGTCAATATTTTTTTATTGTTAACATTAATATGGAATTTATAATATACTAAGTAATTAATAAAATAGGTTCCAAAGCCCTAAAACCATAAAAGTTTAAATAAAATTCATAGAAATGTTTTTTTTTAATAATTTTTTTTCTTTTGGTAGATCACGACTTAAAATCTGGTATGTGATATGACCATGACTATTATTTGTATACACGGAAATATTATACTACAACCTAAATCCACTCTTTTTAATATTTTACTGAATTTATACACATATTTGTTCACAAAATTCTATTAACTATTTTAAGAATATATGCAATAGATATTCTTTTCATTGATTGATGATAATTTTAATCATACAAGGAAAAATCAGAATTCAATTCTTGCCTAAAAATGTTCCCACGAGTATAAAATTTTATTGTTGCAAAATATAAATATGGGAAGTAAAGATGTATCACACTGACCTTTGATCCTAATTATTAGATGGTCAATTAGTTATTAATTATTATTTTAACATGTCGTTATATAATTGCAATGATTTTTGAATATATTACAGATTTTATTGTACTCGGTAGGAAAACACAGCGCTGGGCTAATTATTCCAAAATACAACCTTTTTGTTCTTTCGATTGTTTGAATTTCTTGTGTATAATCTAAAATCTTGTTTTACTTTAAAAACGAAAATAATTAATTGCGAATGTTATAAAAACAGTACGTGGAAATTAGCCATATTTCTAAACCTTCAACTTAAGATCTCGATTTAGATAGACTGTATTCACTATTAATATCATGCAATAATATAAAATTTTTTAATATCTTAGTCTAAAATTTTTTAACAATTTATTTAAAATTTTAATGAGAAATTTCCCTAGGTTATAGAGCTTACAAGTATAATTCTTCTTGATTTGTCCTGTGTCGATTGAACAAATTATGCTATCATCCTGTTGGCTTCATCAGAGTAGAGAAACTGCTGCGCGTTAGATTTATAAAGAAGTGAGTTCCGGAAAAAAGCTGGCAATATGGTCGACGAATCGTCAGCATAACTTTTTTAGTCGATACAGGGGATATTCAGAAGAATTATACCTGAAACTGGTAATAATATTTTTATTTTTATTATTTTGATTTAGTACGATTATGTCTTAACTAACTTTAAAGTTAATTCAATTTTGTATATATATATATATATATATATATATATAATTTATATATATATATATATATACTTATATATATATTATATATATATATATATATATATATATATTATATGTATATATATATATATATATATATATATTTATATATATATATATATATTTATATATATATATATATATATATATATATATATAAATATATATATTATTATATATATAATATATATATATATATATATATATATATATATATATATATATATACGAAACAGAATATCTATATGTAAGAGCAAATGGTAAAAATAAAGACTAGCTGCTAAATTTTTAGGACGCCATTTGAACAACAGTCTGTTCGGTAAATAGTCTCTGCCACCTATGTTATCAGGTATTTGGAAGACCGAATTAGTTTCGTTACAATAAGATAAGATTTTGGAAGTATCCGAGATACAATTTCATACAGTATTCTGATCGAATGTCGTTTCTTAATAAGAAACGCTAACCAACTCTTCGTGGCGCAGAAAAGATTAGTTGATACTGCCATATATGCAGCACAATAAGTCTTGTCGACGGATTATAAGGATACCTCCCTTCAATGTCTGTTGTGTATTTGTGTAAAAGAGCAACAGCCTGTTCTTTAGAAAGAGAGATAACGTTAACTCGTGTGGTGGAAATAACTTGTTACTAACTACTTACTTTGATGTGATTCTTGTGACTTAAATTATCAGCTTAATTGCCTTTCAAAAATTTACAATAGTATTGTTTAGTTATTTTGTATAAAATACTCGACTAAACTTAGCACAAAAAAAAAACGTAACTATTATTTGTTGGCATGCCCGTACAATTGCTGGTTTTTATTTTATTTATCTTTATAAATGTTTTGTTATTTGTATATTCTCACTAAATACAAATTCGATTAATTTTATAGGTTCATTCTCCAAAACTAATTTTTATAATATATTTTTCCATCTCTAATCACGGCAATTAATAAAGAATTTTGCATTTACTGAGTTCAAATGCTTTAGATGCAGTAATTCTTCCATACTTTAGTTCACCACAGACTATTTTAGAACTTTGTTACCTCTTTAATTTTTGGTAAAACATTTGCCATACAATTCAAATAAATCTTTAAGTAATTTTTAATTATAATTTACAGTAAGTTGAAAGAATGATATCATTTCCATTTCTTTGGTTAGTTAGTTGGTTTGGTACCTTATCAATTGGCAGTATGAAGATTTATATTTCTTGCTTGTACTGTAAATTTTGACAAGACTTCAATATCTGACAAGAACTTTGAAGATTATCGTTTGAGTTTTCATTTGTTTTAATAAATTAGCCGCGACACTAACAATTTGTAGAGGTATAAGCAGGTTATTTACTTCTGCTATGGATCGACATGTTTATAGCCTCATTATAAATACATTTTCTTTATGAATCTAACCTCCAGTGCAGTATTTCTTGTAACATATTACAAATACAATGATTACACAACTTCAATAGAAATCTCTGACAAAACCGAGAAAAAAAAAACTTTGTTTACAGGCGGTAACATCCCGCGTTGTGATTAGTGTAGGTTGACACTTGATCAGGAGCTTAAACTTTATAGTTTTAAATATTCAGAATAAATTTATTTTTGCCTGATAATCATTTAAATTTGTGATGAGCCATTATTTGTCAAATGACGGCTGATTTTGTTAGTTTTCTTACCCTTTATTAGTGACTTAAAAATATTTAAAATTAAAAAATGATATATTAAAATACCAGTATTACTACGGGAAAGTATAACGGCAGACCTATTTTTGTTATTAATTTTGGGAATGACAACAATTAATTTTTTTATACTACAAAGGTAAAATTTTCAAATTTTGTTATTAATAGCAATAAAAATACCAATTAAACTACGGCAACATTGTAAAACTCAAGTATTTGTTAAGAATGCAATCATATTTCAATTTATTTTTTTTTATCAGTGCCAGAATGAAACGATCTTTCTGTTTCATTTATTTTATCATTTCCTTAAGCTCGAATTTTTCAGTCATAAAATAGAAGCACTATTTTTATTAATATGTATATATAGCCCCTGAAAACTGTTGGAATTATGTATTGACAATAAAATAACTGGCGCCGGTTGACCTCCGGTCATAATCGACACATGTGAAGTATACAACCATTAGGAAAATTTTCGAAGTCAATACGGCAGGAAATCTCTACCGACACCCCTTTATTATACTCCCTACGCAGTTATTTGTTAAAACGTGTGGAATAAAACCCACGGCTTTTTACCATATGACCTAATTTTTGGTCATACCTCTAGTAGATCACCAAAACTGTCACCAAAACTGTATAACAAAAAGGAACTAACCAAATATCTCAGTGACTTTCATAATTGCTTGTAATATTACAATATCGCTCACATCAAAACGAGGAACAAAAGGAAAAAGTGAAGGTTATATCTCATATTATCAACCTAAAGTTAAATTGTACGTAAAAGAATCACACACATTAATTGAGATTCTTTTACCTACAATTTACCTCCTAAAAAGCCATCGGTTTTATTCCTTGTTTTGTGGTAACATATAATCGCATAGGGGGAGTATATTAAAGGGGTGTTGGTTAAGATTCGAAAATTTTTCTAATGGATGCATAAAATCTTTCCTGATAACCATTAAACTCTGGAAAGTATCAAGTTAATGTCGTAATATTCATAAAAGAAGTCTTTTATTGGGGTGTTCTCGAAATCATGTCATGGTCACAATAGCTTATAACTAGCATACCATAGTGTTAGGAAAACATTAAAAAGGTATTCACTACTGATAACCATTTTTATTCTCTAGGACATAGACATGAGTGAATATAGGTAATTCGCCTCGAATCGTCTGTGCGTAATTTAGAGTTGGCTACTCAAACATGTCGATGTTTATTCTTTCGAATATAGTTCAGATGTTTCAGTAATAACAAATAAGACACTACAATTTTTTTACAAATTTTTCTTTCTGACAAATTTTAAAATTTTTGATAAATTTTGCTACACTCTAGCAAGTCCTCCAAGAATTATGTTCTAATCTGTCTTATAGTTTCGTTACTTCCGCACTGAAAGTTAACTTCTCCGTTATAATATTGGTTTAAAATGATTAGCGTTGATCTTCGTTCGAGGTCCTGACAATATTTCTGCAGATTTTTAATTTTTATGACCTTTTCAGTTAAAATAAAAAAAGAATTTCTAATGTGGGTGCAATAAGTGCCTGAAACATTAAATTTATTTCGGCAATTGTTACCAACAAAAAAATAGAATTGGTTCTAGGTTTTTTGGATTGAATCTTAAGGAAATTATAAGATATTTTTTGTCTTTGGCCTTCTCTCCTACAAAATACCGTCAGTAATTTTCTGATGGTGGTTTTCGATTTTATTTCGCCAGAAGAACATGACAAGATTTAGATATCTAATAGTTTAGTGTTTGCGATTTCGAAATGAACATAGTTTATTAGAAATCAATTTTTTTAAAGATTAATAAATGTCTTTAATTCGTCTTTAATTTCGTCAAAGCTTGTTTCATTTTCGGAGTTTCCCTGTATTCTGCTTGTCGATGGTCTGCTTTTGTCATCGTTAATAATTGTGGATGAAGTATTTACCCTAAAAATTCGCGCATTGTTGAAAGTGATTTATTTACCGTTATTCCAGATAACGTGACAGCATTTTTATTTATCTTTTAGGGTTTTTGTAGTCAATTTTATAATCGGACTCTTCGAGCTTCAAACGACATCTAGCTAATCTACTTCCCGGATCTTTGATGGAAGAAACTAAAACTGTGAGAATTGTTTATTACAGAACCATAGTCATATAATATTTCAATATAAATGAAGTGACTGGCCCTGGTGATCTGTTATATTTAAATTCTACCACAAATTTATCATTCACTGAATTATATATACAGGGTGATTATTGTGTTATCAAAATTTAAAAATACACGTTTCTGAAAAATTATAAAAGGGGACACAAGTGTATTTTACCGAGTAACCAGCATGCACCTTACCTCAGATTAATGGCTGCAATTGTGGGAAATTAAATGAAATTTCTGCAGTATTATTTACCACACAATTTTCTTTAACATTCACAGATTTTCAGTTTTTATTTACATTCCATTTAATAAATCAATTAATAATAGATAATACGCAAATATAGCAAAAAATATTATTTAGTTATAATAAAGATGATTTATTATCTATGATGACTAAAAAGATATTCTTTATTAATTTGTTAATTCCCACTTAATAAGTGATGTTGACGTTTCAGTTTACCTTATATCTTTGGGGAAAGTAAAACCAGCATTTGAGGGAAAGTTTTTCTAATCACATTTTCAAGATTAATACCGAAATGGTAAACGATTTTTTTTTTACAAATCTAAGGTGTAGTGAAAACAGGTCAAGGTAAGTATCAAAAAATATGTTTGCATAACATTTTTATATACGATCACTGGTATATATAAAATTATTTCCAGAGTCTTCAAGCCCGAAATAAAAAGCATAGATCTTTTTTTAATATATTCCTTTCTACTGGCAGATGTTTACTTAAAACGTGGTATATAGTATTACTGTGACTATTGTTTGTTTATACATACGCAGACAGATGTGTTTTATTCTACATAAACCTTTTTTTTTATTATTTTATTGAATTTGCATCTAGATTTGTTTACAAAACTCTACAAATTATTTTCAATATATATATATATATATATTATATATATATATATATATATATATATATATATATATATATATATATATTATTCTCTATTTATAAACTTGCTAGAAAATAAACTATTACAATTTTGGCCTAAAAATACTCATATTAAATTTGATCATTATAGGGCTTGTAATGACAAGGTTACCTCCAAATTTAAAAAAAAAATCACAGGTAAATTAAGGATCAAATTTTTAAGACTTTTAATGGACAGTAGTCTACAGTTCAGTAATCGCTGGATTTTGTTTTGTAGAAAATACTCTCTTCAATCTAAGTCATCAGGCATTTAAGACATCAAAATTTATTTTGATACAATAAGATTATTCTATTTTCCAAATATCCAGAGCATAATTTCATCCAGGGTTACGTTCTGGTACTATTTCTCAACGAAAAAGGCTAACAAGGTGTTTTGTTTTTGTTTTAAACAAACTACAGCCTGCTGTTTAGAAACAGAAATATGTTAAATAACATTAACACTATGGGTGGGAATAACTTAGCAGAGCCATTTAGTCATACATTCTTATTCCATAAAATATCTTTAATGAATTATATGAAAGGCTTTAATGTATTTCTAGAACATCTGCGCGTTATTCTCTAAACCCCAAAGTGAAGAGGTTTCTCATCCACAATTTTTAGGTGAATATTTTAATTAATAATGTGTAGGTATCATTTTTTATCTCCTTTTTACTTTTAAGTAATGTAATTCTAAAGTTTTTTATATTATATATGAAATGTGACTTATTTTTCTAATTGTGATATTATTTATGTAATAGCGTAGTTATTTCAAATGATTTGTTTGTTTCTATTCGTAATTTTATTTTATTGTTATTTCTCGCTATTATATTATAATTTTATCAGTCTTTGTTCGATTAAATAAAGGACTACTATTATTATGATCTTTCCTGTTTATGTTCTTCTTTCTCACATTTGGCCAATGTGGTTCCATGTTCGGCTGACGGGCCTAAGCCAAGTCAGCACAAACGTTATTACCATTGTGTATTACGGAATGACCTGATAATGTTACATGTTTTCAAAATCACTGACTTATGAATTTTTTATGTTGAGTCTTACTTGTACTAAGTGTGGTGTGAATGTTGTTGATATAAGGCCTGTGGCTGATATGATGAGGGGGACAAGGATGACTTTTTCTTGTTTCCATAGCCTTTTTTATTTGTGTTGCAAGGTCTGTATATTTGGATATTTTTTTATATATATTTCGTTTGGATGTTTGTGCGTTAGAGACAGCTATGCCAATCAGATAGGTGACTTTTCCTTTTTTTGTGTTGAAAAGTAATAGCGGCGGAGACTGTTTTATCTCTATGAATGTGCCAGTAGAGCTTGTAATCTTTATTTTCAAGTATGGGTGTTGGTGTGTATTTGCCTTCTGGGAAGAGCCTCCATCCGGTAACTAGGTGTATGTTTATTTACGTTGTCTTGTTCTATGTGGTATCTGTGTTTTCTGTGGAGTGTTTTTCTGACCACGTTTTTATCTTTTCCTGTTATAATTGGATGTGACTGTGTATGTCTGTTGGTTGGTCTGCCGGGATAGTCGAGAGGTGTGTAGTTTTTGTCTGCTTTCACTGTGGCTGTGTGGAGGCTGGTTTGCATGGTGTGAAAGAATTTCCTAAGTGCTTGTATTCGGTTTGTGTGTAGTGTTGTATGTTGTGTCTATGATTCCTTTTCCTCCTGCCTTCCTCTCGATCTCTATGTCTTTCGTTCAATGCGTTGGGGTATAATTTCCTGTATTTGGTGAGTTGAGAACATACAATGATGTGAACGTTTTTTATGTCTGTGTGTGACCATTTGATGATACCAAATGAATATGTAAGTATAGGTACAGCGAATGTGTTGATGGCTTTAGTGAGATTCTTGGGTTGAGTTTTGTTTGTATAAGTTTCGTGAGTTTGTTTTTGAATTCGGTTCTGAGCTCTATTTTGATGTGAGTATGGTCGAGTTTGGTGCTTTGTTGAAAGCCTAGATATTTGTATATTTCTTTGTCGAGCATGTTATCAAGTGTTTCATTATTAATGGTTTCTGTCTGATGGTAGCTCTTTCATTGGCCTTTGCTGATATGGAGCACTTTACATTTTACTTATACTAAATTCCATATTGATCTAAAGTGAATGTTTCTGTGATTTTAAGGAGTTCTTTCAGCTGTGTTTTTGTGGCAGCGTAGAGTTTTATGTTATCCATATATAGGAGGTGATTTATATTATGTTGGTTCACTTTTTGGTGTCTGATGTTGAAGCTATGGTCTGTTCTGTTTAGTGTATTTGAGAGTAGATTGAAACAGAGGCAAAACTATAGAGCGCTGAGAGCGTCTCTCTGAAATATACCCCGTCTGATGTACAGCTCTTCTGTTATTATATATTATATATATATATATATATATATTTATATATATATATATATATATATATATATATATATATATTATATTATATGTTTATGCAATACTTACTTTTATGGAGCCCTCGTACCCTGCATTTCTCGTACTAAAAAATTAAATAAGGTAGGTCGGTTCAACGTTTGTTCCAATTTGCAAAATTTGTAATTATATTTTCTGGAACTTTATGGGTTGAATTTTCATAGTAATTAAAAACATTTCCAGTTTTGTATTGAAGTTGCAAGTATAACAGTATCATCCGCATATCTAAGGTTACTTAGCTTTTTTCCACCGATTGTCACATCCCCACTCCAGCCATACAAACCAGAACTCATTATATGTTCACTATATAAGTTAAAAAGTAAGGGTGTTGTGACGCCGGCTTTTACGATAAAGGGATCGGAAAAAAAATTATTCAGTTTAACTCTTGCCATTTGTGTTCTCATACAAGGAACGGATAAGGTGTACAATATGTATAGGTATTCCCATGCTGATTAGAAAAGACCAGAGTTTGTTCCATTATATGCAGTCGAAAGCCTTAGAGTAGTCTATAAAACAAATATAAGTTGTTATTTAGAA
>CM032454.1:98387982-98397982 GCA_019049505.1 Pachyrhynchus sulphureomaculatus | reverse complement strand
TTCACAACAAAAGTTGACAGTTTGCATAAAATATCCTGTTAGAATGGCAGATATCAGGAACACAATGCATTAAGGGGTATTTATTCCACAACTTTGGTCAAAAATCCATATAAAAATACTCGCCTACAAGTAAATAACCATACTTAGGGTGAAATATTTGACACCATATGTAGTCATTCAATATATTTTTGTTTCTTTATGCCTTGTGGATCATCAATCGGAATTCAGTTAATATCAATGTACAGGGTGGACAGTTTTAAAGGTAAACCCCTTTATCTAAAGGAGATAGACGAAAACTGATGTGGGTGTCTGAGGCTCAATTTTTATGATAAACTCAATGGTGAAAAACCGCATATCGATATTTAGTACCGTCTCAGATATACAGGGTGTTACTCAAAAATCTGCGTTTTGGAAAGATGTTTGTAATTCTTTTCCTACTGAAAAAATTTTGATTTCTGTAAAAACATTCTCAAAGCACTTTTTCACGTGGATTTCAACAGTGTAAGTTACATTTTTTTACAACTAATATTTTAATAGTTATTAACACAAAAATATATTTTTTAATGGGTTACCCTGTATATTTTTCCTTATCGGAATAGAGCTTTAAATTGCCATTCTAAAAATATAATAAACTTTATATTTTGCTTCAATCTACTTTAAAATATGAAAGTTTTCAGTTTTTACGCGAGTGCACATTTTGTGAAGTAGGCTTTGGACGGAGCGGACATATGATTTAATTCAATTGTTTACTAGTAGTTGTTAAATTTTACTTCAGGATCAGTTATTGAATTGTCAAATAAATCGCAATGAAGTTTGAAAGTTACGAAAAATGGGGATATGATAGTGTGTTTCATACAAACAGGAGAAAATTTGAAAGTGGCAAGTAATTTGTACCACGAACGATATCCAGAGAGGCATCAACCCTTCAAGGATATATTCGCTCGATTGCAACATAACTTAGTTAGTAATGGCCAGTTTGAAAAGAAACGACCCAAAAATTATGCATCGAACAGGGATAAGGAGTTAGAAGAAATAGTAGTTTTAGGAACTATCGGAAATAATCCTAATACTTCAACTTGACAGTTAAAAGAATCCACTGGACTACCAAAAATTAGCGTAAGCTGTACTTTGAAGAAGCACAAATTCAGGCCATATAGGACAAGAAAAGTTCATCACCTTAGAGACTGAGATTTTCAACGGCGTATGGATTTTTGCTAATGGTTTCAGGAGAATTGTAACCATGTTCCGAATTTTTTCATTAAATTGCATTTGGACAGACGAAGCTTATGTAAACAATGCAGATATTTCTAATCGTTACAATTTTTATACGTGAGCACGAGAAAATCCTCATTTAGTTGTGGAGAAAAGAAATCAAGGCAGATTTGGATTTAATGTGTGGGCATTTTTTAGAGGCAGGGTAATAAGTTCATTTATTTACGAAGGAACACTTACCTCTCAGAAATGTTTAGAAATTTTAAGGCAACAAATAGAACCTTTTGTTGATGAACTGCCGTTAATGAACCTTGGAAACATATTTTTTCAGTAATTTTTTATCGGCCAATTTCGACAATAAATGGATAGTCAACCAAGGTCCGAACCGTTGGCCGGCGAAGTCACCGGATTTAACACCCATGGACTTCTATCTCTGGGGAAGATTGAAAGAACTAATTTTTAAATTGCTGACAAACACCAGGCAAGAGTTAGAAGTCGCAGTGATACAAAGTTTTGCAGCTTTCACTCCTCTTGAACTAATCAACTCGGTAAGAAGTGTCCAGAAAAGATGCCGCCTATGTGTAAATTTCGACATCTCTTATAGAAAATTATTTTGTTTTAGTTTGCTCTACTCGGAAATAAATCGTTTTATTGTTGTTTTGTTTTATTTTCTACGTAGTTTATAGTACTATAGCATTTAGTAAATTTCATTGTAGTTATGACTCTTAAAGTTCCCTCTGCGAATTTTTTTTACGATTTAACTGCTATCGGTAAACAATTGATATTGCCGCTCTGTCCAAAACCTACTTCACAAAATGTACATTTAAAACTCGCGTAAAAACTAAAAACCTTTATATTTTGAAGTAGATTTAAGCAAAATATAAAGTTTGCTATATTTTTAGAATGGTAATTTAAAGCTCTATTCGGATAAGGAAAAATATACAAGGTATCCCATTTAAAAAATATATTTTTGCGTTAATAACTATTAAAATATTAGTTGTAAAAAAAATGTAATTTACACTGTTGAAATCCACGTGAAAAAGTGCTTTGAGAATGTTTTTACAGAAATCACAAATTTTCAATAGGAAAAGAATTACAAACATCACCATTGAGTTTATCATAAAAATTGAGCCTCAGACACCAACATCTCCTTTAGATAAAAGGGTTTATCTTTAAAAGCGTTTCCAAGTATTTAAATTCGTTATGGATTTAAAAGTAGTTATTTTAAATGTAATATTTTACAGTTTTTTAAATCCATTTTTTGTATCAATTTTATAATTTGAAATTGTCCTGTTAGCTATACACCTTTTATGTTTTTTTTTCTTCAAAGTATAGCGTTTTAGTGATGTCAATCAGTGGTCAAGGGAAATTAAGTTAAATGGCTATTCAGATCACAAAAATATCCTCTCATACGTACGCACCATTTTTATTTTAATAATATCGTTATCACTGAAATTGGATTTTATTATATTATTTAAATCTTTACCATAAGTGACTCAATTGTAAATGAGACTAGTAGAAAAGTACTTTTATTTATATTAAGCTATTTGGCCATTTTATTGATATAAGTGCAGTTAGTTCCCGAAACTAAAGACTGCTGTTCTATAGACTATTGACTTAAATGATGGCTACTCAACAGGAAATAAAAATCCCTAGAAGGCATAGGAATTTAAAGACCTCTATTTTATTAACACATTCTCTGGCATATTCTACATACTATATATTACATCGTTGTTGTTCACCCAGATAGGCTTCTGCTGCTCCATTAGGGCCACAATTTTGATTATCTAAAATTTATATTGAGTTCTATAAAAACTTAATCCTTTAGTCTATCTCAAGCCCTTTAAAAGCAAATTTATTGTATTTTGACTACAATCGAAAAAGACCGATTCATCAGATTGGCTTTCTAATTCTAGAAATTGACTACTGTGGACAAAACAAAAAGCAGGACAATATTTCGAATAAAGTAGTAATTGGGCTAACCGGTAAAAATAGAGCAATTAAAGGACCGGGCATCTGAATGTTTGGTTCTTTAATGAAGCTAATTTATCTGATAAAATCGATGTTTTTGACGTTAAAAGAGTTAACCAAACTTCTAGGGAAACCGGACCCAATGTAATAGACCTTTATGGAAATCAACTTATCTTGCATACAATATAACATAATTCAAAGCGTAAACTGAATGTTATCCAAAACTGACATAAAGCTACAAGACCTCGTGCAATATGGATCTAATAAATAAAATATTTACCTGAAACCCATTACTTTTACATTTACGTTCAACATTTAATAAAAACAGAATACTGTTTTCTCGAAAAGTTTTAAATACTACTGCCGGAAGATAATACAGTCGACAGAAAACACCTTGATGATGAAGATTCCCAAGTTATTTGGACTGGATTTCAGATGAGGATAGTAACCATTAACCATAAGTAAATAACAATAGTTTCATGTTATTACTAGGATATTGTTTTATTTAGCGTATAATTCAAGTTAAGAATCAAAACTTACTTGCTAAGTAGTAACCATAGCTAGTGTTACTACAAATTAGTAAAAACGAAATAATTAAGTTAATTAAGCAATCCAACATAGTTTATAGTGGGTTGTTTGGAAAAAGTCAAATAAATAATTAACTCAAATCGAATTTCGAGAAAAATTGGCAAAGTTTGTAGCTTAAATACCCCCAAGGGTCATAGTTAGAACACTTATTTTTCAGAACTATTTCGATATAACATTATAATTGTAATCGCAAACTAGATGATCATTTCAAAATTCCATAGCTGTCCAATTTTTCGATTGTTAAAAGATTGGAACTTTCAAAGTACAAATTACAGGTAGTGGTAGCTAACGAAAGTTGTTTAAAATTTGTATTTTAACCAAACAGCTAACGCCAAAACAATTAAGTGACAAAAAATTACTACTACGATAAGCGGGTATACATGACAAATATGAGGACAGTTTTTATTTTCTTGTAATATTTCTAACAAATCACTTCCTTCCAGAGAAAATCGAAGTCTTAAAAGAAGAAGCCTCTCTTACAATTGAACTTTACCAATTTCAAAAGTTGATGATCAGGGGAGATATTTATAAAAGACCCGTTTCTCTCTTAATCTATAATTTTACTAATATTCCTCCTCCTTTATACTAAATTTTTGTCGTTTTCTAAAATAACTGATATCCGAGGGGAGAAGGAGACTTCCCAAAAAAAACTCTTGAGTTTAATAAAATTTTTGCCATCAATAAAAACCTTTCTCTGGAAAATTGGCTCTCCAGAATACATTCCCTTCATTCCTTTCAGCAGTCAGTAATTTTCTTGATATACTAATATTGCATTTTTCTACTAACTATTGCGTTGTTTAACTTTTTATATTTAAAAAGCATTTTTGGCCACTCTATTGTTATAAGCAAAATTTAGTCCTTTCATTTTCATTACCTCAACACTCTGCAGAGGGGCCCATTCGCATTCCCTTAACAACGAATTGGGCCTCTGGGGCCCATTCTGTGGATTAGTCGCAAACATACATTTTTTTAGGATTAAGAATAACTTTCACACAATTTATTAAAAAATTATTATTTATTTATATTTATTTTATTAAAATATTAAATATTTTTTATTTATTTACAAAAATTTTATTTACATTTAATGCACACAAGATAACTATGTTCTGAATTCTTACTACAATTTTACACACACATTTTGATTTTCTGTTTTTTTTTTTTGCTTGGACAAATGTGGTACTTTCTTCTTTTTGCTTGGCCCGAATAGCCAGTTTCGTCCGTCGTTACTTGGTTTGAGAATTCTTGAGCTATCACTCCTAATTCTTTTCTAAAGGCTATCAAAAACTTCCTTCTCCTTCCACTTGTACTGCCAAACTTGTGACTATGACTAAACATAAACGCTATAAAAGCGTTTAGTGCACTTATATCAATAATGTTTGAAAATACATCATTGGCCGCCAACGACTTTTTCTTTTTACCCAATAATGTCGTTACATTTAATAGGATTTTTCCACTCCTATTTCAGTTTCATTGCAGGTAGTGATTACGTCTAGCTTATCCTTATTTTTTTATTAAGACTATTTTGGTAGTGCATAGTACTCATAAGAGTAACAGCTTTGTCCCGGTTTGGGCAATATGAAATAATCATAACGTCCTTTTGAAATTCAAATATTGAAGAATGGACTGTACGACCTTTTGTAGCAGTAAATGCTAGTGGGAATTCAGGTTTGTTTTTTCGAATGGTGTCCACTAATATCAGGTTCATTTTTAGAAGAAAAAAATAATAAAAAGCTGTCTGCCACTCATCGAAAGCGTCTCTTAGCCCATCTGGTTCGATCTTCCGTATTGTTCAGGACAATATGTCCATCTTTTCGAACTCTGGGATCAGCAAGTAAAAGGGAGCACCAAATTTGCTCTTCATTTTAGATATATACCAGTATTCATCATTTTCGATATTAACAAAGGTAGAAGGTAAATCACGTACCTACACCAGCATCCATGGCTTCATCTACACTATTCTCCTGCATTGGTTCTGGAGCATCAGCAATTTATTCCATCCTCTCTTCAGTGTCACTTTTATCCGAGTTCATCTCCGATTCCGAATCACTAGAACGTTCTTCCCCTAACATTTTCTCCATTTCAACAATAGTTAGCCTTCTTTCATTTGACATTATGTAAGAACAAACACAGGTAGTCAGCTTTATTCAAACACTATAGTTGAACCGATTTATAAACATATACAGTGAATTGTTTGCCACAAGAACGTAGTCTGCCTCCACCACCCATCCTTACACATAATCAAAATTCCACTGCTATCGCAAAAGAGTGGAATTATCTATTGTCTACCAACTGGCGCCTCCCCCTGAGACATGCAATATGGTTTTTATATAGAAGGGCCTGAGAGACCCACCCATCCGAAATGATAGTTAAGTTTATTCTAAGTAGAACGGTGCAGTCTGAGGGAAATAAACTTCGACGGTTTTGAAACAAATTGGTATTATTAAATGTCAATAAATCTGAAAGTTTTAACATTTACACAAAAGTAGTTACAAGAGTTTAACTTCACAAAACGGACCTCGGAGGCCCGACAGTCTGCAGAGCGTTAAATGTCATACGATAAAATTGAAAACTACAGTGATCACTATAGAAAACAAGTATTTCCTATGTAACGCTAATTTACAAATAGATGCTACTAACTTCTGAAATCTAGATACATGTCTGTTTGGTAAAAACTTTTCAAAACCTTCTTTGATCGGATTCGAGCAGGTGGCTCTAGACCAGGGGTGCTCAAACTTGAACTGCTGGCGATCTACCTCAATATTGTTAGACTACGATCAATCGACTCTGAGAGGCAGTAATTGTGATGCAGGATTGTCGTCTAGGTAGGGTGTATCGTGGCATAGATATTAGTTTTCCGCACAATATGCATTTTTTTAGTCAAGGTAAGTATAGGTCTGCTCTAAAATGTCAATGAAAAAACTCATAATTATTCAAAATTGCGAGTTTATCGGTTCTTACAAAACAAACCAGTTCTAGTGTCTAAACTTAACTAAAGAGTGACTTTGGATGTTGAAGCGTGGCACTGCATGTCCTCAGCATACTTTTCATAAGATGGTACGTAATTACCGAGTGCTAATCGCAAGCATGATGACATATGTTCGTCAGTTAGTCGATTGCGATATTTTGACTTAATTATCTTCATTTCAGAAAATGCAGACTCGCACAAGTAAGTTGACCCAAACATTGCCGTCAGTTGAAGGGCGATTTGCCTTAGATTCGGATATTTATCTTCAGATATAAAACATCAGAATTTTGTATCAGATGCTGTGGCTTTGAGATGTATATCTGATACAATCTGCACTAACTCATTTTCAACAGAACATGAGTCCATGTTAAACTGACTTGCTATTTCAGTAGCTAATTCCTCAATGTTTTTACACGAAAAAGGATAACTCATACTGAAATCATAAAAACGTGTTTCGAATTGGCCCAAAATATTTGATAATTCTGCCTCATAAATATCATAATTCAACTAAAGAATCCTTGCTTTCAAAGACGGAAAATTTTTCAGATCCTTTCTTTTCAGTTGATCTATCATAAGTTGCAATTTACTTTTGAATGCGTTTATTGCGCTAATCATCTCAATAATAGTTTTTCCTTTACCTTGAAGCTCCAAATTAATGGTGTTTAAATGCATTGTGATGTCTGTCAAAAATGCCAAATCAGTCAGCCTTTTTCCGTTTTTCAGCATCTGAGTGTCATCACCTCTTTCGTCCAGAAAAGCTGTTATTTCGAGCAATAATTCTTAACCTTTCTAGGAATTTTCCGCGACTCAACCACCTGACGTCCGTGTGAAGAAAAAAAATCAGTGTGTTCAACTGACTCACTATCTTCCAACTGCAATTTAAAGAGCCGTCGTTGCAAGCTACGTGCACGGATAGAATTCACAATTTTTATTGCAATGCCCATAATCTCCTCCATGTTTAGAACTTTTGAACACAAAACTTGTTGATGTATAATGCAACTGAAGGAGAAAAATGAAGGGAAATCATCATTAGCTCGACACAATGCCACAAAACCGTTTTTGTTTCCAGTCATTGCTGGTGCTCCATCGGTTGTAATGCACACTAGTTTATATATTGGTAGCTTGTAGTTTGCTACAGAATTGAAGAAAACGTCATATATATCTTCGCCACGGGTCTTTCCTTTCAGAGGAATCATTGTCAAAAACATTGACATGTCATTGAATACCATTCGAATAAAAATACACAGCTGGGCAGTGTCTGTCATATCGGTAGATTCGTCGAACTGTAAAGAAAAGTATGTACATTCCATGATATCATGTTTTAGTTTATCTGCCATGTCCTGACTCATGACTTCAACACGCCTTGTGACAGTCGGACGAGATAACTGAAGTTCTCTAATAGCAGATATAATCTCTGTTTTATTTTTAAAATCTCCAAATAAAGTCTCACCCGCTTCAATAAATGCTTCCTTCACAACAAATCCATCATCAAATGGTTTCTTGTGTTTCGCCATTATATGAAATATTTTAAATGACGCGATCGTTGCAGCTTTTGATTGTTTGGCTGGTCTTGTGAACATGGTTTGTTCTTTTTTCAAAACAAGTTATCAAATCACGTACTTTTCATTTTCTTAATTCACTCTGTGACGGAAAATCCTTTTCATAGTTTTTATGAACCGTTTTATGATGCCTCTCTAAGTTCCCACGCTTAGGTATTGCAACTGACGCACGGCAAATGAGACAAATGCACTTATCCTTTACCATACAAAAGAAAAATTCTTCCTCCCAATCGTTATTAAAATGATAAGTTTTACTTTTCTTCGCCGCACTCATTTTGGACTATTTATTAATAAACTTTGTATCGATGTATCGCCTTCAAGTTACAACTCAGACTGACTCCTATTCCTGCAGGCGCAACATTTATATCAGCGCGAACGAAGTCTCGAATGTTCCCGTCAAACACGCCGCCCGAAGTTTCTAGAAAAATCAGCGGTAATCAAAAACGTGGCTTTTCTTTGACAAGTACCGCGCGTTCCTTTGATAAAGCCGCCTTTTGCCGCTAGTAGGGGGTTATTACGATAAAAGAAAGTGATGAGGGGGTTATTCTGGCCTAATTGTGGATCGAATAAAATTTAGTAGTTTATTCATTACATTTTGTTTTAGTTACCTAAAACAAAATCTGTGAATAGTTCTATATCGGCATTTTTTTCTCGAGATCGACTCAAAAAGCACTCGCGATCGACTTGTCGATCGCGATCGACTATTTGAGCACCCCTGCTCTACACGGTAGTATTGGTTCTTTGTTGCTGCCTTTGATCTCATCTACCATACAACGATTTTATGTACAGATGGTAATTTTTTTGGTGTGATATAAATTTGTTGTACAACTACTAGTTAAGTGGTTTAGCGGTACGTGACATTTAAACATGACCCCTTATATCTTTATATTTTTATTCCCAGCATCGTTATTAAAAACTGATACCAGGTGGTTCACATTACTAATTATACGAAAAAAAGCTTTCAGATTTAAATTTCTTTCCAAAGAGAAACTTTATTTCAAAATAATGGCGGGGAAATAAAAGCATCATATGACCAAGCTGGGCTTAATTAAAGCACTGTTCGTGTTGCAGACTCCAATATAAACTATATTAATGCTCGCTGCAGCAAAAGAACTACTATAACAATGGCTACACGTGCAACACAATAATATCTTTCCGTTCCGGATATCCTGAAAATAAAAGTGTATTCTAAAACAAACAAGCCGAAAATGGAAGCACGAAAACATTGTTTTCTTTATAGCTGAACATGTTTAAAACGAGTGTAATTTAAATTTATATTATTGAAATAAAATTGATTATCGTCCATAAATTTTCTTTTCCTACAATTTGTAGGGTATACAGTGACTGTCAAAAATTGTTTAAGAAAGAATATTAAATTACGTATTTATTCTTTTTCTACTATAAATTAAATTTCTACAACTTATGTATCTTTTTGCGATAGCTGGAAGCTATAAATATTTCAAAACCTTCTTTATACATAGATTTTTACAATACTGTAAATTTCTACAATATTCGATGTTATTTTTACGACAAATTTACTTATTATGTGGGTGGACTACGTGTAATTTTTGTACGTACAAGGTTATTAATTATGAACGGACCACCATTTTAAGTTATTTATTCGAAAAGTTAGGCAAAAATGTTAAATATAGAAGTTTTTGCGTTTTTTAAGCCAAAACACATACAAAAGCTCATTGTGTTTTTG